>LR991052.1:0-409256 GCA_905163555.1 Notocelia uddmanniana | reverse complement strand
AACATTTACTCTGTTGTGCGATGCTCTGGCCACAAATTTAGATATACGATGCTTGGCTTCAAACCTCATCGTCCAGATGTGGGTAAGTGGGCCATTTTTTTTTACATTTCTGGATAATGTGTAAGAAAATGAAACTTTAGCTTTAAGTCTGTTTCAGTTAATTGAGATAGAGCGTTTCATTCAGCTACTGAAAATTTTACTTGATCAATAGTATTTTCATGGACTCTATGACTTAAAAGTTTATCCAACAATTGTCTTATTTGATGTATAAGAACCAAACTTCGTTTTTATCTGGGACATTATGTCCGACAATTAGCCCAAAATAGTCCTTCTATGACTTCCTAAATCGTTATACCAAACACCTTGTATATATATAAACAAAACACATTTACTTGCCACTAAAAATAGATAATTTTTTTTTTCGGTATAGTATCCTATGTGTTAGCCCAAGTTATAAACTATCTGTGTGGTCATTTCATCCAAATCTGTGTTTGCGTAATCGAGTAACAAACATTCAAACCTTCACATTTAGAATATAATTAGGATTAGTTTTTTTTAATAAAGGTACATAATCGTATTTCAAATCTTCTAAGACGAAAAATATTCAGGTAGTTGGCAAAAAAGTGTATCTTAAAAATGCTATTGTTATTAACATACTTATTAATTTATTCATTTGTTCAACAAGAAATCAATAATGTTCGTGTTTAACATACAGGAAAGTTTAGACGGCAGAGCAATACTCAAAGAGGGAAAAGGAGGCTTATTGACGGAGGGTTCCCGAAGGAAATTGAGCCAGCTTCTAATAAACCACAAACTAGAAAACAATTGTGCGAAGAAAATTTCCAGTGAAGAATTTTATAAACTAGCTACCGAAATTGTAGAAATATTCCACAAAGAAAGTGTTGTGGTGTACTATTCTGCACATGTATCAGCTTTCAGCTACAAATAAATTAGCTAAAAAAAATGCTAGTGGCAAGTTATACGAGAGTTACATAGCACGAAGGAGAAAGTTGCGAGAAGGTGGACAGTTGCCGGGAACTAGCCGTTCATCGTCGAAGTCGTCGGGATCATCGCTCAGATCCACGCCAACTATCACAGATGAGGACATCCATAGCCTAGACTAGAATCTCTGGAAAGTGGTATAACTTAAAGATCGTTCGCATACGAACGCTAATACATACGCATAAACCTAACTAGTTGCGGAACCTATGTCGCAAGGCCCGACTTTAAACTGATATAACCGGTATTCTACAAAAAAAAAAATACAAAATGTGGGGATCGCCCCGTTTTGGTAGCGATCCGAGAGCCACCTTTTGGCAGTAGGGGCGGTGCTCCCCTACCCCAGGGCCTAGGTGAAGGTTAAACATCAGTACCGAGTTTCAATATTTCTACTTTTACGAAATTTGACTGATTTTAAAAGCTTAAATTACACAATACGATGAAAGAATACAAACAACAAATGAAACTCAGTACTGATGTTTAACCTGAAGTTAAGTTAAAGAAACAAATTGGTGGTGGGCCCGCATTCACGCTTTTCCAAAACGGTAAGGTAGGGTAAGTAAGATGTGTAAACTGTATCACCTGCGGGCAACAGATCCGCACAGGTGGGTATGTTTCTGAATTTCTGCACGTGTTGTATGCATGTAAGTGTGTGATGAGAGAACAATAAACGAAGAAGGTTGGTGCTGATATGATGGGAAGGCCTAGCCCAAGGATACGTATGTCGTATGTGATATGTAATGGTCGTTTCATCGTAGCCAAACTAATTTGCCAAACTAGTTTGGCCACGAAGAATCTTGTGTAAAGGTAAGACGGATAAATAAAACAAACAAACTATAAATCGATGCACGATCTATTTTCACCGCTTTTGAATGTTTTACAGCTAACTATGGACAGATATATTCGTTATCTTCCAAAACACTAAAATTATTTCGGTTCAAAAAAACTAAAAAAGATTCGGACTTATTTCAGTTTTTGCTTTTTAATTCATAAAGTATAGGATTTTGACAATAATTGTTAATGTCGTTTTGAAAGTATATCAAATTTAAGACAATTTAAGTCCACCCACAGCTCCATGTAATTTTATATTACCCATAAATATGATTATGATTATCATGTCCAATAGTTTTTGAGAAATGATACTTTGTTATTTTCATTTGTTTAAATAACATTTGAATTCGAAGTTATTGTTTTTGTTTTCAGCCCAATATCGGCATAACCGCATATGATTGACATTAGTTGTTGCTAACACTTTAAAAGTATATTAAATTTGAGACAATTTAAGCCTGCCCACAGCTCGCAGCTGCAGTCTCGTCTTGGCAACTTTTAACATGAAAATGTTTTTGATGGGATTTTACTTCGTTTTGTAAGTTTGTTGTTTATGCCATTTATTTTTATTTTGGTAAAAGTTTTAAGTTTAAGAATACTGTGTACTAAAACTAGCAGCTTAAATAGTAAATTTAAGCTTTCTAGGACTTCAGGAAGTACCCTAGAATTTTGATGATTAACAGTGAATGAGTGACGAAATCGTTTTTTTAGAAATCAATAAAATCTAAAGTATAAGAGCTATGTAATTGACACTTTATATGTTTTATATGTCAACCATGTGCGGTTATGCCAAATTAATATTTAAACAAAAACGAAAGTTGGAATTTAAATGTTGTTAAAAAAATGACAGTATTCAAAGTATAATTTCTCAAAAACAATCAGACATACAGAGCGGTGGACTAAAATTGTCTCAAATTTAACATAATTTCAAAGCGATAGTAACAACTCATATAAAAAACCCATGGTTTGTGAATTAATTAGCAAAACCTGAAAAAAATCAGAGAATGTTTAAGTTTTCTCAAGATGGCGGGTTTTCCCCACGATTAATTTTTTGGGAACTTTGGGATATCAATCAGAACATAATTCTTTAAAATTTCCACCAATTATTAGTCAAGAGGTTTCAAACGTCCGAATGCAATGGGAAACATAAATAGTTGTATAGCTTGCCGTAACAAAATGGACTAAGACTTCTGCGAATTTGCTCAATATAACAGTAGTAAAACATTCAAAAGATGTGAACGTAGATTGTACATCGATTTATATACTTTGTTTGTTTTATCTGTCTCACCTGAAACACATTTGTTTATAGCACAGGAATAATACATAGTTTGACCACGAGGACAAGTAATTCCCCGTGGTCAAAATAGATTGGCGAATTAGTTTGGCTACGAGGAAACGACGGTCGAAGGCGAAAACTTATTCTAAAGTCCATCGAACGTCACATACAAGTTTTAAATTTGACATTATGGCAATTGTGGCCGGTACAGGCGAAACAAGGGTATTATAATCATGTAATAGGTAATCGTTGGTTCTCTGCACTTGATACGCATAGTAATGCTGATTAAAATCTATACACTCTAATGAAACACACTCAAATGTAACTTCATCATTGTTAAGTAAATAAATATTTTTTATTTCACCAAACTTAGGTAAGCCTGAAGATTCTGAAATATCTAGAATGACAATTGACGACAACACAAATCGGACACTATGTAGTTTCACCCATGCTAATGAGTACCAACAATTATTATCGATTATACCTCGAGAATGAAAGTTTAGCCATACATTTTCAATGTGCGCTTCTGTCATAATTGCCTTTTTACCATAAGAGATAGTCTTTGTAGTTTCATTTTTAATAAAAGTATCGTTTAAAATTAATTGATGTTTAATAGCTATTGTTTTACAAACATTTACTCTGTTGTGCGATGCTCTGGCCACAAATTTAGATATACGATGCTTGGCTTCAAACCTCATCGTCCAGATGTGGGTAAGTGGGCCATTTTTTTTTACATTTCTGGATAATGTGTAAGAAAATGAAACTTTAGCTTTAAGTCTGTTTCAGTTAATTGAGATAGAGCGTTTCATTCAGCTACTGAAAATTTTACTTGATCAATAGTATTTTCATGGACTCTATGACTTAAAAGTTTATCCAACAATTGTCTTAATTTGATGTATAAGAACCAAACTTCGTTTTCATCTGGGACATTACGTCCGACAATTAGCCCAAAATATCGAATAAGTGTAAGCATTTCAGAAGCCGAACATTTTAACTTTAATGTTGAGCCTTCTTTTGCTACAGAATTGCATGGTGTCGATGTTGAATCAGGTCCATAATTAAAATACCGTATTCTTGATTACAAATTGTCAAAAGAAATTAGCTAGTTAGCTACTAGTTCGTACTAGATTCTGTATCACATATCGACAAGCACCCTCGAGATAGTCATGTAAAACATCTACGGCGACGTTTAGAAATAAGTCAAACCCATCTAAAGCAAGCCACGAGCATTTTGCAAATGCCATAATCGCCACGCTTGGCGCCATGCTTTTCTCAAACATGCAATGAAATAAACAACAAAAAAAATCAAAGTTTTATTTTTAATACGCATAGTGGCAGAATGTCATGATGCCTGTGCCACAAATTTATGTGGAATGGAAATTAAAAAAAAGGACTTTGCCGGCCTAGGCCTGCAACATTTGTATGAAATTGCATTAACGACCTCTTGGCATCATGACATTCTGCCACTATGCGTATTAAATATAAAACTGTTTTTTTTGTTGTTTATTTCATTGCATGTTTGATAAAAGCACTATACATACCTCGGCGGGAAATATGGGGTTGCCCGCCTGAGACCTATCCGACCTCGCTTCGCTCGGCCGTCTATATGTCTTCGGCCGGCAACCCCTTTCGTCCCGGCCTCTGTAGTAATGTACTATTAAACGTTTGTGTTCTGAATCTAAATTCTCAAAAGCATTGCTGTACGAGCTAAATATTTTTTGAACAGCATTTTTAACATGAACATTGCTTTGATCTGGTGGTACCATATCATTAAACTGTCGCTTTATAATGCATTGTGATCTAGAATGAAATAATTGAAGATTTTCTACAAGAACTTGTTCGGCTTTACGCGGTATTATCGGGTTGGCATATAGAGTGGAGACGAGACTTGCAGCATGGTGACCAAGAGAATTTTCGTGTCTTTTAGTTAGTAGAGATCCAATTGCATTTACTGTTTCGTAAGTTTCTTTGCTTGACGTTGAAGGTAAATTTGAGATATTGGTATCTGTATCAATCGCATTCTTACTATTTGGATGAGGCAAGACTGACAATGAGACTGGTGGTCTCTAACTAAGTGCTTTTTGAAAGATGCAGAGGAAATATAATGACGATAACACCCTTGTTCACCACAGCGAAATCCGGAAAATCCTACCGTTGATTTACAGAAAGTTCGCACATGAGTTATAAGTAAATTCGGAGACGCACTGGCTTTTTTGCAATAGTAACACGTGAACATTTTTTAAAGTAATAACTCTAGATCAGTTAAAAGAGTATTCACAGCCTGCGTAGGCCTGTCAAATTTAGTTTTAATATCGTAGAAACCCAATTGAATAAAAAGCCAGATGTCTCCAGCTTCCTCCGGGTAACAAGCTCCTGTCGACTGAAATATTTTAAAAGCACAGTCTACACGGTTAATAATTTGTTAAAACTATACAATGTGTCGTTTATAACTACATACGCTACTTTTACCTCAATAACGGTAGGGCCAACAAAAATAACGAATGGTTGAACTGTGCGGCCTAGCCTCTGCAGGTTCTCCTTTTTTTGAATGATCTTGTTGGTTACGTCGGCTTCAGAAGCAGCTTGCGATATATAGCCGTCGCATACCTCTGCTCTGGATGGCTTCCACGCTAGCTTCCTTTTATTTTCCGTGCAGGTGAAATGTTGATGACATAAGCCAGCAACATCAAAGCAACATTGCTAGATGTCTCTGGTTCATCTTCTGTATTCAAAGAAAAAAAAAGTTTCGGTTAAGATTTGAGACTTAACTTTATGAAGGTTTAAAATAAGAACTAATATTTGAGAAAAAATTCTTACCATCAATGAGTGCAATTATATTTGCTATTTTTGTTCTTGTGTCTTGGTCTCTAATTTTTCTTAATTTTAATGAAGCATATTTTATAATTTCTTCATTTTTGAGGGTGATAAAAGAAAATAATTTGTTTTCCTTTCCCGGATACAGACCACTGAAATTGTTCATTAGCTGAAAAAAGAATACAATAAATGTACGCTATGTTATTTTCACTGGTGAGAAAGGGGGGCTTGTGCAAGGTCCGTCCGGATCGCTACCACAGAGCTTATTGGGGTGTTAAGCGAGCACTACAATAGCTTGTCACTTTTACTGCCTGCATAATAGCTCGTTCTGCAATGTCTGCATCGCGCGAGTTTTGATGTTGCAAGTGTCTAGAGTTTGTGCGGAAGGAGAAGAATCGTGGCAGAAACGGGAACTAACATTATGAATTTTACATGGCAATCGAAATTTAGACACTTGTCTTATGAAAAATAAAGAAACTTCTGTCATTCATATGTCATTGCGTAGGTTTATATACAAAAACCACAAAGATTATGTAAAAAAAAAAATAAGGCTGCGTTATATGCTTACCAAGGTATAGCCTTGTGATTGTTTCAAGGCTGGGAAATCCTTGAAGTAATCCGCTATTTCACCTTTTCCGCATTTAATGCGGTTTAGGCGGTGATCTGCAGTTTCTGCCCACTTTTCTTCAACAGATTTCCATGGATCGATATTGTTTTTCAGCCACAATAATGTTTCTTCATAGACAATACCTGTAATTTATATATGCATGGTGGGATGAGTTAACAAGAGGAAGGGCAAAGTGAAATATATATACTCAGCGGCCCTAATTTGTTTGGTTTTCATACATATTGCTACGATTTTGGGCCAAATTTTCTGCCGCTGAGTATATATAAATGGGTTATATAAATTCTAAAAATATCCCAATAAAAAAATATGAACAGCAAGAAAAAAAATTACGGTAAGTTACATGTTATGTTCAAACAATGTGGTCTGGGTTTAAAAAAGTTTATGACTACGCATACAAATTACTACCCATACATATAGGGGGTCAAATTTGTTGCATTTTAACTCCTCTATCACCTCCTGCTAGGAACCTTGTATGTATGTTTAATACAACTTGATAAGGTTCATAATCCTACATAGGGCTGAATAATAAAATTTAGCAAGAAGCATGGTCGTCAACAAAAGTAAATTATCAATTTCTAGTTTGATCACATAGAATTGGTGTTCAATTAACAATATTTGTATTAACATATAACCGGTAATTTGATAAGTAATAATTTGCTTACCACTTTCCAGAGATTCAAGGCTATGGATGTCCTCATCTGTGATAGTTGGTGTAGATCTGAGCGATACTCCCGACGACTTCGACGCACCTTCTCGCAACTTTCTCCTTCGTGCTATGTAACTCTCGTATAACTTCCCCCCACCATATCAGCCCTAGGATGTCCACTGCTGGACATAGGCCTCCCCCAATTTCATGGGGGGTAAATGCCATAATCGCCACGCTTGGCATGCGGGTTGGCGATCGCAGTATCTCCACCGCATTTAAGGAATGCTGCTGCCCATTCCCCGGTGGTCGTGGTCGTAGTTTTAGGACATACCCGGGTCCACACGGCTCGTATAACTTGCCGCTAGCATTTTTAAAATTCTTCACTGGAAATTTTCTTCGCACAATTGTTTTCCAGTTTGTGGTTTATTAGAAGCTGGCTTAATTTCCTTCGGGAACCCTCCATCAGTATTGTATTGCTCTGCCGTCTAAACTTTCCTGTATGTAAAACAACATTATTGATTTGTTGTTGAACAAATGAATAAATTAATAAGTATGTTAATAACAATAGCATTATTAAGACACACTTTTCTGCCAACTACCTGAATATGTTTCGTCTTAGAAGATTTGAAGCAAATACGATTATGTACCTTTATAAAAAAAAACTAATCCTAATTATACTCTAAATGTGAAAGTTTGAATGTTTGTTACTCGATTATGCAAAAACAGATTTGGACAACACTATCCCGAAAAAAATTAAATTTTTATTTATCTATTTTTAGTGGCAAGTAAATGTGTTTTGTTTATATATATATATATATACAAGGTGTTTGGTATAACGATTTAGGAGGTCATGGAAGGGACTATTAGAAAGAGTTTGAACCTTATTTATCTTAGTCCAAATTGGTTTTTTTTTTTTACATTGTTCTCTAACGACAACACAAACTTGACTTTGCCGTTGGAAAAGTTTTTTCCATACATCGACATAGGTCACGGTTAGTTGAACAACCGCAAGGCAAAACACTGTTACAAAAAGGCTATCACATATTGGACTAAGGTAAAAAGGGATCAAACCTAATAGTCCTCATCACCGCCTAAAGTTCCTACATCGTTATACCAAACACGTTGTATAATATATACATATACATATATATATATTATACGTTCCCTCGATTTTGTCAGGATCCCACCATCAAACCTGACCCTGACCTGATGACTATAGGACCACCCAGGATGTCTACCCTTACAAAAAAAAACCCAAATCGGTCCAGGGGTCTTCGAGTACCTAATTGGGAAAATACATAAAAAAAAAGGACAAGATGCTTATACTGTGAATATTTGAAGACTGTAGCTCCAACCGTTTGGTTGTAAAATCTGAGTGAAAGACGACAGACTGACAAACAGACAGACAAGATAGACAGATGGATGGACATGTGAGTTACAGCAATATGGTACCATTTACACCCTTTGGGTACGGAACCCTGATAAACAGTAGAGTAAACAATCCTATAATCTGCACTGTGTTAGAGCCAAGCAAACCCTAATTTATACTTTTTATTGTGTGAACAAATTAATAAAGAGTAACAGTACCCTCCGTCTAACAATTCTCTCTTAAAAGCCAATAAGGTAAATCACTTAAAATAAAAAATAAGTTTCAAGAATAGACTAATTGGTCCTGCATGAGTTCTATTGGCGATGATGATGGTCTTGATAAAGTTGCACGGTTATTTCATTGCTGTTTACTTACTTTTAACACTACTATGTAAACTTACTCAAGTATGTAAAAACTAAAAATGAATAACACTATTAGACCAACTCGCAACTAATACAACACACAATAACCACACACTAAAACACACATTTTTTTTTTAATAAACAATGTGTTGAACACATCGGCTTCCCACAACAGGCTCTTATACAGTACAAACAAACAAGTATACTGTCGATAGTTAGGAACTTGTCACAAGTCATCAAGACAATTCTAATACATCTATAAATTTTTAGAAGTTCCTAAGGCCACCTTCAGTCTCCATCATAATACCAGCTCTATGGTACCGTCATAATGCATTGTCACCTGAATTGAACTGGTCTACAAATTTTCAACGCGATTGGAGTTAGGGTCTTTACTGACAAGTGAAGCTAATTGTTACAATTAATTTAATACTTACTGAAATATCTTTTTGTTCTGGCGAGTCCGGACTCCGGTCTAGATTGTGGCTATCTCAATTTCTCTAGATTTTTTTAAATTTCATTCGGGGGCCAACTTTAGGAATAAACTCTTTCAGCTCCTCGATCTCTAATATGATAGCAGTGTCATAATCAATTTCGTTTTCTGTAAAGAAAAACAATACTTGTTTATTGAATCCGTAATGAGACCTTGGCAAATCAACATTAATTGTGTCCAAATTCGATATATGACATACCGGCCGCAGCTTCATTACTACTTGCATTATTGCAAAACAATTACACAGATGCAAACTTACTTCGTGCGAATTATACTAAATCTTAGTTCCAGGCCAACGTCTGTTTATTGTCTAGAAACACAAACAAAACAACATTTTTAGTGTATTTAAGTTTGAAATCACCACATGGTATGGCGGCCATTTGTTTTTTGCAAAACGAGAGAAATTTACTGTTTCGACGGACTGAGCGTATAAATGCTAAATTTTACTTTAACGACTTGACCAAGAAAGCTGATTTAGTAAAGTCTAGAACACAATTAAACAATTGCAAGTTGAAAAACAAGTTACGTGAACAAACGTTTTCGCGGTTTTTTTCTATCTAAGTATATAACGATTCATCGATTCGATGAGTACTTACCAGAGAATATTTCTGTGTATTCTTGTAGGCCGAGGTCCTCAAGTAATTCCCGGATGTCCATTTTACAATAATTAGCACAAAGCAAAAATCACGATGCGGTCGGCACTCGGCACTACTGACTGGCTCGGCTCGACCGACAAACAAAACATGTGGTGACTGGTGAGTGTTGCCACAGGTTAGTAAAAATGTCCCAACATATCATAATAATGTCGTCCAATGAAATTATTATTCATATTAACACAACAAAAAAATATATAGTTTATAATTATAATAATTTTTATATGGAATATTTATATATATATATATATATATATATATATATATATATATATATTGTTTAAGCATAGAATCGATGGCATTTTTAATTGTAATTATACTATTGTATGGCGGAACTTACTTCACCGTGATACAATTTTAACTAGTACGGGAAGTAATGGATATCATTCTGCAAAAGGATGTAAATTACAATTAATTTTGCTATGAGACTATACCTAAGTACTATACGTTTTTGTACCAATAATTTGTGTTGTAATGAAATAAATAATTGATTGATTGATTGTTTCTCCCAAAAATATGGTAAATGGGCCAGGTCGTAAAATTAGCCTCATTACATAAAAGCAACATTAGCACATATAACAGGTTAAATACGCCTATTGACCGACCGAGCGAAGCGAACGAATGTCTCCGTTTCAGCTTCGGCAAAAATGCTGTCGTATGTCCGGTGGCTGTTCTTCTCTACAGGTCGCATGCAAACCATACTAAAGAATTAATAAAAATAATTTTCTCAATTCTTAGTACCTAGTTTATCTTCAATGACAGATAAACTCTCCATTACTAGGTAACCAGTTGGGTCTATAAGAAGAGTACAGAGGCATTACAGTGGAATCTAACACCTTTTATCTTTTAAAAATCACCAATCCACGTGGTTTTTTAAAGTGTAGAAATCGCAACCACTCATTCAGAGGTCCAATGTCCATAGACTAATTAGTTGATTGTGTAACCAATGAATACAATAGGGTAAAAAATTTAAAAGTTTTAGTAAAAAAATTGGTAACATAGGATGGGTTACACAAGTGGTAGTTAATTTCGTTTTTAGGGGCTAGATTAAAAATAATTATGTAATAAAGTGCGTTCGAGAAGCTACGGCACATCTTTTCTTCCAATATTCCGCAGTGTGTCAAGACGCAGGTCTTTGACCAGTGTGTTGAAAATGATGACATATGGCACTGAAACGTGGTCGCTTAGGTACTATGGGCCTCATGAAAGGACTCAGTCACCCATAGAGCAATGGAGAGGGCTATGCTGGGAGTTTCTCTGCGTGATCGCATCAGAAATGAGGTCATCCGCAGCAGAACCAAAGTGACCGATATAGCCCTTCGAATCGCTAAACTTAAGTGGCAGTGGGTGGGGCACATTGCACCTAGAACCGATGGCCGTTGGGGTGGAAAGGTTCTCGAGTGGCGGCCACGTATCCGATGGCGAAGCGTGGGTAGACCCCCCACAAGGTGGACTGATGACCTGGTAAAGGTCGCGGGAGTCCGCTGGATGCGGTTAGCGCAAGAGCCGGTCATTATGGCACTCTTTGGGGGAGGCCTATGTCCAGCAGTGGACGTCATCCGGCTCACATGATGATGATGATAATGATGAATGAAATGTTGAAGGTGGCAAAAAACAAACTAAGCAAAATATGTACAGAATACATTTTTATTTTATTTTTAATAAGGAGAAGAAATTTTCGCACACTTGGTACTTGCTGGGGACGTAGTGATTCCACATTCTTGAAATAGAGAAAATACACTAACAAATAAATATAAAACATATGTAACGTAAAAGTCAGGTTTATAACTTCAGTCCATTGTTCGGTGTGCAACATCCAGATGTATTACAAAATTGACAAGATTCTTAAAATAAACCCATGGAAATTAACAAAAAATCGATTTGAATTGAAGGCGTTTTAGTTTCAAAAAATATTTAGAGATTAGTACCTATAAGCAGAGATAAAATTACCAATAAATAATCATTACCTTATAAACATTTTGTGATACATGTCTTCAATGATTCCAATACCCTATTCCCTGCAAAATCATTGTGATGGCAACACCAACTGACTTACGGAAGTACGGCGTTTACTTATTAAAACGTAGCAGGTACCGGAACAACGGAACAAGTTTCTGCCTGTTTCGTGCCACGCCAGACGACCTTGAACACCCTGTCGACCACAAATTCGCGTGAATTACGGCCCGCCAACCCATTTCCTGATACATTGCGTGTGATACTAACAACCGCAGTGTATAATGCGTCTCCACCACGCAATGAAGAACTAAAATTCGTATTTTCTAAATCTCTCTTTGATTGGATTGGGCGAGAGAAGCAAAATTAAAGACGCATCTTTCACTTAAGATTTGACGCACGTAAAAAGAGCTCCTGGCGATGTACCTGCGCTGCAAACAAAATGTATGCGAAAACGTACTCCCTCCACTAGCCGCCCGGGGCTCTTTACGTGCGTTGGATTATATATCAGCTTATATACCTACATGATTAGCCTAAGAACGATATTTTAAGTAGAAATCGACAATTATGGGAGTTACTAGTTACGGAGATATTCACGTTTTAGAGAATTAATTCAATACTATACTATTTCGTGTTCCTTAGGCAGAATAGCCAGATGGAACCCTTATTATTACGTCATGTCCGTCCGTCCGTTTGTCACATTTTAATCTACGTTATTTTAAATCAGACAGGCAAACGTTATTTCTTCTGCAGTGTAGTAGCGGTTTTTTTTATTTATTTATCGTATGGCTATTTTAAATAAGGCTGCGAGGCCCAGAAGAGACTGTATCGGCCAAAGTTGTTACTCTTTTAACACCACCCAGGGCAGGGATCACGTGCAGGGTTCCTGAGCTGAGTAACGGCGATCCCCCAATGTCAAGTGAATGGTTAACTTGACTGTTAGACGTTCTCAAGCCGCCTCCAGTAGCAGAGGGCCTACTCCGAGCTTCGAAAATTGAACTTCGTGTCGTGCCGTCCCTTTCACTCTCGTGTTATAAACTATATGACGGAAAGGGACGGCACGATACGAAGTTCGATTTTCGAAGTTCGGAGTAGGCCCTCAGTTACGGAACCATATACTGAGCATGGCCCGACATGCTCTTGGTCACTTTGCTGTTGGTGTTACGAGTTAGGAGATAGGTATGTGCCAGACTAGGGCACATAGGGTTAAAAAGCGCCCAAAGCCGTGTCGGACTCGCACACCGATGGTTCCTCACCTTAAAAATAACAATAGTAGGTAAATGGCATACAAAACGGTAAACATCAAATTATACACCTGTCGCCCTTAGGAACCCTTATAGTATCGCCATGTCCGTCCACGGTATAGCTCAGTAACCGTTACTCCTAGAAAGATGTAATTTGGTATTTCACAATACATACCTAATCACTGTGACAAAACAGTACAATAAAATATAAAAAAAAACACTAGAGTAGGTACATCCCCTCATAATCGTGTGGGTTGTCGTTGGATAGCTCGTTTAAAAAAATGCTGGGTTTTAGGGTTCCGTACCTCAAAAGGAAAAAACGGAACCTCTACAGGATCTGTCTGTCTGTCACAGCCAATTTGATGAAGAAAATAGGCGAACAAAAACCATTCCCCCTTATCTCCGAAACTACTCGGTCTAAAATTTTGAAAAAATGCAGAATATAGTTATTTACCTATAAATTACAGAAAAACCTGTAAGAAGTCTATAGGGTTATCGGTTCTTGAGTTATCACTGAAAAACTGTCTAGCCCAAACAAAAGGATGTATAAGTGCCGCAATTGCCCTATGTAGATACGACTATTTGAATCAAAGTATAGGATAGAGGTTTAAGATGTGTAGTAGTAGTAGTAGTAGTAGTAGTAGGTATAGGTACGGAACCCTGCATTGTGCGTGGTCCGATACACACTTGGCCGGTTTTTTATAATCCGTTTTTTTGATTCGGGCATAGGTTTGCGTAATATTAAACTTTAAAACGCAAGTTTTTTTGGAGTCAAGTGTCCCCCCTACCCTTCTGCAGCTAAACAGTTACTATTATACTGGGTACATGAGAAAAAACAAGGCAGTAGGATACATAATAAAGTTAAAAGAAAAATTAGGTACCAGAGCTAAGTAAGCATTACTAGTTAACGAGTAATAGCCGAACTTAAGAAATGTATGATTAAAATCATATGAATTCGCCGAATTGTACCCAACTAGTCCGTTTGAAAAGCGACTTTACTGTCCTAGCTAGAAGATTTAATTTTGTGGCATTATTTTAAATATCGGACAATAATTTCAACTACAAGCAAAATTTTCTACTCGTCGACTGAAATGTTGTATTGTAAGTAGTCGGGCACCTGACAGACGCAAACCGCTTATGTAAAAAACGTATACAGAGCCACGACGCGTAAATATACCGAGTCTATAAACGTATGTGGACTACTTCTTTGAATGTTGTAGCTTACTTTCATACGTAGCGAACAACATTTTGTAAGTAGTCGGCTACCTGACAGACGCAAACTGCTTATGTAAGAAACGTATACGGAGCCACGATGCGTAAATATACCGAGTCTATAAACGTATGTGGACTACTTCTTTGAATGTTGTAGCTTACTTTCATACGTAGCCAACAACATTTTGTAAGTAGTCGGGCACCTGACAGACGCAAACCGCTTATGTAAAAAACGTATACAGAGCCACGACGCGTAAATATACCGAGTCTATAAACGTATGTGGACTACTTCTTTGAATGTTGTAGCTTACTTTCATACGTAGCCAACAACATTTTGTAAGTAGTCGGCTACCTGACAGACGCAAACCGCTTATGTAAAAAACGTATACGGAGCCACGATGCGTAAACATACCGAGTCTATAAACGTATGTGGACTACTTCCTTGAATGTTGTAGCTTACTTTCATACGTAGGCAACAACATTTTGTAAGTAGTCGGTAGACCCCGGTATCGGCGGTGCAAATTGGTAGCTGTCAAGTTCTTAGGGATGGGTAAAAATATTTATGATGTCGATATCGATTCTCTTGTTTTTTCTGTACCATTAGTTTTATATGTATACCATTTTTTGTATTTAGAATTTTATCTATTTCAGTAACAAAGCTAAAGGATTCAAAACGTTTAAAGGAATCCTTAGATGTAATACTCGAGGTTAAAAAAATATTTCACTATTACGTTTGCATCAAACAGGAATACTTAATTATTTAAAAATACGGAAAGTGATACATAATAATCCTGGATTCACAACTACACAAATTATACAAAGTTTGTTGGAGGGCAAAAGTGTCGAAATTACAGATGTAAATAAGAATACAGTAAAAAATTACGCCAATTGTAAATTTTTGGCTATTAAGCAGTATGAAGTAGGAAAGTCATGTTCCTTCTTAAAATTGATTTTTAGCAACAGAAGACGAAGTCTAGCGCCCTTTAACTTAGAAAAAATGTTAATAATATATTTCGAGACATATATTTCTAAGTTATATTGGGTTTAATGTTGAATATATTCATCGCGACTTCACTAGATTACTAAGTGAAGGCTACTGAAAAAACTGATCGTTCATTAAGAATACGAAATCGTTTTTTTTTTCGATTTTTAAGGATACGTTTTTTTTCTTTTGGTGGAAATAAAACTGAGGCATATAAATTATTTAACTTTTAATTAAATTGTGAATGTTTCGTGCTATGAAGATAACGATAATTTGTTAGTAATGATGAATACTTGAAGATTTTTATTTGTAAAAAAAAACTATTTAACCCACATAATATTTATATAGTCCTGTTGTATAAAATAATAACGTTTAATTGAAGTCTTAGACTCTCATTGTGGCGAAGAAAAATTATCGACATATAGCTATAATTATCGACATACCTCTAGTATTTCAAAATAATTTTTACCCATCCCTAAGAACTTGACAGCTACCAATTTGCACCGCCGATACCGGGATCTAGTAGTCGGCTACCTGAGAGACGCAAACCGCTTATGTAAAAAACGTATACAGAGCCATGACGCGTAAATATACCGAGTCTATAAATGTATGCGGACTACTTCTTTGAATGTTGTAGCTTACTTTCATAATTAACCAACAACATTTTGTAAGTAGTCGGGCACCTGACAGACGCAAACCGCTTATGTAAAACACGTATACAGAGCCACGATGCGTAAATATACAGAGTCTATAAACGTATGTGGACTACTTCTTTGAACGTTGTAGGTTACTTTCATACGTAGCCAACAACATTTTGTAAGTAGTCGGCTACCTGACAGACACAAACCGCTTATGTAAAAAACGTATACAGAGCCATGACGTGTAAATATACCGAGTCTATAAATGTATGCGGACTACTTCTTTGAATGTTGTAGCTTACTTTCATACGTAGCGAACAAAATTTTGTAAGTAGTCGGCTACCTGACAGACGCAAACCGCTTATGTAAAACACACAGAGCCACGATGCGTAATAATACAGAGTCTATAAACGTATGTGGACTACTTCTTTGAATGTTGTAACTTACTTTCATACGTAGCCAACAACATTTTGTAAGTAGTCGGCTACCTGACAGACGCAAACCGCTTATGTAAAAAACGTATACAGAGCCATGACGCGTAAATATACCGAGTCTATAAATGTATGCGGACTACTTCTTTGAATGTTGTAGCTTACTTTCATACGTAGCCAACAACATTTTGTAAGTAGTCGGCTACCTGACAGACGCAAACCGCTTATGTAAAAAACGTATACGGAGCCACGATGCGTAAATATACCGAGTCTATAAACGTATGTGGACTACTTCTTTGAATGTTGTAGCTTACTTTCATACGTAGGCAACAACATTTTGTAAGTAGTCGGCTACCTGACAGACGCAAACCGCTTATGTAAAAAACGTATACAGAGCCATGACGCGTAAATATACCGAGTCTATAAATGTATGCGGACTACTTCTTTGAATGTTGTAGCTTACTTTCATACGTAGGCAACAACATTTTGTAAGTAGTCGGCTACCTGACAGACGCAAACCGCTTATGTAAAAAACGTATACGGAGCCACGATGCGTAAATATACCGAGTCTATAAACGTATGTGGACTACTTCTTTGAATGTTGTAGCTTACTTTCATACGTAGGCAACAACATTTTGTAAGTAGTCGGCTACCTGACAGACGCAAACCGCTTATGTAAAAAACGTATACAGAGCCATGACGCGTAAATATACCGAGTCTATAAATGTATGCGGACTACTTCTTTGAATGTTGTAGCTTACTTTCATAATTAACCAACAACATTTTGTAATTAGTTGGGCACCTGACAGACGCAAACCGCTTATGTAAAACACGTATACAGAGCCACGATGCGTAAATATACAGAGTCTATAAACGTATGTGGACTACTTCTTTGAATGTTGTGGCTTACTTTCATACGTAGCCAACAACATTGTGTAAGTAGTCGGTCACCTGACAGACGCCAACCGCTTATGTAAAAAACGTATACAGAGCCATGCCGGGTAAATGTAATGGGTCTCTAAACTTATACCGACTACTTCTTTGAATGTTGTAGTTTCATTTCATACGTAGCCAATAACATTATGTAAGTAGTCGGGCACCTGACAGACGCAAACCGCTTATGTAAAAAACATATAGCGAGCCATGACGCGTAAATATACTGAGTCTATAAACGTATGTGGACTACTTCTTTGAATGTTGTAGCTTACTTTCATACGTAGCCAACAACATTTTGTAATTAGTCGGCTACCTGACAGACGTAAACCGCTTATGTAAAAAACGTATACAGAACCATGACGCGTAAATATACCGAGTCTATAAATGTATGCGGATTACTTCTTTGAATGTTGTAGCTTACTTTCATAACTAACCAACAACATTTTGTAAGTAGTCGGGCACCTGACAGACGCAAACCGCTTATGTAAAACACGTATACAGAGCCACGATGCGTAAATATACAGAGTCTATAAACGTATGTGGACTACTTCTTTGAATGTTGTAGCTTACTTTCATACGTAGCCAACAACATTTTGTAAGTAGTCGGCTACCTGACAGACGCGAACCGCTTATGTAAAAAACGTATACAGAGCCATGACGCGTAAATATACCGAGTCTATAAATGTATGCGGACTACTTCTTTGAATGTTGTAGCTTACTTTCATACGTAGCGAACAACATTTTGTAAGTAGTCGGCTACCTGACAGACGCAAACCGCTTATGTAAAACACGTATACAGAGCCACGATGCGTAAATATACAGAGTCTATAAACGTATGTGGACTACTTCTTTGAATGTTGTAACTTACTTTCATACGTAGCCAACAACATTTTGTAAGTAGTCGGCTACCTGACAGACGCAAACCGCTTATGTAAAAAACGTATACAGAGCCATGACGCGTAAATATACCGAGTCTATAAACGTATGTGGACTACTTCTTTGAATGTTGTAGCTTACTTTCATAATTAGCCAACAACATTATGTAAGTAGTCGGCTACCTGACAGACGCGAACCGCTTATGTAAAAAACGTATACAGAGCCATGACGCGTAAATATACCGAGTCTATAAATGTATGCGGACTACTTCTTTGAATGTTGTAGCTTACTTTCATACGTAGCGAACAACATTTTGTAAGTAGTCGGCTACCTGACAGACGCAAACCGCTTATGTAAAAAACGTATACAGAGCCATGACGCGTAAATATACCGAGTCGATAAATGTATGCGGACTACTTCTTTGAATGTTGTAGCTCACTTTCATACGTAGCCAACAACATTTTGTAAGTAGTCGGCTACCTGACAGACGCAAACCGCTTATGTAAAAAACGTATACGGAGCCACGATGCGTAAATATACCGAGTCTATAAACGTAGGCGGACTACTTCTTTGAATGTTGTAGCTTACTTTCATAATTAGCCAACAACATTATGTAAGTAGTCGGGCACCTGACAGACGCAAACCGCTTATGTAAAACACGTATACAGAGCCACGACGTGTAAATAAACCGAGTCTATAAACGTATCTGGACTACTTCTTTGAATGTTGTAGCTTACTTTCATACGTAGCGAACAACATTTTGTAAGTAGTCGGCTACCTGACAGACGCAAGCCGCTTATGTAAAAAACGTATACAGAGCCATGACACGTAAATATACCGAGTCTATAAACGTATGCGGACTACTTCTTTGAATGTTGTAGCTAACTTTCATAATTAGCCAACAACATTATGTAAGTAGTCGGGCACCTGACAGACGCAAACCGCTTCTGTAAAACACGTATACGGAGCCACGATGCGTAAATATACAGAGTCTATAAACGTATGTGGACTACTTCTTTGAATGTTGTAGCTTACTTTCATACGTAGCCAACAACATTGTGTAAGTAGTCGGGCACCTGACAGACGCCAACCGCTTATGTAAAAAACGTATACAGAGCCATGCTGGGTAAATGTAATGGGTCTCTAAACGTATGCCGACTACTTCTATGAATGTTGTAGCTTACTTTCATACGTAGCCAACAACATTTTGTAAGTAGTCGGCTACCTGACAGACGCAAACCGCTTATGTAAAAAACGTATACAGAGCCACGACGCGTAAATATACCGAGTCTATAAACGTATGTGGACTACTTCTTTGAATGTTGTAGCTTACTTTCATACGTAGCCAACAACATTTTGTAAGTAGTCGGGCACCTGACAGACGCAAACCGCTTATGTAAAAAACGTATACAGAGCCATGCCGGGTAAAAGTAATGGGTCTCTAAACGTATGCCGACTACTTCTTTGAATGTTGTAGCTTACTTTCATACGTAGCCAACAACATTTTGTAAGTAGTCGGCTACCTGACAGACGCAAACCGCTTATGTAAAAAACGTATACAGAGCCACGACGCGTAAATATACCGAGTCTATAAACGTATGTGGACTACTTCTTTGAATGTTGTAGCTTACTTTCATACGTAGCCAACAACATTTTGTAAGTAGTCGGGCACCTGACAGACGCAAACCGCTTATGTAAAAAACGTATACAGAGCCATGCCGGGTAAATGTAATGGGTCTCTAAACGTATGCTGACTACTTCTTTGAATGTTGTAGCTTACTTTCATACGTAGCCAACAACATTTTGTAAGTAGTCGGCTACCTGACAGACGCAAACCGCTTATGTAAAAAACGTATACAGAGCCACGGCGCGTAAATATACCGAGTCTATAAACGTATGTGGACTACTTCTTTGAATGTTGTAGCTTACTTTCATACGTAGCCAACAACATTATGTAAGTAGTCGGGCACCTGACAGACGCAAACCGCTTATGTAAAAAACGTATACGGAGCCACGATGCGTAAAAATACCGAGTCTATAAACGTATGTGGACTACTTATTTGAATGTTGTAGCTTACTTTCATACGTAGCCAACAGCATTTTGTAAGTAGTCGGGCACCTGACAGATGCAAACCGCTTCTGTAAAAAACGTATACAGAGCAATGTGACGCGTAAATATACAGAGTCTTTAAACGTATGCGGACTACTTCTTTGAATGTTGTAGCTTACTTTCATAATTAACCAACAACATTATGTAAGTAGTCGGGGTCATGACGTACGCTCACCGCTCACGTGAAAACGTAGTAATTTGACGTATACGGCCTATTTTAGTCAGGATGCTGACTGCTTACGTAATTGTGTTAGCTACGTAAGAAATGTAGCAACAACGTTCATGCAAGTAGTCCGCATACGTATAAATAGTCGGTATACTTAAGCATGATGGCACAGCTATCTACGTTTGATACGCAGCTAGCTGACTTGTGTCAGGAGGCTGTCTACTTACATAATGGTGCGAGCTACGTAAGAGAAGTAGACCGCTTACGTATAATAAATCGATTAATAAAACGGTAATGGCTCGGTAAACCGGCTATGTACTGTACGTAATCGGAGTCATTAGTAAGTACCCGGAGTACGTAAAATGTATCAGCAAATTCGGGTACATTATGTACGTAGCCGGGAACGTTAAATAAGTAGTCCGAGTCTGGTATAATGATTCCGCTCCTGAGACTGACCAGATACGTTTTTACGTATACAGAATCCTGAAGTAATGTTTCTACATACTTACATGAAGTATGCCGTAGTCGTATTTAATGAAGCGGAGTACGTATAATGTTGGCTCTTACTTACAATAGATATGCGGCACCATTAATGGCATTGAACGGCATACGTAATTTTTACGGGTGCCGGCTACGTAAATTCTAGATGTGGCATACTTACAACGATGCGCGACCTGTATACGTAGCCCGGAGACGTTATACTTACAGAGAATGTTGTTACATACTGCTTTGTCATTGAGCCGCGGCTTTATAAGTATGCCCCTTCCATTTTACGTTTGAAATATACGTAGTAAGTAGCTTGCTGCAATACCATTACGATTTTGCCCACCGTAAGTAGCCCGTTTTTCTCAGTGCGAATGCGTGCGCAGCACGTGCGCGTGTGTGTGGCGTGCGCGTTGTTTCGTATGAAATGTCATAGTAGATGACACACCGCTTGCAAGTCACATGCCATTTCATACGATACAACGCGCACGCCACGCACACGCGCACGCATTCCGTGTATCTCGGCCTTCAAGCCCTGCATTAAACCATAGCCAATCAAATTCCTATTTAATGATACTCATATCAGTACATCTTCCACATTTTGATATGCACAAATGCAAGCGAATGGGCACCAAATCACTTTCCATCCAATCTTAACACTCTCGCTGCCACCGATTTCGTAGCGCTCACGCTACCGCTCGTAGCTGATAACATTTGAAAAACCGTATGTAGCGGAAAGCGCCCACGAAACAAGCGCCCACCTGGCGGGTTCCTGACACTGACAGTGTTAACTTTGACTTTGACCATCATCCCGATACGCATGCGTTATCACGCAGGCCCGCAAAACACCTCCCCTACCCGGTGTCCGATTTCTTCACCCCCGCCCAAGCAACAGCCATATCTATTTGCATTTAATATGAACAAATCACTATTTCGCTTGTGTAAAAATAAATCGATGACATTTCCGCTTTAAAAAGATAAAAAATGGAACTTGAATTTTAAATAAAATATTGTTAAAATTATAACATTAGCAAAGGTTGTTAGTCGGTTCCGATCTTCCGATCCGTTAATCGTCGTTCGACGTCTGAAAGGATTGACTTTTGAGTTGGCAGATTTGAGTTATTAATACTATTTTTTTACAAAAGTAACATTATTTAATACGATTCAAAGAAAAGTATTGTGAATATTGTTTAATGTCACATTTTCTAAATCTTGATCAGAGTTTTGCAAGCACTCCTTTAACCAAGCTTCAATAATAATAACATTAGAATATCCCAGACTTCATTTTTTCCTCGCTTAACGTCTTGGCAGCACCATAAAGCGAGAAAAATGCTGCCAGCATTCTTGGCACCATGCCCAGGGGCCTTTTTTAGGTTTTCGTTAGTTTTCTTTTTACTTTAATAATTTAAGTTAGGTATTGTGATCATATCTATTGTCTTATTGGCACTAAGTTTTGTCAATTATTTCCTTTGATTACCACACAAACAGATAAAATGAAACTCATCATTTACTAATTTGACATACAGAATGATTATTTTAGAGATTGGTCAATATAAAACATCCTTGCATTGAAATAAGGTAATATTGAAGGCGACGCGAGTCGCGACCCGGGAGTTAAGAGAATTTTGAGAAATTCCCTGGCTGTAATCAATGATGACTTGATTGCGTGCAAAGAGGCCTTGTAATAAGACGAGGCCTCTTTCCATCCAACCGTGTGGTTCGATTAAAGAAAGAAGTACCTTTAACAATCAACAAGTCTTTTTTTTTAACGGGATTGCTCCTGGCCAGCATCTAGCCAGGGGCCAAAGATGAGGCCGACGATAAAGCGAGCTCACCCAGAAGATGCCTATTCACTCGTGCCTTATAAAGGTCTAGGTTAGGGAGAATTCCAAACCTTAGACGTGCGCATTATAAAAGATAATGCAAAGTTGTCAAAAATGCAACTCAATAAAAAAATGTTTGGTACGTAATTGACGATCCGCCTGTAGCACTTAAACAAACGGCGTTTATTATCACGGAAATAGCACCTAAAAATTGGTTTTCTAATGTGCAATTGCATTTCATGCATTGCATTGGAGTTATTACGAAATCACGATCCAAGCTGCAGCTTACGAGTATGTTTTTAATTTTACAGTAAAACGAGAAAAGCCTTCATATCTTAATGAAGGGATTCCCATTCACTAAATGCCAGCAAATTCCAGTGGATCAGTTTACCTCTTAATAAAAAAAAAACTTAGAAAACTCTGTCGAATCTTCCAGACTCAAGCCGTCAGGGTTAGCGTGAGTCTTCTTGTATAGTAAAAGGTGAGTATTAGCTTCAACAGCTCGAGTGTTTGTGGCTCGGCCTAGCTCTAACTCACAAGACTAGATTCAATGAATCCTATCTGAATAAATGAATTATCACTTTTAATGGTGTCGAAAAATCCGCAACGATCACAAAATATATCATTTCCACCAGATACCCTGTATTTTCGCTGCTAAATATAACTAGTGGATCTGTGAGCTGCAGGGCTCGCGATCGCTTTTTTTTCGTTTTCAAAACCCATGGCGGGTCCATTTAAAAAAAAACTCCATAAAACTTAATAGACAAAAAAAAACATATGAATTAAGTATCCAACCTGCTCACTATTGTGAGCATGTTGAAATAGCAAATTATATTTCGGGAAATATTTTTCACGGTAATCAGTTGAGATTATAATAGAGAAAATTACTTTAATTGAGAACAAGAAATAAAATCAAAGTAATTGTGATTTATTTATTTAAACTGTAATTGTACAAATGGCGGGCTATATACCAAATGGCATTCTCCACCAGCCAACCATCAGATCTTGAGAAAGGCGACCTGTTAGAGGCGAATATTCGAAAACCCACCGGAAAATGCAAAGAAACAATAAAGGTGAGGCTTTCAATGAAACCCCCCCGCCTCTCGGACCCCAGCTCGCCCAGGCACCACCGACAGCTATTAATAGAACAAAGAACTTTCGCATTGAAGCGTAATCTGTATCTTTATGCTCTTAAACTGACAATAATCTAAAAAAGAGCACTTTGTGATTGCACATATTCGCACTCGTCATTGGGGGGGCACCACCGACAGCTATTAATAGAACAAAGAACTTTCGCATTGAAGCGTAATCTGTATCTTTATGCTCTTAAACTGACAATAATCTAAAAAAGAGCACATATTCGCACTCGTCATTGGGGGTCGCGACCACAGAAGAACACTGGTAATAGGAATAGAAATTTTCACATAACACAAAATTGAAGGGATCGGTACATCAAGATACTCACGACTTTGATCCTGATCGCGACATTTTCGTCGCGTGTGTTTGTCTTCCCGGGTTGCTCCATAGTGCGCGTTAATCCGTTTGGAAACGGATCACGGATGGAGTGTTTACTCCACAAGTGGTCGCCGGTAAAACTCAACTCGCAATGGCGATAAAATCAATGTTTCACCCAGAACCTTACCTACATAGGTACACACATGTATAAGACGTGTAGTGTCCGCGCATCAAATGCGGACAGCTTTATTAATATTTACGAGTACACAATTCTACACCTTGTGCCGTTGATAGAAGCGAAAACGCGTGTATATTTGACGTTCGGCGATGCTTTCTTCGTTGCGGAGGCGGCTGTAAGGCGTATAGTGCGCTCTCATAGAAACGAGAGCGTTGGGTTTCCCTGTCCGCTAGTTTTCGAACCGTGATACTAGTTCTGTGCACTAAAAATAGATGGCATCAAAAAGGCTTCTAAAATATCGCCATAGTACAAAATGCAGGACTTGCCAAAATTGTTACTACGTGGGCTGTTCCGAAAGTTTTTAGCTGTTCTCACTCTATTCATGCCATATATGTTTTAATGATACCATTATGCGGGTAATTTCGTAATACATATGTGTTGGGGTGAAACTGTTGATGAAAGTCGCTTGGGTTTTTTTTTATTGTGTTTTAAGTACGACGTGTCAACAGCCCTATCTAATATGCGATGAACGGGTCACAATACCAAATTTGTGTTGCGGGCCAATTTTGATTAATACGTCACCACAACTAAACGAAATTTAATACACCGCAAACTATGAATCTTCCTAGTCTCGACCCACGTAATCTGTTTCGATTGCATGAAAATTAGCGACAATAAGCAGGTGTGTCGAATATTAGTCTAGGCCGCGAGACTAGGGAATTGTCATCATCACAAAAAAAACTTAAATTAAATAAAATCATTTAGTGATTTAACATTAAGTTAGGAAGTCATCCCGGGCAGTTTCCACTACAGCTGTTAAGGATTTCGTTGCCAAACCTATTTTTAGGTATCAAAAATAGTACTATTTTCGCAAATTTTTAAAAGCTCATACAAAAGGCCTTTTGGTAAAAGAACTGTTGTGAAAATAATACTTGCTGCTTACTAATGATATTAGCTCAGCTCATAACTATTGAAATTACCCACATAATGGTGTAAATAAAAAATATATCGCATGAATAGAGTGGGAGCAGCTAAAAACTTTCGGGACAGCCCACGTATGTACTTACGTACTACATCACTTTTTAGCATTAGTAGTAAATTTACAGAGTTATCTACACAGAAGGCATATATTATATCTATTTCTAAGTATCAATAAGAACCTGTAATTAGCTGTGTACTTACATATACGTTTTCCTGTATCTCTTCTTAAAGGGCTCTTTTTTTTTAGGGTTCCGTACCCAAAGGGTAAAAACGGGACCCTATTACTAAGACTTCGCTGTCCGTCCGTCTGTCACCAGGCTGTATCTCAAGAACCGTAATAGCTAGGCAGTCGAAATTTTTATAGATTGTGTATTTCTGTTGCCGCTATAACAACAAATACTAACAACAAAATTATTATTATTATTATGGGGGGCTCCCATACAAAAAACGTGATATTTTAGCCCTTTTTCATGGCTACCACTCGCCGAGCTAGATCTCAAGAACCGTAATAGCTAGACAGTTGAAATTTGCACAGATTATGTATTTTTATTGTGGCTACAACAACAAATACTAAAATAAAAAAATAAAAAAATTAAGGGGGGCTCCCGTACAACAGAGTAGTTGTTGGCGTTCTTTTTTTCTGGACTCGCACTTGGCCGGTTTTTTGGAATAGAAAAGAGGGAGACGTTAAACGATATTTAGCGTTTGGTTTTTGATGTTGGAGTTTCCCATCCAATTCTGTAGAAACTTTATCAAACGCCGCAAAGTTTGTACTGATACGGTTTTTTTAATAATTGAAAACAGGTCGGGAACTAGAACTTTGGCTCGACGAGCTGATTGATCTATTGTATCTGTCTCGTCCAGGTACCATCAATCATCTTACTTGTCCAGGATGGTATACTGGTCTCTGCAGTAATGGTGTACCGTAAAATGGGGTGAGTAGGGTTCGCGGGGAGAGTTGGGTTATGAATGGAGAGAGAAGGGATGAAAGGGGGTGAGATGGGATTTTAAGGCTACTGCTACAAAAATAATGTATTCCAATTTAAAATAGACCTATATTAATACTCATAATAAAAAAACGATACAACAATCTTCCAAAATCACCTTTGTATGAAATCCAATCTCACCCAATTACGAGGGACTACGGGGTGAGGTGGGATTTCCTGTTTAACGTCAAAGTTATGAAATGGAACCACCTAAAATAAAATAAAAACTAAAATACCAACGTCCGGAACACTTATTATATATACCGTTCAGTTTGCATACATACATATAATCACGCCTGTTTCCCAGAGGGGTAGGCAGAGATCACGGATTTCCACTTGCTACGATCCTGACATACAAGCGCGCCGATTTAGGGTACTCCTGACCTGCAGAATGTCTCCGATTTGGTCGGAGTACGTTCGCCGAGGTCTTCCCCTTCCAACTTTTCCATCCACTCTTCCTTCAGTTTGCATATGTAAAAATAAAATATTATCCAGGTTTGAATGTCAGTTGTGTCCCTACTCACCCCATAAACCCCAATCTATGCGGTACGGGGAAGGGAAGGCAAAATGAAACCAGCAGTATAATAGTTTAAAATCCTTTCCAATTATATAGACATCCACTCGTAGATCATAGGTCACTTAACACAAAGGAAGCATTCCACTTCAAGAGAAAAAGACTGAGCATGATCTTTTCTTACACAATTATACGATTAAGAACAAATAGATAACAGATAAATAAATAAATATTAGGGGACATTTTTACACAAATCGAACTAGTCCCACAGTAAGCTCAATAAGGCTTGTGTTATGGGTACCAGACGACGATATATTTAATAGATATATACATAAATACATAGAAAACATCCAAGTCTCAGGAACAAATGTCTCTGCTCACCACAAAAACAAATGCCCTTACCGGGAATCGAACCCGGGACCTCTAGCTTCGGAGGCAGTGACACTACCAACTAGGCTAAACAGGCCGACATATATCGTATTTAACACTTATTATTAAACTAAATAAAGTAAGTAAAGAAAAAAATTATATGCTACAAATACATGAAATTGATTTGGTATGGTACATAACTATGGCAAAACCTACAAATAAAATTGAAAGTTCTGTTTGCATCTCAATGCTACCGTCGCTGTGAAATAGGTATTAAACTATAGGAAATTAGAGCTAAAATTCCTTGTGTGTATTTTTTTTCTTTTACAATTTCTAGCAAATCAAACTGATTTCCGACCTAGATATGCCGGATCCCATTGTGTATACAAATGTTCATGTTATTCTAGCATGGCGTTTTAAAATGAGAGGGTAAATACGTTTGTATGGAGAACCGAGCGTACTGCGCACTCTTAACTCGTTGGGCTGTCTGTTTTTACTAAGTTAGATAGGGTCCATACTTTGTGCATGTTTATAGTAAGACAGAACTCGGTGAGATGTCTTCGGCTTGTTGCGTATTACCGATTTTAAAATTTGGAGTAGAAGAGAGAGAGTCCTACTTCATTTGTAATTAAATTCTGTGCGTGTTAGAAAAGAAAGATATTAAAATATTCTGATGTTTTTGTAGGAATATAATTTACTATATTGACTTCACCCACCATATCAGCCCTACGACGTCCACTGCTGGACATAGGCCTTCCCCAATTTCATGGGGGGTAAATGCCATAATCGCCACGCTTGGCATGCGGGTTGGCGATCGCAGTATCTCCACCGCACTCTAGGAATGCTGCTGCCCATTCCCCGGTGGTCTTCGTCGTAGTTTTAGGACATACCCGGGTCCTTGACTTCAATACTCGTCAATAATTAATGCCAAAATATATTCATTTTAATATAATGATATTTCATTTACAGATGGTACCATCGGAAGATCAACGATAGGTCGATAGCCTCACCAACGCCAACACCATGGTCAGATGGAACAGTTTCGAGGTATAATATACATACATTTTTGTTGGTTTTTTTTTATATATATGCTGATTTATGTCCATGTTTTGTTGTTTATTGTCACGAATAAATGCTTATTATATTCTATTCTATACTTATTCTATTTATAATTGCACGAATCTCTTTACACTGATTCTCAAACCCTGTTAAAGATAAGTTTAAAGCTTAATGGCGGATCTGATTTAGAAATACAGGTGATCTTAATCTTAAATTAAAATATACATAAACAGAAGAACTCGAAGAATGCATTAAATGGAAGTTTACTACTATACAAACAATAAACAGTGCAAATTGGCGTTGTGGACTTAGTACTTCTCAGGTATTTATTTATTTATATATATATATATATATAGAAGTGTAAGTAGAAAGTGAGAAATATGAAATTTCGTATATTAAGTATCTGTTTAATACAACATAATACATTTCAGTGTTTTTCAAAATGTTTGCACTCAAATTTCAATATCGGTTTAAAGTAAAAAAGAAGTAAAAGTAGTTTATTCTTCAAATTAGGCATATTACATGCACCTATGAACGTCAATAAACTACCACCGGTTCGGAAAAATATACCTCTGCCACGAGAAGAACCGGCGTAAGAAACTCGGCGAGGTGTCATTTTTTCAAAACAATATACATTGTATAGTTAAATATAAAATTACAGTCTCAGTTACTACAAAAATAACAAGCTACAGTAGAAAACCTATTTTCGCGATAGATTAGCCGTGCAGGACACTATCACTGCCAAACATCCCTGTCCATGATGTAATCGTTTACCTTATAATATGCTTTTGAAATAAGTGTTTGTTTTACTACAGAATTGAATTTAGAATTGCTAAGTTCAGTAATGTGTTTTGGAATTTTATTGTAGAATTTAATACAATTTCCCAAGAACGACTTTTTGGCCTTTACTAGTCTATAGAAGGTTATTTTCAGTTTCCCAGTGTTTCTCTGTGTTTCTGTGCTTGCGGATAAAGTGAACTTTTGGGCGCAGATTATAATCGACTAGTTGTTGCCCGCGACTTCGTCCGCGTCTTCGTCCGCGTCTTCGCTCCTATTGGTCGCGGCTTGATGTTATATAGCCTAAAGCCTTCCTCGATAAATGGACTATCCAACACAAAAAAGTACATAAAATACAAACATGAGACGTATTACCACATAAAGAAAGATATATGATTGAAAACTTTACAAGTGAATTTTCAGCCGTATTTCTTTACAAAGAAAGTGGCAATCAATTAAATAACAAACCTTTCATGGTAGTAATTATCTATCAAAGTGAATCCCACGAGCGTTTCATGGTACACACTCGTAGAATGACCGATTGGCGATTGGTGAGCTAGTGACAAATTCATACCCACTCTCAACGCGGTATCCTCGGGACCTAACTAGTTCACCACCAGAACACCACACACCTACACATCAAATAGCTAAGCGCTAAACAGTGTTCTTCTGTGAGGTCGGACTGTTCCAAATATAAATATTTGTTATTATCTTAATATTGTTATAAACATATATATATGTATAACTTCAAAAAATGCATCTCAAATATATTACCGTCTGCCAAAGGAGGAGGCGGTTTACGAGTGTAAAGCTTCATAGTTTTGGCTGGACGGTAAATAACATTAAATTAGGTGCATATAATATATATAGATATATAAATTCTATCCTTAAACTTCAAGCATACTTAATAAGAAATATATTTGTACCTAATATTTTTTAGGCCTCGTTAAATTCAGACATGAACCCTGTAAGCATAACAATTTTGTGAACAGTGATTATATTTGTTCCGTTCCTTAAATACTTTTACTTTTCGTCGCAATCTATTGAGACAGCTGGTTTCCGGAAGCGAAAAGAGCTATAGAGAAGCACTCGCAATAGTAGACGAGCGCTTCTCTTTAAACCTCTTCAAGTGCTTCTACGAAGTGATCTTGTACTCTTGTCTCCCGTGCAACAACTGCAAGCGCCTTAGCTTACAGCAATAGCTGCTACCCTGGTAAACTCCAGGCCGCTGCGAGAGCAGTGTCTTAAAATCTGCAGCTGTTCGTCGTGTTTGTCGTGGACGCTGATGGCTAGGCAGCAGCACGGGGACTTGCAGATCGGCCATTCCTGAAAAAGAACAGTCAGTCAAATCAAATAATTAAAAAATATATTTAGCACTAGAACAACAGTTTGTTGCTCCCTCTCCCCACATGCTGCTCCCTCTACCCCTGCGCTTGCGTTCATCTAGCTCTCCACCTCCTTTCTGCAAGTGTTTAATGCTCTCAGTGATATGGGGACAAAGATAATCATTTCGTATTTTATTTTATCCTATTATGCAAATATTATATGTACATCTCGTATAGAATAGTATTTATTTCTTGAAATGCGGCTAAGGGTGGTATTCCACTCGTCCAATATCTTTGTCCAATCTTTGGTCAAATTTCTTTGACAGAGGCCCCATTCCACTCATCCAATATCTTTGTCCAAGTTTTGTTTTATTCGTAGCCATATTGATTTAACTGTCATCGGAATCTTTGATCAAATGTCGGGGTCCCATCCAAGTTTGATGAAATCATCCAATTTCTTTGATCAAAGATATGGGACAAAGATATTGGATGAGTTTTATACGGGGTGGTATTCTACTCATCCAATATCTTTGTCCAATTTCTTTGTCAAATCTTTGATCAAAGGTCTTTGACGTAGGCCCATTCTACTAATCCAATATCTTTGTCCGAGTCACCTAAAGAGCAATGGAGAGAGCTATGTTAGGAGTTTCTCTGCGTGATCGCATCAGGAATGAGGCCATCCGCAGCAGAACCAAAGTGACCGATATAGCCCTCCGAATCGCTAAACTTAAGTGGCAGTGGGCGGGGCACATAGCACGTAGAACCGATGGCCGTTGGGGCGGAAAGGTTCTCGAGTGGCGACCGCGTACCGGAAGGCGTAGCGTGGGCAGGCCCCCCACACGGTGGACCGATGACCTGGTGAAGGTCGCGGGTGTCCGCTGGATGCGGGTGGCGCAGGACCGGTCATTGTGGAAGTCTTTGGGGGAGGCCTATGTCCAGCAGTGGACGCCTTTCGGCTGACATGATGATGATGATGATGAAGTCCATAGCCGCCATTTTACTTCTTACCAGCAGTAATCTTTGTCCAATGTTAGATCAAATTTCTTTGACGGAGGCCCATTCCAATAACAATATCTTTGCCCAAGTTTTTTTTCATGCGTAGCCATATTGATTTAACTGTCATCAGAATTTTTGATCAAATGTCGGGGTCCCATCCAAGCTGGATGAAATCATCCAATTTCTTTGATCAAATGTATATTGGACAAATATATTGAATGAGTGGAATACCTCCCTAACATTTAATGTCATTATGTCGTGGTGATCAAGCACGAATGTTTTTAAATTGACTTGAATTGCGCATAAATTTTTAAATGTACCAAATATATACATCGTATGTGAGGAGCGTTAGTAGCTAAGCGGCGCCCGCGTACCACGTGCGATATGCGAGATTAAGCAATGTCGGGCGGGGTCAGTCCTTGGATGTGTGACCGCTTTGAGTGGTTAGTAGCTGAGTACTCTCGTGCTTTGGAAGGCACGTTAAGCCGTTGATACCGGCTGCTGTTTATGATAGCAGTCGTTAAGCTAAGTTCTGCCTTCGGCATTCGGGCGGCTTGAGAACTTCTAACAGTCAAGTTGCCCACTCAATTGATAAGCCTAATCAAAATAAGGTCTAGTTCCCCCTTGGGGAAGGTCAGATGGCAGTCGCTTCCATAAAAACTAGTGCCTACGCCAATTCTTGGGATTAGGTAGCGGGCCCCAGGCATCCTTCTGGATGCAACTGTACTGGGAATAACGCTAGGATGATAATGATTTACCTTTTGGTAAATTTGATAAAATACGTAAAACGTTTTGTATCCCAAAAACATCATGTAAGGTCATTTTGACGGAGCTCTTCACACGCCGAGACTGACGTATAATCGATTAGGTACTTTTTAATAACGTGGATTGCATATAGGTACCTGTATCTTTGGTAGAGGGGTGAGTATATAAATGGCGACTCCTATGTTAAGTGTTCTAAACCGTTAATAGAAAATTAATTTATTTAAAGATAGCGAATAGGAAAACTATGTACCGGCAGATTCAATTTTCAGTATTAGGAGCTGGATCGTGCATCAACGATGGATCTTTACGGGCCTTCTTTGACGGACCGCTGGTGGATGCCTCCGCTGCCTTGTTCTTGTTTGTCACCGACGCTGCTCCATCCTGCAAGTGTGGACCACTGGTGGATGCAACCGCCGCTTCTCCACTCTGCAAGTGTGGACCGCTGGTGGATGTAGTCACCGCTTCTCCATCCTGCAAGTGTGGACCGCTGATGGGTGCCTCCGCTGCTGCTCCATCTTGCAAGTGTGGAACGCTGGTGGATGCCTCCACCGCTTCTGCATCCTGCAAGTGTGAACTGCTGATGGCTGCTACCACCGATGCTCCATCCTGCAAGTGTGGACCGCTGGTGGATGCCACCGCCGCTGCTCCATCCTGCAAGTGTATAATGTATACTGCAAGTGTAGGTGTATATTGTATAATGCTCTCTTTACGATTCCATCCATGTAGGTCCGCTTGCTTTTTTTTTCTCTTTGCCTTTCATGCATGCTTCCATTCCCTCCGTCTAATTATGAATGTTTATTTATTTATTTATTGCAATGTCATGAATACATAATAAGTTGTTACATTTCTAGAGTTCCGTACCTAAACGTTTATGCAGGAAAATGATGAAAAAAATCTCCAAGGATGCTGCTGTCCACCCCACGGTGGTCTTGGTCGTAGTTTTAGGACATATACCCGGGTCCAATAATAATCTGTAAAAATCGTGCAAGTATCCGTTCAAAATGAATTGTAATTTAAGTGAACCAAATCTTAATCGTCGAATCCGCCTCGACTGGGCAGCGTTCGGGAAGCTACGGCACATCTTTTAGTTCAATATTCCGCAGTGTCTCAAAACGAAAGTCTTTGACCAGTGTGTGTTGCCACTTGCCAGTGATGACATTTGGTGCTGAAACGAGGTCGGTAACTATGGGGCTCATAAGAAGGCTCAAAGTCACCCAAAGAGCAATGGAGAGGGCTATGCTGGGAGTATCTTTGCGTGATCGCATCAGGAATGCAGTTATCCGCAGCAGAACCAAGGTGACCGATATAGCCCTTCGAATCGCTAAACTTAAGTGGCAGTGAGCGGGGCACATAGCACGTAGAACCGATGGCCGTTGGGCCGGAAAGGTTCTCGAGTGGCAACCACGTACCGGAAGGCGTAGCGTGGGCAGGGCCCCCACACGGTGGACTGATGACATGGTAGGGGTAGCGGGTGTCCGCTGGATGCGGCTGGCGCAAGACCGGTCATTGTGGAAGTCTTTAGGGGAGGCCTATGTCCAGCAGTGGACGTCTTTCGGCTGACATGATGATGATGATGATGAAATCTTACCCTACATGGCAATTTTCCCGATTAGGTACATACATTTACACTTGCGGGTACGTACCTTTACAGAAAGCTCTGGGCCTTGAGGCTTGTGGTGTAGCATTGTGATGTCCGGATCCACTTCAGTAATCTGAGATAAATAAAAAGCTTTTTGTATTTCTGTAACATATTTCAATTTCAATCATTTATCGATAAAAGAGTGGAAAGAGCTCAAAAATGTCTTGTTTTCGAAACCCTATATATAGGTTTCCTCGACGGAGTTGTATAAAAAGTGTGACTCATAAACTAAACGATTAAAGCTCCACAAGATCCTAAAGTACGAGTCACGCCCCTCAACTGGAAGGAGGAATAAGCACACAGTCACACGTGCGCGCACAAACACACACACACACACGTGCGCGCACACACGCACACGCGCACACACACACACACGCACACGCACGCACACGCACACGCACGCACGTACGCACACACTTTTTTAGGGTTCCGTAGTCAACTAGGAACCCTTATAGTTTCGCCATGTCTGTCCGTCCGTCTGTCCGTCCGTCTGTCCGTCCGTCCGCGGATAATCTCAGTGACCGTTAGCACTAGAAAGCTGAAATTTGGTACTAATATGTATATCAATTACGCCGACAAAGTGATAAAATAAAAAGTGGAAAAAAATATTTTATTAGGGTACCTCCCCTATACGTGTGATATATTGTTAGATAGGTATTTAAAAATAAATAGGGGTTTACTAAAATCATTTTTTTTTTCTTCTGAGAGATCCCTCAAAGGGTGTGCTACCAATAACACGGAGACGGGGTCGCTCTAGGTGTTCCTCTGTTTTAGCAGTGGACACTCCAGATCACCTATCCTATTTTTGTGTGACGAATCTAAAGCTCAGCAATATTTTTTCATCAAGGATATGCCACGACTTGCCCTTCCTCTTCCAAATTATGCCCTCTGTAATGGGTACGTGCCTTTACACAAGGCTCTGCAGGCCCAGGTGCCCCATCTAGGACGATTATGTCCAAATTTCCATCACTAACCTTAGATCAAAAAAAAGTTCTTGTATTTCTGTAACATATTAGGAGGTAATTCTCAAAGTTCTGCTTCGTATTCCGAATTCATTATAATACCATTTTGCATTAAACCAATGTTTCAAAACGAACGTGTGTATTAAATAGTAAAAAAGTAAAAGTAAAAGTAGTTTATTCTTCAAATTAGGCATATTACATGCACCTATGAACGTCAATAAACTACCACCGGTTCGGAAAAATATACTTATACCTCTGCCACGAGAAGAACCGGCGTAAGAAACTCGGCGAGATGTCATTTTTTCAAAACAATATACATTGTATAGTTAAATATAAAAATTACAGTGTCAGCTACTACAAAATAACTTAAATAACAATGCTCCAGTAGAAAACATAATTTCGCGATAGATTACCCGTGCAGGACGCTATCACTGCCAAACAAATTGTAATTTAAGTGACCCAAAACTGTTAATATTTTACATTACACTTAGGGTAATAACTTAATAAGTTATATTTACACTTTGGGTGTCTTCTTAGCGTGCCATATCCTATCGGATGCCGGCGATCAACAAACGAAAGTCTTCTCTATTTTTCGCCACTCTGCTGAGAGTGGTAGCGTCAGTAAACCCGGTCCAGTCCCTGATATTTTCGCACCATATTGTTCTCGGTCTTCCCCTACCTCTCTTCCCTTCTATTTTTCCTTCTATTATGTTTCTTACTATGTCATACTTAGTGTTTCTATATATGTGTCCAAAGTATACTTTGGGTGTAAGTATTACAAATTTAATAAGTTATGTGGTAGGTCAGTTATTTACTTCCCAATGTTACAATTATTTTATGTATTGAATCTAAGGTTTCAAGATGCTCAACTTTTGACATCAAGGAAATAATAAGCTACGCCTTCCCCGCCCACAATCATAAGACTCTTTCTCTCCTTCCTCGTCCATATTCCCCCCTCTGTATTGGGTACGTACCCTTACAGAAGGCTCCGGATCTGAATCTTGTGAATTGTCCGAATCTTCGTCACTAACCTGAAATAAAAAAAACCTGTATTTCTGTAACATTCAACTGTGGCTATACAGGATGACCGGTTATTGAATACATTCCTTTTAAGGGTTAATACTTTTCCCCTCACTAGCTCGGAAATCCGTCTTTTATCCTTTGAAACAAGCGGGTAAAAACGGGCTGTGTTCCGAATCACGCTCACAGCGCTCACAACGCTTACAGTGCTGGCGGCCGGTCCGAATCAGTTAGCGCGCTCAAGGCCGCGTGAGCGGTGTTTTGTTTCGGACCGGTCATGAGCGTGTTTACTGTCAAACGTCAACTGAATTTGAATTTTGAGTTCGTCAATTAATCATAGTATGAAATTCTGGGCTGGGTTTTTGATCTGTAGAAAATTTAAATTAATCGCAATCTGCAATGAACTAATATAAAACTGACGACATGTTCCAGGACCAAATTGTAGAGCATAGGGAATAGTTCATCTTCACACCTTAGAACCTGAATGGTCGCGTACGGTACAGTTTCAGAGGAATTTTCTCCATTGGACGCTCTGACTGTGGAATGAACTCCCTGCCGAGGTTTTTCCGAAGGACTACAGTATCGGGTTCTTCAAGAAAGGAGTATATACAATTTTAAAGAGTTGGTTATGCGCATGTGACACCCCTGGAGTTGCAGGCGTCCATAGGCTGCGATGACCACTTACCATCAGGCTGGCCGTACGCTTGTTTGCTACCGACAAAGTACAAAAAAAACTAATAAATAAACTATTATAACTGTAAAGTTTATTTTTCGCGCCTATAATGAAATGTCAAACGTCAACTTGACGTTTGCGCTCAAGGTGCTTACGGCTGGGAGTGTGAGCACCGTGAGCGCCGTCCATGACGTCATCAATGACGTCACGACATCTCGTGTAAACGTTGTGAGCGTGAATCGGTCCGACCGTGAGCGCGCTCACAGCGCTGTGAGCGTGATTCGGAACACAGCCATTTTATCCACAAGTGGGGAAAGTAATTTGACCTTGGAGCGTGTTTGAGTAGCTTTTGACAGATAACAAAACGTAAAACGCTCATACTAATGGTTCGTTTGATATCAATTATCATTAAATGAATGGTTTGAGAATTTAATAAAAAATACCAAATTTAGCTTTATTTAATGATTTAAGTCGTAAACCTTAAAAATCTATAAGTAACATTTTTTTTATAATGACTTTGAGTATAATTGTAAACGCACAAGTTGAGTCGATGCAATTTCAAAACGCATCGTTAGAAATGGCATCTTGTCAATGTCAACTAAAATATCCACAACTTGTCACCGACTCCGATTCGCGTAAATATTGTACACAACTTTCAGAGTTTTCACTTATAATATCGTAAAAAATTCAGTGATTCCAGTGATGGAAATCATGCCTGTGGAACTGTGTTTTTTTGCATGTTGCACTTTGCTCGCTATAGTGAGGAGAAAAGTTTTGTGTTACACACGGGTGCAAAGTTGTATTTTACTTCTCGTGTGTTGAAACACTCGCGGGTAAAATACAACTTTGCACCCTTGTGTAACAAATAACTATAGTACAAATCCTTTATAGCAAAAAAGGTCATACTGTGACGTACTCCACGAAGGCTGTAGGACTTTCTACCCGTCTTGAAATGAATAATATGAATATGCTCTTGACTAGCCGGTGGGAAATTTGCAATGCCCTAACAGGGTGTCATGTACCTACTAACCAAAAAGTAATAACATACCAAATGTAATGAACATGCTCGCAATAAATAAATATGAAATATGAAATTATTACTTTCCCAGATATTGACGAATTGACGATGTAAGATTTTACCCAAAATTGCCGATTCTTGTTCAAAAAATATCGTAGTAAAATCATTTTGTATTATATCATTAAATTTTATTTATTTATTGATGCCTTAAAAGTCAAAAATTAGGTATAGATCCGTGGTTTTGCTTGTATGACAAATAACCTAAACACGCAAAGCAATATCGCATAAAAGAGGCCAAAAAAGTAGTCACAAAAAATTGGGATGTTGACACTAATAAAAATAAATTACTCTTATATTACCAATAAATAAATCTCACGAAAATATTCAGAATATATCACGCTTCTACTTATTTTTGCTATTTTAAAGATTTTTAAATACATAAAGAACAATAAAGGGACGCTCTTTGATCATACAAAAGGCGTGACGTCACTTGTTCCTATTTCACTACAAACTTCATACTAATAGAGCGTTTTTGACGTTTCATTAAAAGTTGCTGATTTGACTATCAGTCAACATCTCCATATCGCCGGATGACAAGCAAAAGTCACTAAAATATCCGTCACTGCTCCTCAAAACCTCGTATCTCAGTACTACATCGATATTGAGATACGAGTTTTACTTTAAGTAGGTATTTGTTACTAAGTGAGTTTTGGTTGTCAGCCGACGATATTTGAAAATGACACAGAATGCCAACCAGTTTTTTTATATGCTCAAAAATTAACGCGGGATTTAGAGGTAAACGTATCCATTCAGAAGCACCTAAAGTTTCCCATTTTTAGGGTTCCGGAGTCAACTAGGAATCCTTATAGTTTCACCATGTCTGTCTGTTAATCCGCAGCGAAGCTCAGATACCGTTAGTACTAGAAAGCTGTAATTTGGCATAAATATAGACCTCACCCCGTAGTGCCTCGTATTTGGGATGAGAGGGGTTTTCGTACAAAGGTGATTTTGAAAGATTGTTGGATCGTTTTTATTTATTATGCGAATTATATAGCTCTATTTTAAATTGGAATACATTATTTTTGTAGCAGTAGCCTTCAAATCCCTTCTCACCCCCCTCTCAAACGTTCTCTCCCTATTCATAGCCCACCTCTCCCCGCGAAACCTACTCACCCCGTTTTACGGTACTATTCCGATTTCCAGTCAAGGTCATATTGCACCGCACAATGTTTCAAAACGAACGGGCGAAATAAATTTTAATCAAATTGCAAATATCACACTCGCTGAGCTAAATAACAGATATTTACATACCAACGGACGCACTTCAATGTCGTTGAATTTAGGCTGCTTCAAAATCTCAAAATTACTCGTACAAATAAAGGATAATTCACAGTAGACCGTTCCGTGGCCGGGCCGGTCCGTTTTCTTTTAGAGAAATACGCCGGCTGTTACGTTTGCTTTCATAGAAAACGGGCCGGCCCGGACACGGAACGGTCTACTGTGAATCATCCCTAAGTAAACAGTTTGAATAGCGTCGTCTATTCTTAAGAAAGAAAAAAGCCTAGCTTAGTTGACGTCTACAGGCGTCGTTTGAGTAGAATCCGTCAAGAGATTTCGTGCGTAATCCTGTATTAAAATAATCTCAAAATTTTCCATCACGGGCTCCACGTGCAAACCCCTTTCCCCCTTCCAACCGCCCCCGATCCGCCCGGGCACCAATATCTAATTATAGAATTAACATCATAGAAAAATACATTCGTTTTGTAATGATTCGCACTTTTATGTTCACTTTAACAAAAACAAATATTAAAACGTCAAAAGAAACGTCATAAATTCATTCAAATAAAGGCGCAACAATTGTTCTGTGGGCGCAACAGGTCCGGTATTCAAAAACGTGTCGAGGATAGACCAGCTTATGAGACCCCTGTTTCAGCGTGGCTGTTAAGAATACCGAGCTCAAGTTACGTCAAGTGAGCCTGCAGAGTAATACTTACCACAATTACCCCGTTGTGCAGGATTGCTTCGTCAATTAGCCTATCTAACAATTCCTCATTTATGTCGCCATCTTCGTTAATCGCTGGTTCCACTTCACTGTGATTGTTGGCCATGATTAAAAAATAAACACAAGTTTACTCGATCGTTGCCCGGGACGAAATGGCGCGCAGGGGCTGGAAACTTAGCAGGCGGGCGCCGAGCAAGGATTCCTATAGAGATCCTGTACGCGTTCCACCAACGGAAAAGCTTCTTGCGGCTAAATTGAGAACTTGCCTTACACGCCTGACGGATTACCAATATTACCATATAAACAAGCTCTTTAATTTGGGCAGATAATCGCTTTTTTCCTTAATATCATATCAAATAGCGAGAGGCGAATAAAAAATGTGGAACACGAGGACTCTGTCGCTCTTATCCAATTTATTATATGAAACATCTCGCTCGGTAGTGATTACTTAGTCACTATTACTCGTCTTCATTGGGATCCTTTGAGGCGTCCGCCGATTAAAATCTACGGATGGTAGCGACATCTGACGCAAAAAACCAAGTTACTTGATAAGGCGTATCCTGACGTTTACTTCGCCGTCTGCCGTGAACGATCAAAGTAAAATACTTGACTCACGCGTATTAATTTTACAATTTAAAGCAATTCAATATATTTTTATTTACTCCCGTCGCAACGCAAAAGTGGGGTGCATATGTGTGTGTCTGTGTCACCGTAGAAAGAAAGAAAGAAAAAACATTTATGAATAACTGTATAAGCTATAAACGCACAGAGCGCGGCAAAGCAATCGCGGTCCAGGGCCCGTCGTACTAAAAAAAACCGCGCGGTATTCGGTAGCGCGGTAGAGCGGAGGCGCCGTGTGTGACATATGAATGATATGAAGCAGTAAGCGACAGTCGACAGTTTCGAAAAGATCATAAACACAAGGCGAGGTCGTCAAGCGAGTTAGCGTTTTCGAGTTTTCTAAAAACAACCCGAAACGTATAAAAAGGGTTTTAAAAATTTGAAAAAATTCTATGTTTTACTTAAGGATCTAGTCTAGTCAAAGTTGCACTCAGATACACGATCTAATGAACTTCGCTCGATAGAAAGAGACCCCAAAGTTACTCCTTTTTGTAAAGCATTTACAATCTGACGACTAAACTATTGATGTTTTAAATAAAGTTTTTGAACTAAACTAAAGCCATTCAGTATTTCTAGACATTTTTGCAGAATTTAAAAAGATAAAATGATTGTATGAATTAATATGTTTAAATACCTACGAAATGCGCGAGCGCAGAGGCTCGGCAGGCCCGATCAGTCGCGCGCTGGCGCTTACAGACAACGGACCTGTGTCAGTTTTATCCGCGACAGTTTCGTGCACCAAACAAGCAGTTTTTGACGAATTTATATAATGGTTGCAAATTATTTAAGAAGGGCAATAAAAACCCGAATGTAAAAAGGCGTAATTATTAACAAATAAATTATGGTCATAGTGCCACAGTATAAATATGACAGTATAACAACTGAACTGAACCCCTCCAGAAATGTAACCAAAGTTGGTAAAATTATAAATGAAATGTTTATTACCAGAAATTGTAGATATAGTAAGAGATCTACGAGTACTGCTTTGCACTTGAATATTTTTGTAAGCTGTGAGCTTCAACACATTAATTCCGGCCGTCTTTTTTTTAATACCACGTCAGTGGCAAACAAGCGTACGGCCCGCCTGATGGTAAGCGGTCACCGCAGCCTATGGACGCCTGCAACTCCAGAGGTGTCACATGCGCGTTGCCGACCCTTTTAAAATTTATACACTTTCTATCTTTCTAGCTAATCTTCTTTTATAAGATCTACCCATTTCCAGGTAGCTACCGTGGCAAGTTTGGTATCATTTTATATACCATATTGATTCTTTTGTCATCTTTATGTAAAAATCATTTCTGGTATTTATTTTTTAAAAATACGGTAACCTTTCGCATAAATAGTAAAAAAGTAAAAACTTCGCAATGTTTTTTATGCTTTGAGAGCTAATAACTTTTGATGAATAAATTAAACCACCAAAAAATATTCTGTCTGTATTTTATGTGGCACTCTTTAGGGGAGGCCTATGTCCAGCAGTGGTCGTCCATCAGCTGATATGATGATGATGACGATGACACGCACACGACAAATAAATATAACACCCTGTATAAATATAACACAAATAGATAAAAAATTGCATCACCTATTAAACAAATCGAGTAGAGAGGTATAAGACATATTTCTTAGGTTCTTAGGTTTCATAGATTAAATAACGAATTTCAGGGTTGTACTATGAATTCTGTTTTTTTTTCATTATAATGGATCCTACCGTAAGTTCGACTTTAAATTATTTATTTACTACCTATTTATTAAAAAATGATATCAATGACATACTAAAGTTTAATCATAATTAATGCATTTCGTAAGTCAAAATGCAGTTATATTTCTATACTGTGACCAGTATGAAGCTAGCGGGGTCATCCGAGTTCACAGTCGCTTCGTCCGCGCGGGCTTGTTCACGCACCGCCAGGACAGCGCTAAATACCTACTCTCGCAGGACTAGAGGGCCTTATTTGAGTCGAAAGTTTTGAAACTATTGACAGGATCTAAACCAATTTTGGGTTGTATGTTTAGTTTTAAATAGAATATATCTAAGCCCGGGAGGGATATTCGGTCTTTTGGTTTGGGACCGCGGTGCAGTTTTGTAAGTAGTTATAACTAATAAATAAATAAATAAAAATAAATATTGGGGGACAATCTTACACAAATCGACCTAGTTCCAAACCAAGCAAAGCTTGTACTATGGGTACTAGACGACGATATACATACTTATATAGATAAATACGTACTTAAATACATAGAAAACATCCAAGACCCAAGAACAAATATCCGTGAAAAATGCACAAATTAATGCCCTGGCCGGGATTCGAAACCGGGACCTCTAGCTTCGGAGGCAGAGTCACTACCAACTAGGCTAAACAGGTCGTCCGTCAGGTAATTGTACCTGCTTTATAGTAATCATTTAGGGAGCACAACGCCAACAAACTGCTTCACGGAACTTTGTTGATCGGTACTTGCTCTTTTTAACCGACTTCAAGATTTCAAAGGAGGAGGTTATCAATTCGGTTGTATGTTTTTTTTTTGTTTTTTTTTTTAATGTTTGTGAGTCCATAACTCCCGTCATTTCTTAACCGATTTGGAAAATTCTTTTTTTGATTGTAAGTATATATATCCAAGTTGGTCCCGTTTTTGTCAAAATGCAGTTCTGATGATGGGATCCATGAGGAATTGAGAGAACTCCTCAAATCTTTAAGGCAAACATATAGTGATTTTTGTGTTTTTATCAACAATTCAAGCATTTGCATCTAAAAATGTGACATTGGATGAAGTGGAGCTGCTCATGATGATCAGAACAGAACTCTTCAACGACGAAAAGTTCACGTTTGGCGATTTGTCCTTCTAGCTGTGTTTGTTAAGCAAGTTCTATTTTCACGATTGATTTTTGTCATGCTCGAGTTCTGATGACGGGATCCATTAGGAATCGAGGGAACTCCTCAAATGTGAAAGGCACACAAATAGTGATTTTAGTATTTTCATGAACTAATCAAGAATTTTACATTCATAAAAGTGACATTTGATGAAGTGGAACTGCTGATGATGATCAGAACGGAACTCTTCAACGACGCGTAGTTCACGATTGGTGATTTGTTCTCTTCGTTTTGTTTGTCAAGCAAGCAAGGTTTTTTCATGATTCCATGAGGAATTGAGGGTACTTACTCGTAGTCTTCTACCATTATAAACATATATTATAGCCATTTTTATTTTATTGTATATCTATCTAAGAGTGCACCATCTAAGTATAATAATCTTTTACCGGCCTCCCCCATTGAAGTCGGTTTTTTTTCTTAAAAATTATTTTAATATATACAGAATAATAAGTTTTTACGGAAGCGACTGCCATCTGACCTTCCAACCCGAGGGGGAAACTAGACCATATTGGGATTAGGCTTGTCAAGTGAGTGGGCAACTTGACTGTTAGAGGTTCTCAAGCCGCCCGGAGGCCTCTAACTTGGCTTAACGACTGCTATCATAGACAGCAACCGGGATCAACGGCTTAACGTGCCTTCCAAAGCACGGGAGCGCTCAGTTAGTAACCATTCAAAGCGGTCACCCATCCAAGGACTGACTTCGGCCGACATTGCTTAACCTCGCATACCACACGCGGTACGCGGGCGCCGCTGGGCCACGAACGCTCCTGATCGGTCGGAAAGAAATCATATTGGGGTAAAAAAAACGGTCATTCAATAACAAGGCAACGATAAAGGAATACAAATGTTTGAATCTTTTAGGGTTCCGCACCTCGAAAGGAAATAGCGGAACCCTTATAGGATCACTTTGTTGTCCGTCCGTCTGTCCGTCGAGGCATATGGACATTGCAGGAATTGGACATTCGAGGCAATGTACATTGGGGGAATTGGACATTCGAGGCAATGTACATTGGGGGAATTGGACATTCGAGGCAATGTACATTGGGGGAATTGGACATTCGAGGCAATGTACATTGGGGGAATTGGACATTCGAGGCAATGTACATTGGGGGAATTGGACGTTCGAGGCATATGCACATTCCAGGAATTGGACATTCGAGGCCAGAATCGTACGGGACGGAGCTAGGATATCCTTGCCACTCACCTTCGGTTTCCCGCTGCCGCTTCCTCATTTGGAACACACTTGGTGATCGCTAGGTCCGCGTGGACTCGCCCTTCAGGCCCGAATTTTTACCGGCGAACGATTGTCAATCGTTTTGGCATTTGGATCAATCAAAATGGCGGAGGTGAGGTATGCATGTCCCTCACACAACACTACGCATCCTCGGGATATCCTGCGACCTACTACCACAGCGTGCCGCGGTAGCGGCCGGCGAAGCGCCAGTACCTAACTAACAATATACTACTTGAAATTTTGTAATATTGAGAATTAAACCATATTATATGATCTCCGCGGAAGAAATAGTGCGTCTAGTTAACCAGTTATCAAACTTGGTTGTCTGGGTGGAACAAAGGCACCAGGAACACAACACTACATACCTACCTAATGGACGATTTGTGAATCCTGGTTCCCTTGTGAGTCTAGCTTCTGTATGGAGATTGCAGGGTTCGAATTCCTTTGACTCTGACCTTGACTTGAGTCAAAGGAATTCCAACCCTCCACACAGAAGCTAGACTTCGTATCCAAACGGCAGCGGCAAAGCCGGCGGCAGCCGACCGGCTGCCCGCAACCCATTCAAATATGAAACCTAACTTCTGTATGGAGGGTTCAAATTCCTTTGACTCTAGTGGGGTGCGCGCCGACTCCAGCCGTTCGGTGTGAATCGTCCATAAGGAGCATGTTGATGTTATAACGGCTGCGGTCTTCTGTAAGGTGGAGGTACATCCCCAGTTGGGCTGCTCCAAATTTGAGCGAAATTGAGCCCTACCTCTTTTAAGCATACGGTCTAGGTACTCCACCACCACCACCACCACCATATCAGCCCTAGGACGTCCACTGCTGGACATAGGCCTCCCCCAATTACATGGGGGGTAAATGCCATGATCGCCACGCTTGGCATGCGGGTTGGCGATCGCACTCTAGGAATGCTGCTGCCCATTCCCCGGTGGTCTTGGTCGTAGTTTTAGGGCATACCCGGGTCCCGGGTCTAGGTACTCAAGGATAACAAATAAAACCAGGAATCAATAACCAAACTTTATTCCATGTTACCAACTGCATCACGATTGTAGAATTTTTAACTCAGTCCAAAACTTAACATTAAAAGACATATCAACACATGTCACGTGTGCGGTCCACGGCGGAACATTGTCCACAATAACTTACTCTACTAATAATAGTCCTCGAACCAACACCTGACGGCTCCAAGGAAAGAACATTGCTAGTCCTTTAAAATTTCAAAGCCAGTTTGCACCTTATGCCTTTGAGTTAGGTTGCTTTTTGTTTTCAAATTTAAATGGAGGCATGGTTTGTATGGACCCTTCAGCTGTTTTTCATGACCAAGTTTCTGACGATAACTAGCAAAATGCTTTAGAGTTGTACCATCGCCAACACAGTTGATCATTCAACCACAGTTGGCATTTGTACCATGAAGCGCAGCGTATGCCAGCTGAGAATAAGTGACCATTCGTGACCCTTATTACAATGAGCATAAAGTGCACCAATGGTCAGCTAATTGTGTTGACCATGGTACCTGGCGCGAGGACTATAAAAGGTGGCTCGACCAAACAAGAACTTATTTGAAACGAAACGAATATCTTGGAATAATTTATATTCTTGTATGGTCGAACTGACAATATCTAACCTATATACATACCCTCGTGTCGCCCAACAACAATTTAGAGACAGTCAATTGTATCATGTTACGTATTTAATAGATTAGATTTTTTTTTGATTTAATAGTGAATGTAACAATATAGAAAAATACGATTTCAAATGTACAACACACAGGTCTAAATACTGTTGATGTCGAGTGTATATTATATTGCGCAATGGGCGGCACGTTTATAACAAGATCTACACGTCGGTCAATGAACGATGGGTTGAGTCAGGGGTCTGAGGTATAACCACATCACATCCACTGGCACATAAGCTGGTGGCAGCCCTAGTGGATCCAGAAGCATCTGAGTCTTAACGGGACCTGTCTTGCAATAAACAATTTTACATGCAAGGCAGGGCAGGGTGGGCTCAAGTCCCCCCTCCCAAAACAAATTCCTTGGTCCGCCGCTATGTTATTTTATCTTATCATCATAAATTGACTCAAATTTAGGACCTAATTCATCTTTCTTTCAACTGACGGTTATGGACTTTAACTAAAATTAGGCAAACATCAAAATTAGGCTCCAGTAATCTTTTTGTTTATATGTATATCGTTAGTTACTTTATCAACCTTACGTGGTTCCGGCTCCGACCAGGGGGCCAATTCTCGGGCCGTTTAATCTCAACTGTGCCCCAGAATAAGAAAATTTGCCGAGTTCGACATTTTGGTGAGATTATTCAATAGACAGTGCGCTATTAAAGATCGTCTTAGCTAATATTTAAAAAAAATATGTTATCTTTTTAAAATCTTAAACCGTCTACATCACTTTACAATTGCTAACGAATTAGGTCCTTACCACATTTTTTTTAATCAAGTCTAAATGACATATGAAAAAAAGAGGAACGTTACTAATACATAATTCTAGCGGTACATAAATAAAACTAAATATTATTCGGTACATAGCCAACTGCCAAGCACGACCAACGAGACAAAATATATACAACAGCGTGAGGTAAAAAGAGATCCTAATAGCACAGACACAACACCCGCAGTGCTAATAAAAATGAATCGGACATCCTTAATTCAAATTAAAGAGAAAAATTTAAAAATTGAGTGCTCCGAGCAGGATTCGAACCTGCGACGTCTGGCATACGCGGCCAATCGCTTTAGCTTCTGAGCTATCGGAACAATCGAGCTCGGACACGAAATCCTTGACTAGTTCCCTAGGCGTACAGCGACATCTGCCTTAGAAGAGACTTACGCTTCTATTAACATTGGAAGGCGTTGTAAGAGGGAACTATTGAAGGATGTCGTGACCGAGCTCGATTGTTCCGATAGCTCAGAGGCTAGAGCGATTGGCCGCGTATGCCAGATGTCGCAGGTTCGAATCCTGCTCGGAGCAATTAATTTTTCCCTTTAATTTGAAATTTGGAATTTTCGTTAGCAAAGTTTATGCTTAATACAAAACAAAATGTATCCTTACTTAATTCATCTATAATTCAATCGATTACGTAACAAAAGTTTGAAAATGTTTTCCACGAGTTTCAAGCGCAGCTGAAGTCATTTCTACTTGACAGATGCTACTTCTCTAACACACTACTATCCCAATTCGTACCATTTCGAAGATATTCAAGAATTAATTTTCTTTAATTAACACGCCTAGTATATTATCAAACATCCTTAACAATTAAACAATGTTGACGTGCGTGTCATTCGAATTGTCATACTTGACATCTTTAGCTTAAGTCGACGTTAACCTTTAAGGCTGGTTTTCATTCACCCTTGGTGATATAAATTAATTAGTTTGTATGAAAATGAAAAAGAAAAACAAATCTTGAATTTTGAAAAACTAAATTATGTTACATCAGTTCTATGGCTATACACGGCTATATGACTTTCGAAGATATTCAAGAATTAATTTTCTTTAATTAACACGCCTAGTATATTATCAAACATCCTTAACAATTAAACAATGTTGACGTGCGTGTCATTCGAATTGTCATACTTGACATCTTTAGCTTAAGTCGACGTTAACCTTTAAGGCTGGTTTTCATTCACCCTTGGTGATATAAATTAATTAGTTTGTATGAAAATGAAAAAGAAAAACAAATCTTGAATTTTGAAAAACTAAATTATGTTACATCAGTTCTATGGCTATACACGGCTATATGACTTTCGAAGATATTCAAGAATTAATTTTCTTTAATTAACACGCCTAGTATATTATCAAACATCCTTAACAATTAAACAATGTTGACGTGCGTGTCATTCGAATTGTCATACTTGACATCTTTAGCTTAAGTGGACGTTAACCTTTAAGGCTGGTTTTCATTCACCCTTGGTGATATAAATTAATTAGTTTGTATGAAAATGAAAAAAAAACAACAAATCTTGAATTTTGAAAAACTAAATTATGTTACATCGTTTCTATGGCTATACACGGCTATATGCTAGAAGGAACGGAAATCAACAAACACAGCCTGTATACAATGATACTTATCAAAATGGGTACCAAATAGGCCTAAATTAGTGTGAAATTACGATTATAATCACTACTCATAAGCCCATAACCCATAGAAACCGCATATTTTAATAATAAGTAATACCAAGGCTGCAATAAACGTTATGAATATCAAGTTATTATTTTTTTATAAATTGTAATACTGATTGTCGTTACATAAAGGTATCAGTTAAATTATAGACGAATTGAGCAATAAAACACGTTTTATACAAATAATTGTAGTCTTGTTGGTTTTGCTTTAATTCCTCACTAGCCAAACTAATCTATTACATCTAAGGCAAAACTAAACCTTTAAGGCAAATTTGAGGCGGTCACATTGTAGTCTCAAATCCAGCCTCCAGTTATGAAAACCGACTTACTTTTCCTCAAACAACTACTCGTCGAGACGATTGTAAGGATTTTGGGAATCCTCGAAAAACTTAACGTTTATATTATATACAAAGACACATATTTTTTTATCTACGGTTATATGTATACGAAACTTACTGCTAGTGTAGTCTACAGTCGGGTTTGCTTTGTATGAAATTCATGTTTGTTTTATATTTACATAAACAGATAAAAAGACATGTTATAAACTAGAAACGACAAGTTGTATCAAAATTGTATGGCAATGCTTAAAATAGTTTATTCTAACAACACAAAAGCGTAGCTCGCTGTTACTTCCAGTATACGGCAGCTTGGAGTTATTTACTTTGCTATTGGCTATGTGCACGTCTGAAACGTCAAACGTCAAAGGTCCCGAGACAATGTCAAAATTTAGAGATGTCAAATAATGACACATGAATATTTTATTTACTTTAGTAAACGAGAAAGACCCCGTATTGGAAATATTACTGAAATAAATAAGAGAATAAATAAATACATACAAACGAAACGAATCGTAGGAAACCGTTAAGAAACCAATAGAAAACCGTGAAAGTAAATTTGACAGTGGTCCCCGGTAAGTACACATTTCTGCCGAGGTGTGCGCTACGATCGCCTAGCTTACCCCCACCACCTACTTCGCACATAGCCAATACAAGTTTATGTGGAATCGTGAATTAAGTCTTATTGTGCAACAAAGTAAAATATCCGTGCAACCTTTGTACATAAATTACTTTCGAGACGTTTTCGCATCTGTAGTAGTATTTGTATATTTACAGGGACACGCGTATGTGTGCGTGTGCGAGGCCGGCTACAGGGGTCACAACTACAAATGCAAAAACGTCTCGCATGTAATTCACCTGCGCAGGTGTAGCGGCTAACGCTTTCCGATCGGCTAAACTCCGTTAGGACCCGAAGTGTCAATCAATTACCGTACCATTTAACATGTGGCATGTCAAATGGCAACACCAGTTTTCATTCTAATTGACTAATAAAGTTCCGCATTAGCATTACGATAAATGAAATAAGGTGCGACCAGACCGCTGCTTAAGAGGGCGCAGTACGCTCGGTCTGGCTCGGTTCTCCATACAAACGTATTTACCCTCTCATTTTAAAACGCCACGCTAGAATAACATGAAAATTTGTATACACAATGGGATCCGGCATATCTAGGTCGGAAATTAGTTTCTGTTGCTAGAAATTGTAAAAGAAAAAATATACAGTGGTTTTAGGAGTTTTTTACGGCTTGTATGAAAACCTTAATAATCGCTGTATTTTTTCTCCATTATAATTTCAAGCAACAGAAACTATGTTCCGACCTAGATATGCCGGATCCCATTGTGCATACAAAGTTTCATGTTATTCTAGCATGGCGTTTTAAAATGAGAGCGTAAATACGTTTGTATGGAGAACCGAACGTACTGCGCACTCTTAAAAGTAGTTTACCTGAACGACCGTGGTGACTATCCAAACTATTGTATTTGATGGACAGTTGACAAGTACAAGTCCGCTCCGTGACCGGACAATGAGGGACGCGACAGGCTCGCGTGCGCCGGCGGCTCTAGAACTGCATCATGGTCTTCATGTCCTTGACGATTACGTCCATGAATAACCGCTGCGTCGACTGCGTCTGGAATTTTACACAAGTTTTGTTGAACATCATTATTTCACCCTAGAATAATAAATAATAATAAATAAATAAATATAGGTCGATTTGTGTAATATTGTCCAATATTACACAAATCGACCTAGTCCCAAACTAAGCAAAGCTTGTACTATGGGTACTAGGCGACGATATACATACTTATATAGATAAATACATACTTAAATTACTTAAATGACGACCTGTTTAGCCTAGTTGGTAGTGACACAGCCTCCGAAGCTAGAGGTCCCGGGTTCGAATCCCGGCCAAGGCATTATTTGTGCATTTAGCACGGATTTTGTTCTTGGGCCTTGGATGTTCTCTATGTATTTAAATATGTATTTATCTATATAAGTATGTATACCGTCGCCTAGCACCCATAGTACAAGCTTTGCTTAGTTTGGGACTAGGTCGATTTGTGTAAGATTGTCCCCTAACATTTATTTATATTTATAAAAATAAATAAATAAATAGAGAACATCCAAGACCCAAGAACAAAATCCGTGCTAAATGCACAAATAATGCCCTGGCCGGGATTCGAACCCGGGACCTCTAGCTTCGGAGACAGTGTCACTACCAACTAGGCTAAACAGGCCGTCTAACTAAAAATAAAATTTCAAAATCGCTGTAATTTAATTACTAATGTTGTAATGAACCAAACCCAACTATGAACTGCGACCAAGACCACCGGGGGACGGGCAGCAGCGGGACACTGGAGTGCGGTGGAGATACTGCGATCGCCGACCCGCATATGCCAAGCGTGGCGATTATGGCATATACCCCCTCATGAAATTGGGGGAGGCCTATGTCCAGCAGTGGACGTCCCTCGGCTGATATCGCGGTGGTACCAAACACACAATGGTGGAATGCGATACGCGGCGCTGCTAATTTAATGTCGGAAACCTGATAATTTATAATGTAAAGGTGCATTGAACGGTTGTACCACCAAAATGATGCCACGAAAACGATTGGAGATAAGTCCTGGGATGCTGGGCATCCTCTAACTCAGTCTTCTCGCGGACGGAGCTGCAGAACAGGTATGTGACTGGTTCTGTTTGTATGAAAGCGATTCTGGTAATGCTAGTTTTAGCTTATTAACGCGCAAATCTTGCACATGCTTTTTGGTCTTAGTTAATACTAAGTCTACCTAAATAAGTCTACGAATGAAGTATGAAGTATGAAGTCAATACAATACAAACGTTTTTTTTAAACTGTAGCATGTAACTAATAAAATACGTAAACGCGTTTCTGACGTCTCGTAAATAGTTACTGATTTGAGTGTCAGTGAAATGCCGTATTGTAAATCCGTCACCATTATCCCCCATGTCAGCCGAACGACGTCCACTGCTGGACATAAGCCTCCCCCAATTTTATGGGGGGTAAATTCCACGTGGGTTGGCGATCGCAGTATCTCCACCGCACTCCAGGGATGCCGCTGCCCATACCCCGGTGTTCTTGGCCAGGTTAGCTTGACAACGAGCGTAGCTGTCGGGTTGTTACGTCAAATATTAATATTAACAGCAACTAGCTTTGTTAACCTTTTGAACGCCACGGTCGGCCATAGACGTCAACGTAAAATCTACACCCCGACGCCAATGACGGCACTGGCCGACAATATTTTTTTTATGAAAAACTACTGAGAAGCTGCCCAATTTTATAATGGCATTATTTCTTTACACATCATTTTTTTACCGTTGTGGCGTCAGGGGCACGGCGAATTACTTTGATGGCTGGCGGCGAAAAGGTTAAATACACCATATAAATCCAAATATAGATAAGAAATTCCTTCTAAGTCGCTGCCTATGGGCGGTGTGCTTAAAAGGCTGGCCGCATTGCCACGTAACATTTATTTATGCCACACCTGGCCAAAAAGTTGCTTTTACCGCACACGGAAAGTCGCTTTCCGGCCAAGTGTAGTAATAAAATGATGTACACAACACGGGAGGTAATAAATAAAGCCCTCGATCGCATATATATACGTCCTTCGCCTACAGCTCGGGCCGCAAAATCTGCGATCTCAGTTTTTCTTCGCTTTACCACCCTAGTTATGTAATGTACTATAATGGGAACGATAAATCTTTTTATATCTGACGGCCTGTTTAGCCTAGTTGGTAGTGACGCTGCCTCCGAAGCTAGTAAGTAGTCATTTAGCACGGATATTTGTTCCTGGGTCTTGGATGTTTTCTATGTATTTAAGTATTTATCTATCCTCCTGAGGCCCCGCGTAATATAGATACTACATAAAAGAAAACTACAGAAAACTATACTCGTATTCATACATTGATTAAGGTTGAGATTACGTTGTCAATTTTTTAAGGTCAGGCCTCAGGAGGCTATCATCATCATCCTAGCGTTATTCCCAGTACAGTTGCATCCTGAAGGATGCCTGGGGTCCGCTACCTAATCCCAAGAATTGGCGTAGGCACTAGTTTTTACGGAAGCGACTGCCATCTGACCTTCCAACCCGAGGGGGAAACTAGACCATATTGGGACTAGGCTTGTCAAGTGAGTGGGCAACTTGACTGTTAGAGGTTCTCAAGCCGCCCGGAGGCCTCTAACTTGGCTTAACGACTGCTATCATGGACAGCAACCGGGATCAACGGCTTAACGTGCCTTCCAGAGCACGGGAGCGCTCAGTTAGTAACCACTCAAAGCGGTCACCCATCCAAGGACTGACCTTGCCCGACATTGCTTAACCTCGCATATTGCACGCGGTACGCGGGCGCCTCTGGGCCACGAACGCTTAAGAGGGCGCAGTACGATCGGTGTGGATCGGTTCTTCATACAAACGTATTTAGGCTCTCATTTTAAAACGCCATGCTAGAATAACATGAAACTTTGTATACACAATGGGATCAAGCATACCTAGGTCGAAAATTAATTTCTGTTGCTAGAAATTGAAAAGGAAAAAAAATACAGCGGTTTTTTGAGTTTTTTACGGCTTGCATGAAAATCGCTGTATTTTTTCGCCATTATGATTTCAAGCAACAGAAACTAATTTCCGCCCTAGACAAGCTGGATTATGGTGTATACAAAGTTTTATGTTATTCTAGCATGGCGTTTTAAAATGAGAGCATAAATACGTTTGTATGGAGAACCAAACGTACTGCGCCCTCTTAAGTATTTATCTATATAAGCATGTATATCGTCGTCTAGTACCCATAGTACAAGCTTTTCTTAGCTTGGGACTAGGTCGAGTTGTGTAAGATTGTCCCCCAATATTTATTACTAGCTGTTGCCCGCGACTTCGTCCGCGTCTTCGCTCCTATTGGTCGCAGTGTTACATAGCTCAAAGCCTTCCTCGATAAATGAACTATCCAATACAAAAAGAATTGTTCAATTCGAACCAGTAGTCTCTGAGATTAGCGCGTTCAAACAAACAAACTCTTCAGCTTATAATCAGCTTTTTGACAACTGTTTAGCCTGGTTGGTAGTGACTCTGCCTGTGAAGCTAGAGGTCCCGGATTCTAATCCCGGCCAGGGCATTTATTTGTGCATTTTTCACGGATATTTGTTCTTGGGTCTTGGATGTTCTCTATGTATTTAAGTATGTATTTATCTATAATAAGTATGTACGAGTATATCGTCGTCTAGTACCCGTAGCACAAGCTTTGCTTAGTTTGGGACTAGGTCGATTTGTGTAAGATTGTCCCCCAATATTAGTTAGTTATTTATTATCTATATTGGGACCAGACTGAAAACCAGCGCCGGGCATTCCTGCCCAGCACATGCTGAGCCTGGCACCCTTTGCCTCAGCTTTTTCAAATTACTTTTATATTTAGGCTATTCTATTTGTGTCCCGTACTATTGTTTTTATTTGATTTTAATTCTGGTTATGTACGGTTAAGGTTTTTTTCTGGGCAATAAACGTATTGTTATTCTTATTAGGGCACCTTTTTTTTACACAAATCGAACTAGTCCCACAGTAAGCTCAATAAGGCTTGTGTTATGGGTACTAGACGACGATATATTTAATAGATATATACTTAAATACATAGAAAACGTCCAAGTCTCAGGAACAAATGTCTCTGTTCACCACAGAAACAAATGCCCTTACCGGGAATCGAACCCGGGACCTCTAGCTTCGGAGGCAATGACACTACCAACTAGGCTAAACAGGCCGACAAATTGATTGGGGATTGTTATTGTTATTGTAATATTTATGATGTACGCGGCGCGCACCCGGCCCCCCCGAGCCGCGTGTTGTGGTGGGGGACGTTACCTCCGCGCAGTCGAGCAGGCTCTCGGTGAAGCGCTCGGTGAAGGTGGCCGCCAGCTCGCGGCGCAGCTCCGCCGGCACGCGCCCCGGCGGCTCCCGCCACGCGCCGTCCACCGCCGGCGCTGCCGAACGACCGATCAACACTTTACTATTACCATACAGAAAATAAGTAAGAATAGAGAGCCAACTCCATATATCATTTTTAGGGTTCCGTAGTCAACTAGGAACCCTTATAGTTTCGCCATGTCTGTCCGTCCGTCTGTCCGTCCGTCCGTCCGCGGATAATCTCAGTGACCGTTAGCACTAGAAAGCTGAAATTTGGTACTAATATGTATATCAATTACGCCGACAAAGTGGTAAAATAAAAAGTGGAAAAAAATATTTTATTAGGGTACCACCCCTATACGTAAAGTGGGGAGTGTTTTTTTTTTTCAATTTATCCCTAACGTGTGATATATTGTTAGATAGGTATTTAAAAATAAATAGGGGTTTACTAAAATCATTTTTTGATAATGTTAATATTTTCGGAAATAATCGCTCCAGAAGTAAAAAAAAATGTGCCCGTCTAACTTTTGAACCATAAGTTTTAAAAATATGAAAAAAATCTCAAAAGTAGAACTTTATAAAAACTTTGTAGGAAAATTATTTTGAACTTGATAGGTTGAATAGTTTTTGAAAAAATTACAAAAACTACGGAACCCTACACTGAGCGTGGCCCGACACGCTCTTGGCCGGTTTTATTTACTTATTATTTCGTAGTCGACATCTAGCGTCAAATAGCGGAATTATCAGTACTGCTATAAAGATGCTGAAGTCGGGTCCAGAATTAGACGAACTAACTTGACAGTTCATTGTACACTAATGTTGCCACAGTTTGGCTAGTGCTGTTAATATCGATGTTTAAAAAGTCCAGTTAATCATTATTATTGTGTTTGGAATCAAACTAATAATTTTACTTAGCAAAATAATAATAATAAAAATCAGTTGGAATTAAAAATACATCGAACATCATTTTGGTCATCTTTAAGGACTCTGTCCGCTATTTTGTTTTGTTGACAATTTGGACCATTAGCCAAACAAAGCAAGCCATTTTCGGCTTTCGGCAATACTTACACGACAATTACTTGATATAATATAAATAAAATCAGATTTATAGAAGGTACAAGTTTATATCGACATATTTGTGTCGACTTAAACCTATCACTATTTATTTTTCCCCATGTCTGGCAACATTTTTGGCTGTCAAGTTAGTTCGCCTAATTCTGGACTCGACTTTAGATGTCACGTATGTCGCTACTGACGAAAAGTGTATTTCTCAACAATTTGCTACTAATATTTAAAGCAGAATGAGTTCAAAACAGAGTTCCGGTCAATCCGGTAATAATATTAGCTAACAATGGTTGAGCATTCGATTGTTCGTCCGTCACGGCGTCTATTATCGAGTCTGTTCGCAGCTAAACTGTGGAATGAACTGTCGCCTGCGGTATTTCCGGACCGACACGACCTTCAAGAAAAGAGCGTACTCCCATCTTAAAGGCCGGCAACGCACTTACAACCCCTCTGGTGTTGCGAGTGTCCATGGGCGGCGCTAATCGCTTACCATCAGGCGATTCGTCTGCTCGTTTGCCTCCTATGTCATAAAAAAAGTTACAAGGAAATTTTTAACAAAAAAAGCACCGACTCCAAGCTTTTCCATACTCACACTCGGCCTTTCCTGCTATATAGTTTGAGGAGTTACCTCGATTTTTCCAAGATCCCGTCATCAGATCCAGACTTGGTGACATTGGGACCAACTAGAAAACATACCCTTTGGAACAAAAAAAATATTCTTTGAAATCGGTCCACTAGTGTCCGAGTAATCAGTGATCACGCATAAAAATATAAAAAAAAAAACCGATTAATAGAGAAACTGCTCCATTTTTGAAGTCGGTTAAAAAGAGAAATAATAAATCCGTAGACAGAAAAACTGAAAGTGCGACTAAAATTTGTCGGCCTATTTAGCCTAGTTGGTAGTGTCACTGCCTCCGAAGCTAGAGGTCCCGGGCATTTGTTTCTGTGGTGAGCAGAGACATTTGTTCCTGAGACTTGGATGTTTTCTATGTATTTAAGTATATATCTATTAAATATATCGTCGTCTAGTACCCATAACACAAGACTTATTGAGCTTACTATGGGACTAGTTCGAGTTGTGTAAAAATTGTCCCATAATATTTATTTATTTATTAGTTTTTTAACCGACTAAAGAAGAAGAAAGAGGTTTTCAATTCGTCGGAATATATTATATATATATATATTTTTTTGTATGTTTGCCGTGGAGACTAGGGAACCGATTTCAAAAATTCTTTTTTGTTTGAAAGGGTATGTTTTCTAGTTGGTCCCATTGTCACCAAGTCTGAATCTGATGATGGAATCTCGGAAAAATCGAGGCAACTCCTCAAATTATATACATATCAGGAGGCTGGGATCCAGGGGTTGTAACCGGTTAATCTCAAAAACGTGTAAGTAAGTTTTCTAAATATTCACGAAAAGGTAAACAAAGCCCATATCGTAGTAATGACGTCACTACTATGAAATTGTGACAGTCACAGCGCACAAGAACAGCAGCTCACTTTCTTTGGTAAATTGGTCTTAGTAACAGTGCTACTCAGAAACCAGAAATCAGAAATTATTTATTTGCATAGACACAGTATAGCTATGGATGTTACAGTACATTATGTTTCTTGTATCTACTGTATGATTTGTTACGCTGTGACGCCTTACTTGTCACTTACTCTCTTTTGGAATGAGAAACTTATGAAATTGATTTATTTATATAAAATTGGGATATTTTCGAGAATTTATAAATGTGGTTTTACTTAACTTTTTATCCTCTATTTGATTTCATCGGAAAAAAGCCTGCTTTAAAAAAAATGAAATGTTGTCAGTTGCGCGTGCGCGGGTACCTTGGCTGCTGCAGCTGGTGCACTGCACCATGCGCCACAGCAGGTGCAGCGCTAAACAGGCTGCGTGTGCGCACTGCTGCAGCTGCTGCGAGAGCGAGCGCGCGCGCGCCGCCGCCGTCGACGCGGTCTCGGCGCCGCCCGGCGGCAACAGCACCTTCATGTCTGTAATACGATACACATTTATCCACACCCATAAACTTGATCGTAGTTTTAGGACATCCGAAAACTACGAGCAAGACCACAGGAAGGTGGGCAGCAGACCTCTAGAGTGCGGTGGATATAATGCGATCGCCAAACGTGGCGATTATGGCATGCACCTCGGCTGGTGTGGCTACTATATAGTTAATCCTCTTTAATGTGTTCAAAAACCATTTGTAAACAACAGCTTAACAATATACACCGGCCGCCGCCCGCACACCGCGCGTGCTCGCCATAACTACATTATATATCATGTAGTTATGAGATCACGTACAATTTAACAGTACAAGGCCGCGCAGCGCGCGCGGGGAGCCACGGCGCCGAGTTGTCTCGGTAAACATGCTTCCGCCGGTTCAATGGTTATATATGAAACACATTAAAGAGTTTATTGATTACAATTAATAGTCAGATTTTCGGTGCAACCTACCGAGCTCTATAGCGGAGATGACGCAACGGAGTCACGCTTCGCCTAAATAATGTGTTTTAGTTTTCAAGAATATAATCTGTAAGGTGTATGTTAATATGGGCCTTTTGTTGCCTGAAGCAAGCAAATAAATAAATAAAGTATTGATATTGTGTTACCATTCCTATAGTTTACTTCCCGTGTGTCCGCTGTCCTCAACAAGTTGCCGTAGTTGCAGGGTAGTTACCTGAGCAGGCGCGCGCCTGGTGCAGCGCGGTGGCGCGCGCCTTGTGGCTGACGTGCGCGCGCGCCACCGCCTCCCGCAGCAGCGCCAGCACGGCGCCGTGCGGCGGCAGCGCCGCCCCCGCCGGCACCCCCGTCTCCACCCACGTCTCCACCGTGTTGCGCGTGAACGTCAGGATGTTGCACACGATCTGAACAGACGACACGTTACTGCGAACGGGAGCGAAACGTGTTGTAGACGGCCGAGCGCAACGAAGCCGTCTAGACCGACCGACAGATGTAATCAAGCCTCTTCGCTGTACCGGATGTTAAACTTCTTCCATTTACACTGTCTTCGCTCAATTCTGCGCAAAAAGTTGCAGGTCAAAGTACCGGGTACGGAAGTGCTACGTCGCGTCAAAATGCCAGGTATCGAGACATTCATGTTGAAACAACAAACGATTTGTTTTCAATTCTACAGATTTCCATTACAGATTCGCTTCTCTACAGATTTCCAATTCTACAGAATCCCAATCTGCCTTAAAATTGACGGAACACCGCTCCGCGGGACGCCTATTTCTAATCCTGGGGCCGATGTAATTCACCTATAGTAGGACTTTTTTAGAATACAAATTTGTTGAATTGAGAATTTTTAAAATTGGGAATATGTACTTAGTCGGCTCATAAGTTCTGTCATATACATAGTATCAAATAAAAACAAAAGTTTAAGTTTATTCCGTATAATTTGTACAGCGTTTGAAAGCTTATAAACTAGAGAATCTAAATGTATAACATTTATTCAAAATGACCGCCATAATTATCTACACAGGCTTGAAGTCTGCGTGGCCAGTCGTCAATGGATTCACGCACCACTTTCATGTCGATATTGGCCACTGCCGTAGCAAGGGATTTTTTCAGCGAGTCTAGATTTGCATGAGGTTTTGAGCACACCTTTTCCTCTAAATACTGCCATATTTTATAGTCTAACGGATTAAGATCTGGGCTAGAGGAGGGCCAATCTTCATGCCGTATAAAGTCGATTTTATTGGAGGAGAGCCAGGCTTGTGTAGACTTTGCCTTATGGACTGGAGCAGAGTCCTGCTGGAAAACCCAATGCTGGTTTAGAAACATCGTATGGGATAGTGGTTTCACAATATTAGTCAACACCGTGTCTTGGTACACTTTGGCACTAATTTTTACTCCTTTCTCACAAAAATGCATACTAGTGACGCCCGCATAAGAAACTCCCAGCCAAACCATCACAGATGAAGGGTGATGACCTCTTTGAATACGGAGAATGCTATTAGACGCTTCGTTACTATTGCGAGCGTACACTCTATCATTTTGTTTATTACAGTTTTCTTCTATGTCAAAATTTTTCTCGTCCGAAAACAGTATACAACGATGCTTATTTTTAGCGTACTTCTTCAATAAAGCTTTAGATCTTTTAAGCCTTAAAGCTTTAAGCCGACCATTGAGAAGATGGCCAGTTCTTCGTTTATAAGCACGAAGTTTCAGGTCTTGATTAAGCACTTTTTTCACCGTGTTTCTGCTCAAACCCATCTGGAGGGCCATAACTTTTTGTTTCCTAGCGGGATTTCTGGCAATGCGTGCCCTAATTGCTTGTACAACCGCTGGAGTCCTAGCTGTACGCGGACGACCGCTTCTTTTCTTGTCATTTAAACTAGAGACCTCACTGTATCTTTCTATGGTACGATACACAAATCTTAGAGAGAATTTTAAATTTTCAAGTAGCTTAAAAATTTTAGTCGGCGAGTGTCCACAACGATATAGTGCAATTATTGCGGTACGGCTATCTTTAAGTGTCCACTCCATGTTAAAGAAAACAGAAAATTGCAAAATTATACTACTCAAATATTTAAAAAAGATTCGAAATTCAAATGCACAACGGTTTTTGTTTTAGGAGTTCCAAATTTAAATTTTAAAGGCCAGTGACAGAACTTATGAGCCGACTAAGTAAACATGACAATCTGTAGAATTGGGGATCTGTAATCTTAAGAATCAGTAAAATTGAGAATCTGTAGAATTGGTAATCTGTAAACATGAGAATCTGTAGAAAACTTGAGAATCTGTAAACTTAAGAATCTGTAAAATTAAGAATATGTAAACATGACAATCTGTAGAATCGGGAATCTGTAATGTTGAGAATCAGCAAAATTGAGAATCTGTTAAATTAGGAACATGTAAACATGAGAATCTGTAGAATTGAGAATCTGTAAACTTCAGAATTTGTAAAATTGGGAATCTGTAAACTTTACAATATGTAAACATGGGAATCTGTAGACGTACGCCACTATGCAACAAACGAAAGTAATGTGTCCATGTTGTATGTACCTCGTGTGTTCATAAGTTTTAAGACGAATATTTTTTTAAATAAATCAATTACAGAAAATATTTCTGCACTGTAGCTGATAAAAGTAAATATAGTTTATTTAAATTGGCTTTCAATATTTTATATTTAAGCCTTTAAATGCGGTGGTCTCTCTAAGGTGCAGGCACGAAACGAAAAACGCCTTTTTCACTGACAAGTCAATGTCTATAGGTATGGTAGAAAGAATGTTAAGGCAGCGGAACGCCAAATTGTCGATAGATGTTCCAACTACTGCACAGAACGTACGGCAACCTTATCACCCTGCGAGGTTCACGATACGGTCGATTATTACGTATGAGGTAGCCTTTTCTTTCAATTTTGAATACTAGATGCTCAAACTATGCCTTAAAATTATCCATTTACCAGATGGACTAGTGGAATCACTTGTTAAAGTTTATTTGACATGTTTATTTGTCTAAATAATTGGTTTTTTAATACAGTTGCTCAAAAAGTGCTACTTTAAGTAGCTGTTTAGCGTGCGGAAAGTTGGTTTTCGCGCACTAGTGCTTTTCACTTTTCCAATTTTTTTAAATTTATGCCTGTTCCAATGCATGACTCCTTATTGCTGGGTGTTAAATATTAGTTTCCTTTTAACGACGTAATCAACATAAAAACCTACTGTTAATATCAGAATACGAAAAATATACACATTTCATATTTTATTACTTACCTCTTCATCATTATAACACGTTTATTTTTTAATATTGAATATTGAAAAACCGTTCTTAATAAGTTGTCTGAGTGGAACGGAATAGCTGCCGAAACGCCTGTCAAAGAAGAGGCGTTTTTACTTACTGCAAGCATGTTTTAAGTTTCTAAAGGCAACATTCGATATTGTTTTTATAAATATTACTTGTTGTTTTTCTTATTTTTTCGCAACTGTATTAAAAAAACGTCGTTCAATACACGTGCGGAAATGTCATTCTTCACTCGTCCCGAGTGTTGCCACTCGCCTGCGGCTCGTGAAGAAATGGCATACTTTCCGCACTAGCATTGAAATGTACTATTTTGACAAAGTTTTAGAGAACACCTTGACAAAATAAAATTTCATACGAAAACTGTTAAAACTGAACCAAGAAGAGAGTAGATCGCTATGGAGTGTGGGAAGAACGCAAATAAAACACGCAGCACGTCAGTTAATCCTTGAAAATGCAACAACAATGCAATGCTTGCAACAGCGCCGAAATGTCGGGAACTCCGTAAATGTAATACTCGTATCCCAGTTCTGAACAATAATTGTAACAACGGTAAGAGATTGCCCAAAATTGTATTAATTTTGTATTAAGCAGGAACGCTGCTAACGAAAATTCCAAATTTCAAATTAAAGGGAATAAACACCCTACGCATCCCTAAGGCGTCGTTGTAAGAGGGAACAAATGAAGGATTTCATGTCCGAGCTTGGTTGTTCCGATAGCTCAGAGGCTAGAGCGATTGGCCACGTATGTCAGATGTCGCAGGTTCGAATCCTTGATGGGAGCATTAGGTTTTGCAATTTTTCCTTTTAATTTGAAATTTGCTCAAAACTGTGTTCTTTCTACTCACGACTCTCTCGCAGATAGAGGAGGCAGGGTTGTCAGTACCTACGCCATAAAGACGTTCTCTCTTACCGCTTGTGGTGACGAGTGCCAGCTGGGAGGAAGGGTGGTGTTCCACTCATCCAATATCTTCGTCCAATACACATTTGATCAAAGAAATTTGATGATTTCATCAAACTTGGAAGGGACTCCGACATATGATCAAAGATTCTGATGACAGTTAAGTCAATATGGCTACGCATGAAAAAAAAGTTGGGCAAAGATATTATTAGTGAAATAGGCCTCCGTTAAAGAAATTTGATCTAACATTGGACAAAGATAAGAAGTAAAATGGCGGCTATGGACTTGGATGAGTGGAATACCACCCTAAACGATAAGCTCATACAAAAACACTCGCTTCCCGTCCGCTCGCCCGTTCGTTTCTATTTTAAACTATACTCGTTCATCGCTCGTCGCCGGCGGTAGGAGCAATTTCATCAAATATTGGAGAATGGACGAGTGGAACACCGCTACCATCCGAAGCTTGTGAAAGAATACCTTGTAGTAGAGGGTGAGGTCCCGGTCCTGGTCGGCGGGCGCGCGCTGGAAGCGCGTGAGCAGCGCGGCGAGCAGCGCGCGCGCGCGCGCCCCGCGCTCGGCGGCGCGCGCGTCCCTCGCCGCGAGCGCCGCGCCGCCCGAGCAGCGCGCCAGCACCGACGTCAGCCACTCCACCTCCGACAGCAGCCCCGCGCTCGACGTCGGCTGCGCCGCGCTAAACAACACGTACCAAAACTACTATGAAAATCATTTATTATTATTATTCACCTTATTTATTTCTTCTTCTTGGGTTAGATTTTTTACAATAAATTTATCAAATGTAAAATATAAAAATACACGTACAAAGTATAAAAGCATTATAAAAAACCTAACCTAGAGTGCCGCCGGCAGCGAGGCGGGGCCTAAGCTACCGGTGGTTAGGGCGACAGAGAGAGGAACCTCCGGACTATCCGCGCCGTGTCCAGGAGTACCGCCTTCTGTATCTGACCCTTGACCCAGCCATCTAGCGAGAGTCTCTTAAGATGTTGGTCGAGACTCTTCGCAATTAGACCGTTCGCAGAGACGACTATCGGGACAATGATCGTCGAATCAACATCCCACATAGCGGTTACCTCGTGTGCCAGGTCTAGGTACTTACTAACCTTGTCCTTCTCGGCCTTCACGAGGTTCTCATCATGGGGGACGGTGATGTCGACGAGCACTGCCTGGCGCTTCAATCGATCTGTCAGCACGATATCAGGTTTGTTGGCTATAATAGTCCTGTCCGTGATGACAGATCGATCCCAATAGAGCGTGGCACGACCATTTTCGAGAACTGGCGCAGGTGTGTACTTATAGTACGGCACTTCGAAGTCCACAAGACCGTACAGAAGAGCAAGCTGCTGGTGAATAATCTTGGCTACCAAGTTATGTCTGTGCAAGTACTCGCCGTTAGAAAGATGACCACAACCGGAAATGATATGCCTGAGCGACTCTCCGGGACGGCGGCATGCCCGACAAATGTCGACCGTACCGTCCTTCAGGATATACTTCCGGTAGTTGTTCGTCATGATAACCTCGTCCGCAATTGCACAGACAAAACCTTCAGTTTCCCCAAAAAGATCCCCAAAACGTAGCCAGTTCACCGATGCGAGCAGGTCTACGTCGGGCCCAGTAAGGGCCTTGTAGAACCTGAAGCGCCGACCCTCGCTTCACTCGGTCAATAAAATGTAACTGCAAATAGACTCACCGAAGCACCATGTCGACGCACTCAACGTTGGAGAAAAGGAAATGCATGATCAGCTGCACGCAGCTCTCGTTCTCGCTGCCTAGGGTTGTCAGCAGCGCGTCGCACAGCGCCAGGGCGGGGATCAGGATCTGACGGTACCTGGAGAGTGGAATATGTTCAGTTAGATTACAGGTGTTTACGTAAATTATATTTTTTATACAAGCGGAATAGTTCCCTTAGCGGAATTATAATTTTCACCTCAGCGGCTCGAAAATGCCGGTGTTCCTGCTTGAAACCAGTGAGCAAAACGCAATTTTGCTGCGAGCGTAAGAAAAACTTAACTTTCTAATTTTTCATATCGTAGGTTAGTTTAAGTAACTTCATTCTTTCTATCACTATTCCTTTGCGTTATATGTTCTCGCCGCTGTGGTGAAAAGTTGTATGTATAACACATATATTTGCATCTCGAGTCTTCGAGTCCCTCGTTACGCTCAAGATTCTAATTATAGAATATTTCGCTTGCACGAGACTCAACATCAACACGCGCAGCAAAAATCAACTATGCTCTCTTGTCGAACAAATAACTATTCCAACCGGAATGGAAAATTTCTCAAACTTTCTGACTTGTGCATTAGTCAAAATAGATCAGTACCGCTAGTATATTTATTTCGGATCATAAACACAAACGAACGCGTTTGTTATTATTCCAATTTGTATGGCAATCCAAGGAGTTAGATATTGATATATTCAATTGCAAAATCCCCTCTGTGAGGCGAGGCATGGAGAAAGGGTACTTTCGCAGACAAACTATTTTAAGTTATTTATTTTTTAATAATAAGGTATGTCACTTATAAACTTCTTATACTTGTCCTCTTAATAAGTTGAGTTGTGAGTAAACAGTGAGCTTAGGCTGTATTCATTGCGTTATGTCATTGTGTCGCTGTAAGTGGCACTGTATTCACAAGTAATGGTGTTTTTTTATTGTGTAATAATTTTCCCAATATTTGAAATAATTCTGTTGGATGTGTGACTGTGTTCCGAGTACGCATTTTGTTTTTAGTACTTTGTTTAAGTATATTACTCAAACGCTATATGTGAGATCCTGTAATTGGCTCTGTTGTAACTAATAATGTTGTTACTTAGTTTTATTGCTGTTGGTTCTCCTACGAATAAATAAATAAATAAATAAGTAGATACCATCAAAGGCCGCCAGAGGCGCTGTTCGCGTTGCCATAGAAATTGGGACTAAACGGAAATGGCTTTCGTTTTTGTTAATGTTTCGAAAAAATATAGTAGAGGTCCTGAGTTACAGAAATCGTTCAGGTCATTCGAGCGGATCTGCTTTGCTCTGAAATCTGTAGTAAATAGGCATCGTAAGGTCTGAATCACACTGGCGCGGCCTGCGGTGGCGGCCAATAATATATTTTTTTCAACAATGCAATGAAATATTGATGTTATGTTCCTTATAATAGGCTGCGAAGTATGACGTTTCAGGTGCGGCTAGGACAAGAGGTCGTTAATGGAATTTCAACATAAAGGCCATAGTCGGGTTTCCATAGTAAGCCGGCCCGGCCCTTGAATCAATTTGACTCGGGGTTTTTTGGTAAGTACCTCTTATGGTGAAGAATATTTATGCTGAGTATCAACATCCTACTAGTGACGGTTTTTGACTTATGATTTTTTGAAGTTTTTTCTTTAATGTATCTTTTTTCGGGATGTATTAAAGCGATTTGTTTCAAATTTTGAAATGATGTTCCTTATTTAGATAGGTATGCATCGAGACCCAAAAAACTAATACTAGGTGTCATATAAAAAAAAGAAAAAACGTTTATTTTATTTGTCTTTTTTCCCTGTTTTTCTATATGACAATGGGGAATGTCTGAAAATTTTAAAAGTCCTTGATTATTTTTCTAATGGTAGGAATAACCCTCGCCATGAACAGAAAAAAGTTTCAGATTTTTTGGTTGCGTCATATATTTTTTTTAAATATAAACATTTTATATCACCTCGCGTCTGCCCCGTATCAGACTACTACGACATTTCTAAGTCCGTCGAATATTAAAAAAAAAACGCCTGCTTGGATCTGTGGTACGCAATGACATTGACAGTTCAAGTCATACGGCCAACCTATGATGAACTGTCAATGTCATTGCGTACCACAGATCCAAGCAGGTGTTTTTTTTTTTTATATTCGACGGACTTAGAAATTTCTTAGTAGTCCGATACGGGGCAGACGCGAGGTGATATAAAATGTTTGTATTTTTATAAAATATATGGCGCAACCGAAAAATCTGAAACTTTTTCCTGTTAATGGCGACGGTTATTCCTCCCATTAGAAAAATAACCCAGGACTTTTAAAAATTTCAGACATTCCCCATTAGTATTAGTTTTTTGGGTCTCGATGCATATCTAAATAAAGAACATCATTTCAAAATTTGAAACAAATCATTTTAATACATCCCGAAAAAAGATACATTGTAGAAAAAACTTCAAAAAATCATAAATCAAAAACCGTCACTAGTAGGATGTTGATACTCAGCATAAATATTCTTCACCATAAGAGGTACTCACAAAAAAACCCCGACTCAAATTGATCCAAGGGCCAACTTACTATGGAAACCCGACTATGGCCTTTGTGGCACGGACATCATGACATTCTCTAATCATGTAAATAAAACTTTGATTTTTTTTTGTTGTTTATTTCATTGCATGTTTGAGAAAAGCACTATACTATACCTCGGCGGAAAATATGGGGTTGCCGGCCGAAGACATATAGACGGCCGAGCAAAGCGAGGCTTTCGTCCCGGCCTCTGTAGTAATGTACTATGACAGCTAATGACAAGTTTATTCATTTATTTATTTAAGAAACAAACAGTCGTTTACAAACAGGTTTACAAAAATATTACTTGAATTAAGACCTAGAGTTTCCTTATTGTATATACACCGCAGTCTCCTAACACAACAAAAAACATAGTGTGGGTACCAGGTAGTTATATTTGGAAGGTATAGGAAGACTCACGAGAGCCGGCTCACGATCTGTTTTAATTTCATATTTTAATTAATTTTAATTTTATAAGAAATCCTCGCCAATTTTAGTGAATCTACCCATAACCCAGTTTAGTATTGACCGCCGCGGCCGTGTCGCGCCAGGCTGTGAGAGGCTTAATATCCGATCCCCGGTTAGATGCGAGCGTGTCACCTGTGCGCCTGGTCGGGCAGGAAGCGCGCGTCGGGGCCGGCGGCGGCGGCGGGCGCGTGCAGGTCGGGGTGCGCGCGCAGCACGCGCAGCGCGCTCAGCGCCGGCAGCGCGCCCAGCGCCAGCAGCGCGCTCGCGCCCGCCGCCGTGCGCGCCACCAGGATCAGCAGCGACATGCGCGACTCGTACAGGTAGATCACGCGCAGCGACCGGGGCCGCGGCTCCACCGCCTGCGCACACAACACGATACTAAGGGAGGTATTCCACTCCTCCAATATCTTTGTCCAGTACACATTTGGTCAAAGAAATTGGATGATTTCATCCAATACTTGGATGGGACCCCGACATTTGATCACAGATTCTGATGACATTTAAATCAATATGGCTACGCATGAAAAAAAAACTTGGACAAAGATATTGGGTAAGCGGAAAGGGCCCTAGTCAAAGAAATTTGATCAAAGATTTGACAAAGAAATTGGATGAATAGAATACCACCCCGTATTAAACTCATCCAATATCTTTGATCAAAGAAATTGGATGATTTCATCAAACTTGGATGGGACCCCGACATTTGATCAAAAATTCTGATGACAGTTACGTGTAAATCAATATGGCAACGCATGAAAAAAAAACTTTGACAAAGATATTGGATGAGTGGAATGGGCCTCTGTCAAAGAAATTTGATCGAAGATTGGACAAAGCTATTGGACGAGTGGAATACCACCCTAAGGCTGAATTGCACCAACTTACGATCACAGACCGATCAGCGTTAAATATGGCGCCGGCAGCTGTCATCCCATAGAAACTTGTCAAACCTTCCATACATTCAGATTTTTACGAACAGAGCTTACGATAACAGACGGTTTGATGCAACCCAACCTAAGGGTGCTTTCCCACCACAGATGTGCTATGCTACATTGCTATGGATGCGTTTGAATTCACCAATCATATTAATTGGTCCACATGGTGGTTATTGGTGGTGGTTGGCTAATCGCTTACCATCAGGCGATTCGTCTGCTCGTTTGCCACCTATGTCATAAAAAAAAAAAAAAAAACAGCATAGCATTGGTAGAAACCGGTTTTCGTAGCGTAGCTGCAAGACACCCTAACAGTTGGCCTGGTTAGCCTAGTTGGTAGTGACATTGCCTCCGAAGCTAGAGAGTTCGAATTCCGGTCAGAACATTTGTTCCTGACAGTTGAATGTTTTCTATATATTTAAGTATTAATCGGATGAAAATGCAATATTATTATAGAGCTGATCTGATGATGGAGACAGAAGGTGGTCGTAGCCAGGAGCCTTTCAGCTCGAAGAACGAGCTTTTCCAAGGAGATGTTAGTTTAAAAAGTTTTAGTTAGTTTTTTCCAGCAGATGACACTGTGTGTATTGTTTCACCTGACTCCCTATCGTCTTTGCTCTTGTGAGTTACAAAGAGGCACATATTTCGTGGTTGTACTTCTGTCATGCATACTTTACCTAAAATTCTGATGATGTGTTTACTACCTAAATTTATGGTTCAATATTTTTTTAATGTTTACATTTCGAGCGGTCCAACGTACGCAAAATAATTACATAATTAGGTAATGTACACAACATTGTGACAACAACACTTGTACTAATTTAGCCTCGTCAATAATACGTGCAAATGGATAGTAGATTAGAGTGCTAATAAAATGCTCCATAGGAAGAGAAGAATGTATGTTTTCAACTCCTGCTACCTTACAAATTTCGAGTGAAATTTTATCTATGTAGAGTGTATATAAGCTTATATATAAAGCTTAAATATTTTGCGTGAAACTAAACGTTTGCACGGTACGTTGACATCGCTGTCAATTTAAAAATTCAAATGTCAAATGGGTTTTTTTAGGTTAATTGTATATTTATATAATTATGTGTAGTTAATAACTATAAATTACGATTTGCTGTTAACAGTAACAGTCTCAGTAAATAATTTCGAAGCTACAACGTGACGGTAAAAACTATCGCGCGGCTAAGCAGTGTAAGGGATTCATTGAAAACTGAATATCTTCGAATGACAAAGCCGCTCCCTACATAATATAATATGCCACTTTTTACGTGTTAATTTTGTTTTATTATTTATAATACGGATAAATTTTGGTGCGATTGCTAATATCGAATGTTTGTAAGTATAATTGTGTAACAAACGATATTTACTAAGTTACCTATTTTGTTTTATTGTCAGAAGAATGTCATGCCCATATTTATTAAAAATGGTCTGAAATTGTTGCAAAGATTGCCAAATAGGTAATGTAACTATTATTTCATTAATAATTTCCTTATTTTTGCATTAGTTTCAAAAATAAACTTGTAATGTATTTTAGTAGTTAGTAACCTGCCGCCGAGCGGTCGTGCGGTTAGTTTTGTACTAATACCACTGTGGCGCTACAATCTACGTGGAGTATTTCACTGATATCTCTATCTCCGTCTATATATTGTACTTTGTGGTCGTAGCTAAACTACATAAGATAAACCCATCGTGTTTGGGCTCATTCGAACCGACTCAACAAGTAGTTTATGATTGTCGAAAAAAGTACAGCCGGCAATGAAAGCTTGTACCAAAAATGATTTTTTTTTACCAAAAACTTATTTGTTATCAAATCTAAGTAGCAAAAAATTATATGGTGTGCGGCACGAGATATCTCTATGGTAAACTTCATATACGGCACATAGCACGTAGAACCGATGGCCGTTGGGGCGGAAAGGTTCTCGAGTGGCGGCCACGTACCGGAAGGCGTAGCGTGGGCAGGCCCCCCACACTGTGGACTGATGACCTGGTGAAGGTCGCGGGTGTCCGCTGGATGCGGGTGGCGCAGGACCGGTCATTGTGGAAGTCTTTGGGGGAGGCGTATGTCCAGCAGTGGACCTCTTTCGGCTGACATGATGATGATGATGAAACTTCATCTAAATCACGGTTGATGACATTAAAACATACAAACTTTAAAATAATGTATACTCACGTCTCGAAGCTCGTCGTCATCCGCCACAAGACTATCGATGACACTCCTCAGGAACCCCTGGTTGCTCAGCGTGTCGATCCAATCGGTTCGCGGATCTATGTCTATGAGGCTTTCTAAGCACGCCAGCGCCACCATGCGGCACGCGTCGTGCCCGGCTCGCACACAGTCGGCGCCGATCACAGTGTACAGGTTCACGCCGTAATACTTGATATCTTCGATCACCATGGCCTTCAACGAGGACTCCTCCGAGCTGGGCCGGCCCCGCGTCGCGTCCAGCATGCTGACGTACGTCGAATCGAGAACGTCCTCATCGTTTTCCTTCACGTTCACAATGTTCAGAAAGTTCAACAACGCCCCGTATAGATTGACGCGCAGTTTTTGCGATTCGTCACCGGAAACGAGGATCCAGCTTAGGATCCTGTGGAGTATGAACTTGAGGGGCAGCGCTTTGGTTTGCATGATTTTCGTTCCGAAGAATGTCGTTTCGAAGTCCGATGTTTTCAAGGTGGACTCGCGTCTTTGGAGTAAATAGCAGTGACGTAGGTTGACCAGGAGGATGAGAATGGTTCCCGAGGCGAGCACTCCGATCTGTGGTATGACTGAGACGCCGCCATTGGGGATCTTGTTGAGGAGGTCCTGTAGGATGCTGATGAGGAGGTTTTTCTTCGTGTCGATGCTGAGCAGCTCCTCAGGGACGACGCAGAAGATAATTTCGGTGAGCTGTCGCCAGGAGTCGTAGTAGTGGGTGAGGGTGGCGGCCACGTTGCGCTGTTTGTTTATCTCTGTCACGTAGTCGAGGACCTGGCGGCGGGAGAGAAGGGATCTCGTTAAATTTATAGAGTAATTATCTAAACGGAGCGCTCATGGCCCAGCGGCGCCCACGTACCGCGTGCGGTATGAGGTGAAGCGGCCGCTATAAGTGGTTACTAATTAATTAAATAAATAAATAATAATAATAAATAAATATTCTTATATTTGTATTCTGAAAAAAAAAGAAATATATATAGATATTAGGGGACAATCTTACACAAATCGACCGACTAGGTCAACAAACTAAGCAAAGCTTGTACTATGGGTACTAGGCGACGATATAGATAAATACATACTTAAATACATAGAGAACATCCAAGACCCAAGAACAAAATCCGTGCTATATGCACAAATAATGCCCCGGCCGGGATTCGAATCCGGGACCCCTAGCTTCGGAGGCAGTGTCACTACCAACTAGGCTAAACAGGTCGTCAAAAAACTAATTGAACGCTCCCGTTGCGAGGCACGTTAAGCCCTGTTCCCGGCTGCTATGTATGACAGCAGTGGTTAAGCCAAGGCCTCCGGGGCGGCTTGAGAACTTCTAACAGTCAAGTTGCCCACTCACTTGACAAGCCTACTCCCAATAAGGTCTAGTTTTTTCTTTGGGTTGGGAAGTCAGACGGCAGGCACTTGCGTAAAAACTAGTCCCAATTCTTGGGGTTAGGTAGCGGACCCCGGACCTCCTACACTGGCAACTGCACTCGGATGACTGCGATAGAGAGAGAGAGAGAGAGATATTTTGTTTTAAATTTGCGGTAGTACCTCAGTTTAAAGCAACAAGTAAAATTTTAACAAAAAAACAGCGACTACCAACTTTGCCAGACCCCATCCTTTTGGTATATAATTTGAGATCCTTTTTTTTGCCTTACCCCATCCTGTTGGTTTATAATTTCAGTTCCTTCGATGCTTCCAAGATCCCGTCATCAGATCAAGACTTGGTGGCAATGGGACCAACTAGAAAACACACCCTTTCAAACAAAAACGAATTTTTGTAATCGGTCCACTAGTCTCCGAGTAATCGGTGAAAATATACATAAAAAAAAATTAATCCGACGAATTGAGAACCTCCTCCTTTTTTTGAAGTCGGTTAAAAACACGATGGCACCATATGCGCGTATAGAGTAGCTGCTGCTTTAAACGTCATTTACTCTATTAAAAAAAGAGACCATCCATTGGTCTCCACTAAGTGCACGGCTCGACTGAGGCTCCTTTGTGCGCGCCTCCATTCGCGCAGCCTCGGGTCGAGGCAGCCGCTCAACCCGAGGCTGCCTCTAGTGGAGGGGTTCCCAAAGTGGTGCAGGTGGACCCCCAGGGGTCCACAGGAGCCTCGACGGGGGTCTACGTTGGCGTGACAAAAAAATTGGGGTTTTGGGAATATGGTAGAAATGTGGTGTAGGGGGTCCACTGGAACCAGTTAACTTTTGAAAGTGAAGGCTCCACGGAAAGAACGTGTCCTATCCTTTAGAATTTCTAAGCCAGTATGCACCTTACGTCTTTATAAGTTAGGTTGCTTTTCGTTTTGAAATTTAAATGGACTAGACATGTTTTTTTCCGTGGACCCATCAAGTGGTCTATGAGAAAAAAAAGTTTGGTAACACCCGGGCTATGCGTGTCGCCCGGTTTGACGGTGTGGTGCGGGCTCGGGGGTAGGGGGCGGTACCTTCTGTATCTCGGCGGCGACGAGCGCGCGCTGCGGCGGCGACACGGCCAGCACGTCGAGGTCGCGCATCAGCAGCGCGTGCACGCGCGACACGGAGATGCGCTTCGCCCCCGGACCTGACATCATAAATAGGGTAAGGGGGGTATTCCACTCATCCAATATCATTGTCCAATATTCATTTGATCAAAGAAATTGGATGATTTCATCCTACTTGGATGGGACCTCAGAATCAGAATCAAAATCAGAAATTATTTATTTGCATAGACACAGTATACCTAAGGATGTTACAGTACATTATGTTTCTTGTATCTAGCTCGCATGCAAGCGTGCAAATATACAGTAGTAAATTAAAATGTCAAAAAAAGAGTAAAAAATAAATTAAAATCAATAAATTGAAATAAGAGCATTTGTTTCTATGATGAGCAGAGACATTTGTTCCTGAGGCTTGGATGTTTTCTGTGTATTTAAGTATATATCTGTTAAATATATCGTCGTCTAGTACCCATAACGCAAGCCTTATTGAGCTTACTATGGGACTAGTTCGATTTGGGTAAAAAATTGTCCCCTGATATTTATTTATTTATTTTAATATAAAATGTTAAATTTAAATACTAGAAAAAGTTTACAAAATAGGCGTATCAAAGTAAGAGGCACAATAAATTCATTAAATCTAACATAATTTAGCAAGAGCCTCGACATTTGATCAAAGATTCCGATGACAGTTAAATCAATATGGCTACGCATGAAAAAAAAAGTATGTCTGTCTACTAGTATATAAGGAAATGGAATGTCGAATAAATGATCAGTGTTCAGTATCTGGACCCGGGTATGTCCTAAAACTACGACCAAGACCACCGGGGAATGGGCAGCAGCATTGCCAACCCGCATGCCAAGCGTGGCGATTATGGCATTTACCCCCCATGAAGTTGGGGGAGGCCTATGTCCAGCAGTGGACGTCCTAGGGCTGATATGGTGGTTCAGTATCTGTAGTCAAGCCTGAGTTCTGTCTCTCACTGAGTGTGGACTTCCATAAGCCCCTCTGGGGTGTAGTCCACACTCCGCTTTACCTGCTCCCCCATCAACATCCAATATTGCCAGGCAAGTGGACACTATCCTCAACCACCAGCCACGGCCTGGCAAGTAATCTATGACAATCAAGGCCGCATGTGTTTTTTTTATGACATAGGAGGCAAACGAGCAGACTAATCGCCTGATGGTAAGCGATTAGCGCCGCCCATGGACACTCGCAACACCAGAGGGGTTGTAAGTGCGTTGCCGGCCTTTAAGATGGGAGTACGCTCTTTTGTTGAAGGTTTGAAGGTCGTCTTTGATTGCTGAATTGACATAGTGTACAACCAGTACCTCCAGTGCAGGCCTTTAAAACGTTATGAAAATAAGCGATATTATAACGATATGTTTCGTTAGTGTTTAAAATTTCGTTATAATCATAATCGATATTCCTCATAACGATATTTCATATCATAACAAAATGAAAATCATAACCTTATATGATAATGTTATAATAACGTTTAAGATGGTGGCGGTGGCGACAATGACGTGCTCGAGTGTGAAGTAAATGTCACGGCGCACGTAAGAGCGAGACTGTGCCTATAACGTTATTATAGCGCTTCACAAAATATCGCTATATATATATTTATTGCTATTTATTTATAACGATATAATGGATACCGCTATAAATGCGCGCCAAATATCGTTTTTAGTAAAGCGTCTTATTGACAAAGTAGCGTTATGAATCATAACGATATGCGATAACAAGTAAATTTTAACAAAAAACACCGACTCCAATCTTTGCCAGACCCCATCCTCCTGCTATATAATTTGAGGAGTTCCTTCGATTTAGCCTTAACTCATCCTCTTCCTACATAATTTGAGGAGTTCTCTCGATTTTTCCAAGATCCCGTCATCAGATCCAGACGTGGTGACAATGGGACCGACTAGAAAACATACCCTTTAAAAAAAGATTTTGGTGAAATCGGTCCACTAGTCTCCCGAATAATCGGTGAACATACATAAAAAAAATACTCCGACAAATTGAGAACCTCCTTTGTTTGAAGTCGGTTAAAAATAGCGCTATTTCAAGGTGGTCCAGTGTGTGACACGTTTTGTTAGGGAAGAGGGGCGCACCGGCGGGCAGGTCGCAGCTGGCGATGGCCTGCGCGAGCAGCGGCGCGTTGAACAGCTCCCAGCGCGGCGCGGCCGGCGCCGGCGCCGCCACCGGCAGCGCGCTCAGGCAGCGCCGCAGCAGGCAGCCGTCCGTCTCCCACTCCTGCGCACATCGCTCACTTCATTAACAGTGCGCACATCGCTCACTTCTCCATACAAACGTATTTATGCTCTCATTTTAAAACGCCATGCTAGAATAACGTGAAACTTTGTATACACAATGGGATCCGGCATAATTATCTACGTCGGAACATAGTTTCTGTTGCTTGAAATTATAATGGAGAAAAAATACAGCGATTATTAAGGTTTTCATACAAGCCGTAAAAAACTCTTACAAATTTTCATGTTATTCTAGCATGGCGTTTTAAAATGAGAGGGTAAATACGTTTGTATGGAGAACCGAGCCAACTGCACCCTCTTAACACTGAGACCTCTTCTATTTCGTCAGAGGTAATGTCCCTACTCAACTTTCTGATCTGTTGCCTCAAGCCCTTAACATCTTCGGGTACAGCATCCCGAATGGTGACCTATTATGTAAGCTCATCCTTAGGGAGGTATTCCACTCATCCAATATCCTTATCCAATATACATTTGAACAATGAAATTAGATGATTTCATCCAACTTAGATGGAACCCCGACATTTGATCAAAGATTCTGATGACAGTTAAAGCAATATGGCTACGCATGAAAAAAAGTAAAATTGGACAAATATATTGGATGAGTGAAATGGGCCTCCGTCAAAGAACTTTGATCAAATATTTGACACAGAAATTGGTGAAAGATATTGGATGAGTAGTATATATACCACCCCGTATTAAACTCATCTAATATCTTTGTCCAATATCTTTGTTAAATTTATATGGGACCAATGTCGGGCTACCTTCTTTTAAACAAAAAAAAGATTATGGAAATCGGCCAACGTGGTCAAGAGTTATCGGGGAACATACATACATAAAAAAAACAAGCAAACATGCAGACGTACTGGGTCCCTCCTTCCTTCTATTGAAGTCGGTAAAAAATATATATATATTATTAATTTATTAGCTACCCATTGTACGCCCGAAATGGCAAGCTGTTGAACTTTTTCTATCTATATAACATCATCTTAATGTACACAGTTTCTGACAATAAATTATTCTTATTCTTAAATAAAGTATGTGTGTGGGTGGAGGGTGGGTACCTGTCGGCTGGAGGAGGCGAGGGCGCGCAAGAGCGCGGCGATGGCGGCGTGCTGGCGCGCGGCGCGCGCGCTGCCCACCTCGCTCGCGCACGCGCGCAGCACCCACGAGCGCGCCGACAGCGTCGCCACGCCCGCCGACTGCGCAACCACACACAAGCTGCATTTACACATTCCAACCACTTGTAGCTTGTGACGTGAAATCACATTGCATGCTGAATTTTAAAATCTTTACTTAAAAATCCTCTAAAAATAATAATTTGATTTTAGAATGCAAATGACCGACGCACATATTGAAATACTCCGTATATTTTGTATACTGCATAGACATTTTTATTGTTTGTTCATGACTATTTTGTTTAATTTTAAATTCATTAAAGTTAATATTGACTCTGCATGCCACCAGATACATTACTACATTTTAAACTGCGTGCCGGCAGATATCAGACAGGACACCAATAGAGCAACATTTAAAAGAAAATTATTTAGTTATTTTTTAAATAGCATAGTAGAGAATAGAGTCTAAACTATATGCAAATAGTAATAAGTTGTAATAGATGTTATATTATATTAATTATATATGTGTAGTAATAGTAGTCAGCGAAGAGACTCGGATCCCACAGTCAAACTGTGTAAACCGTTTTGTGGGACATACACCAATTGTAAAATTGTATCTTTTTATAATAATAAATAAATAATAAATAAAAATAATAATAGATGGCTGAATGTACATGGCTCCTACTATAAAAACTGTTACCATTTATACGTTATTGCATTTATTTCATTTCAACGAATAGCGAGGCGAATAACGAATACGCATGTGTAAACAGTACATTCGCTAATCGCCTCGCGATTCGTGTATTCGCGTTGGGAGCGGTCTTTCGGACGGGAATCAAAGGGCACGAATAGCGAAAGCGAACTTACTGTTCACACATTCGCCATCGCCCGACCCAAAACGAAGTGTAAACAAAATGTAGTGGATTGAAGTGCGAATTTTATACATAATAGTACATTACTACAGAGGCCGGGACGAAAGGGGTTGCCGGCCGGATAGGTCCAAGGCGGGCAACCCCATATTTCCCGCCGAGGTATATATAGTGCTTTTCTCAAACATGCAATGAAATAAACAACAAAAAAATCTAAGTTTTATTTTTAATACGCATTGTGGCAGAATGTCATGATGCCCGTGCCACAAATTTATGTGGAATGGAAATTAAAAAAGAAGACTTTGCCGGCCTAAGCCTGCAAGATATCTATGAAATTCCTTTAACTACCTCTTGTCCTACCCGCTTCTGAAACGTCATAGTTCGCAGCCTATTATAAGGAACATAACATCAATATTTCATTGCATGTTTGAGAAATAGTTATTTGTATGAGCCGGTTAGCCCATACACTTGGTTGCTGTGTTGGAGTACGTTGAGAACGGAGAAGTTGAGTTACATTTAACTTTATAATGTAATATCATAGCGCGGCTTAAAGTAGGTCGCAACGTAAACGGAAAAATGCACAGTATTGAAACTGTACATTATTTGTTCAACAAAAGAGCAAAGTAGATTGTTGCTGCGATGTTGAGTCCCGAGCAAGCGAAAGATTCTATAATTGAATCACGAGCGTAACGAGAACTCAAAGACATTAGATGCAAATATCTTCGCTCTCGTGTGAAACATACAACTTTTCAACTGATAGAGAGAATGATTTTACTTAAACTAACCTACGATATGAAAAACTAAAAAGTATTTTATTTTTCACGCTCGCAGCAAAATTGCATTTTGCTCTACGGTTTCAAGCAGCAAAATCGCCATTTTCGAGCTGCTTAGGTGAATAATAATTAATACCAAAAAAAACCGACTCTAATTTTGTACTTCGCTATGCCACAATTTGTGGTTTCCGTGAGCCAATGCTTGGTTACCTACACAAAATACCGAAATCGGCATATGCGTGCCTATCAAATTTGAGGAGTTCTTTCGATTCCTCCTGGATCCCATTATCAAACCTTCACAGTAGCAGCTCTCGATCAACTCGTCCGCCTGCCTGCCGGGCCGTGCACCACTACTGTACCTGCAGCGCGACCGTGGCGGCGACGTGGCGCGACAGGAAGTGGTCGCGCGCGCGCAGCAGCCGCAGCGCGGGCGCCGACGTGCCGGCGCGCGCGCACAGCCAGTACACCAGCCGGTAGCAGCTCTCGATCAACTCGTCCGCCTGCCTGCTGGACCGCGCAACAATATTTATTAAAAGGAGAACCGGCAGAAAGGACAATGGACAAACTTGTATGGCCACTGTCCCCACCCACCAACGGAAACGAAACATGTCTCATTTAATAGATCTTGGCAACCTGATGATTTTTTTACTATGACGACGATCGCGCTATGTATGGGGTTCCTTGGAAAACCGTATTTTTTACATGTATTTTTGCTTATTTCGTTGACAGTTACCGGAAGAAAATGATAGAAACATTATTTATTTATTTAATTTATTTATATTACATAACATAAACACACTATCCGGGGTACAATAACAATTTATATTATAAATTTACGTGCTCTGAGAGGGAATCTCTTATCCAGTTAGCACACTCTGTCTGTCGTTGATCTAATAATTGCTTATTATATTCATACGAGCAGATATGAGTGTTTGCCTATCACAATGTTACTAGCAATAATGTGTATATTTTTTAGGGTTCCGTAGTCAACTAGGAACCCTTATAGTTTCGCCATGTCTGTCCGTCCGTCTGTCCGTCCGTCCGTCCGCGGATAATCTCAGTGACCGTTAGCACTAGAAAGCTGAAATTTGGTACTAATATGTATATCAATTACGCCGACAAAGTGGTAAAATAAAAAGTGGAAAAAAATATTTTATTAGGGTACCTCCCCTATAGGTAAAGTGGGGAGTGATTTTTTTTTTTCATTTTAACCCTAACGTGTGATATATTGTTAGATAGGTATTTAAAAATAAATAGGGGTTTACTAAAATCATTTTTTGATAATGTTAATATTTTCGGAAATAATCGCTCCAGAAGTAAAAAAAAAATGTGTCCCCCCCCTCTAACTTTTGAACCATAAGTTTTAAAAATATGAAAAAAATCTCAAAAGTAGAACTTTATAAAAACTTTGTAGGAAAATTATTTTGAACTTGATAGGTTGAATAGTTTTTGAAAAAATTACAAAAACTACGGAACCCTACACTGAGCGTGGCCCGACACGCTCTTGGCCGGTTTTTTACATGTACAATACCTAAAGGCCTACGCTAGCTGGCGCGGGCGCACGCCTGCGGGGTGCTCGCTCTATGCAACCCGCCGCGGGTGAGTTAGCGCCACTCATACTATTTTTCGATAGGCGTGCGCCCGCTAACACTACCAGGGGTGGTTTACTACCGTGACGTCATCGCGCCGCGTAAAGTACATGCGGCCGCCGGCTCACACGTCGTGTGACTATTCAATGGTTGCGGCGCAGCGTTACGGAACGCGCTGTTGTACCGGTTTACGATCATAAAATAATCCGTTTCGTGTTAAATAATAATGTCAAAACCACATCATTATTGTATAAAAAATACCTTTATATAGTTACCCAAATTCTGTGTCTTTATCTTAAAATGTTGAAAAAATTGACAGTTATCACTCAAAAAACTGACAGTCATTGAGTTTGGTATTCACCAACGGTTGATATAAAACAAAACGAAATTGAAAACGTTGGTTCTAAGAATCCTCTTTTTATTTTTTAAAGTGATGCCTTTAAAAGTTATCTAAAACTTTGTATCCCCTGGTTACATGTATGGAGTGGCCTCCCCCTACTTTAATATTTTTTCTTCATTTCACATCACTTTATTGTTATTAATCGTATTTGGACGCTCAGAGACCATATACATCTCTGAGATATTAAATTAATTTTATGTACTTTTTGTTTATTCGGACAGATCGTATTCAATACGTCCTTAATATTTGTAAATTTATTTTTATATAATTGTTAATCAGTATATTTTTTAATCATTATTATTAAGTAAGATTGTCAGTTTTTTTTTTAAATTGTATAAATTCATGCTTTGACTTGTAAAAGTGCCCTTGTGGCCTATTTGCAGAATAAATATTTGATTTTGATTTTGATTTTGACTTTTACGTAGCCGTTCATTCGAGTAGAACACACCTTCCTACTAAATGTTTTAATTGTACCTATTTGTAGTGCTTATAGTCTCCGAGTAGGTACATCGGCTGTCACATACAGACGAAAAGACGGACGGACGGGTTCCGTTTTCACCATTTTGGTTACGGAACCTTAAAAGTACTATTCGTAATTGTATTGTAAACAACACTACTAATAATAAAGTACATATATTAAAATAGGTTCTCGCTGGTGGTAACCCTAGCGCTGAGGGCGGGGCCTCGAAAGAGCGCGTTGCGTGCGATAGGAAGAGATGGCCACGTTTAGGCACGTTCGGCATACCTAAACGGGGGATTTGTTAACAGAGAACCTTCTGTACTTGTACTATTACTTATTCTGTGACACTACTTAACTAATCTATATACCGGGTGTACAATCCAAATGGGTCAGTATGGTGAAGTCGGAAACTATGAGAGATAGCGAGATCTGTTCTTAGGAACCATGACGTCGATTTTAGATTTAATAATAATTACATTCAAACTTTTTTATTAACTCTCATACATAACCGGGAATCGAACCTGGTCAATATTTTTAATTAATCTTTGTATTCAACAGAATGGCTACCATTTTGAACATTTACTGAAATAAAATAATCATCTTATTGGTGGGTTTTTCTTTCAATTATTTAAACAAGATTCCATTAGTGTTGTGCTTCTTGCGACTTGCAGAATTTATACACATTGATTTTGACCAGGTTCGATTCCCGGTTATGTATGAGAGTTAATAGAAAAGTTTGAATGTAATTATTATTAAATCTAAAATCGACGTCATGGTTCCTAAGAACAGATCTCGCTATCTCTCATAGTTTCCGACTTCTCCATACTGACCCATTTGGATTGTACACCCGGTATATAATAAACATGTCTTAACCATCGCGGTACGCGTGACGGTCATACACTCGGAAGGCAGGCCCTTCCTTCCCGACCTTTATAATAATTGCACTATTTATAGACGAACTGAACACGTGTTATTGAAATATAACTGAGGAAGTTCGACTTTAAAACTTAAAAAAAAAGAACTGCCATCATATCTTGAACCCTCTTGCATGGACAGTATAGTCGTCATTCGAAACAGTTTTAGGGGGGGGGGGGATTAAATTGAAGCACAATAACCGCCGCCAATGAGGGTCAAAGGTACTAATTGACCATACTAATTGACAGAAAATTATGACGTTACAACACACGAGCCCGGTCCGGTCTGTTAGGCACTAATTTCAAAATAGACCTTTATTCAATACGCTCTAATATCAAAAAGACCTTATACCATAATGAACGAAACCCGAAACAATCTATTCCCAGAAAGCCCCAGTCTCAATATACACTTTTCGCAATAGCACTTAATTTCAAATAACATGAACCTCATAAAACACTTACGTGCAAAATGCACCAATCCCAAAATACCCTAATTTTTAGTATTAAAACACGCGAACCTCGTAATCAATGATTTCCAAGAACCGGGGTAGTTCCAAAATACCCTAGTGCCTAAATACCTTATATTCCCTTAATACCCTAATCCCAAAATACACTTGTTTTTCAATGGCCGTCTACCAGTGTCATGGATAATGTAAAGAAACTTATTCTTTGTTTGTTGTATGTAGTTACACATGTCAATTGTGTTAGTTGTTGCTAATCCTTTCTTGGCAAATGTTCATTTATTTTTGGATGTTGCTAGGAAATTTAATTGTATACACGAAACTGTAAGCAAGATCATGTCGTCCTTTAATGAATCATCATCATCATCATCATCATCATCATACAGCCGAAAGACGTCCACTGCTGGACATAGGCCTCCCCCAAAGACTTCCACAATGACCGGTCCAGCGGACACCCGCGACCCTTACCAGGTCATCAGTCCACCGTGTGGCCTGCCCACATAATGAATAAAGTTATTTTATTTTAATTTTTTAAGGAAATGCTATTTTAATCACGAAATAAAAGTATCGTGAAATAGTTGTTGGACTAATTTTTTTTTTTAATAATGCAAATTCTATAGCCTTTATTTAAGTTTTAGGTGATAATAAAAATACATATATTTAAAGTTTCGTATTTTGTTTTTTTGTTATTTCATTTTAGAATTATTTTATTTCAATCGAAAACAATAAATATACATAAAATAATATTTTATTGTATTAATTTGATCGTATACTATCCATTTTCATTTTCATTTATTTATTCAATAACAATGTCAATTGTGTTTGAAATACAAAAAAACTTAATCTAACATCATAAAGTAAAATACAATTAATATATGAATTAATAATACAAAAATGTCAATGAATATTATATAATTGGTAAGCGTCCTCAGGTCCGCATCGCACGCATTGGACACATCGCACGCAATGGAATTTAGTATTCTGTGTATAGAAAGCTACACAAGTGCGTCCACTGAAGTACGGTGCGGAACAGTGGACGTACTCGTGTGACTTACTAAACAACAATTAAATTTTTAACAATAAAATACCGACTCCTAACTTTTCCATACTCACACTCGACCCTTCCTGCTATATAGTTTGAGGAGTTACCTCGATTTTTCCAAGATCCCGTCATCAGATCCAGACTTGGTGACAAGGGACTAACTAGAAAACATACCCTATCAAACAAAAAAAGAATTTTTGAAATCGGTCCACTAGTCTTTGAGTAATTGATGAACATACAAAAATTTATATATATATTCCGACGAATTGAGAACCTCCTCCTTTCTTTGTAGTCGGTTTAAGAATACCAAAATCAGTGCGTGCGATGCGAGCCTGTGGACGCTTACCAATATATTATGGGACAATCTTACACAAATCGACCTAGACCCAAACTAAGCAAAGCTTGTACTATGGGTGCTAGACGGCGATATGCCTACTTATATAGATATACATGCTTAAATAGTACATAGAAAACATCCAAGACTCAGGAACAAAATATCCGTAATAAATGCACAAATAATGCCCTGACCGGGTTTCGAACCCGGGACCTCTAGGTTAAACAGGCCACAAATCTGGAATCTGGGATAATGGAATGGATTCTGGGATTGTCATGGAATACTGCTGATTGGCATCAAAGAAAGGTAAAACCATGGTAAATGGTAGCTGCTACGCCACCCCTATTGAGCAGTTACGAGAGGCGATCAAGCAGAATTGTCGTGGAAAACTAAGCAGAGGTGTTTGTCTTCTCCACGAGAGTTCGTCCTCTCTACCAACTAGGCCAGGGGTCGACAAACTTTTTGACCAAAGAGCCAATCAGTAAAAATATCATCTTTTGGGAACCTTAGAGAGACAAAAATACCTGTTTTAGGTTTTTCACTTTAATTTTGAGGAGACCTGGAAGAGCCGCACCTAGCCCTTCAAAGAGCCGCATGCGGCTCGCTAGCCGCGGTTTGCCGACCCCTGAACAAGGCTAACAAGCTCGACTAACAACGGTAATATGCCAAGTTGAAGACGAGGAGAGTCCGGTATGGGAATGTTTAGGTTAGGAGCATACCTGTCGTGCGGCAGCGCGATGTGCGCGTCCAGCGTGTCCAGCACCGCGTGCAGGCACGTGCGCGCGCCCGCCGCGTGCAGCGCGCTGCGCGACACCTGCACCACACCACCACGCTTTACCACCGCACACACTAACCCCCTTATTCATAAACGTCCATCAAGCCTCTATTAGTTAACAAGCCGCTAAACTTGGTTTGTCAACAGAGGTTTATTGAGTTTTATGAATAAGGGGGTAAGTCGCGTATCCATTAGAGGCAGCCTCGGGTTGAGGCTGCTCAAGTGGATACGCGGCTCTATAGTTCCGCCGCAACTTTCACCAACATCATACCATCGCTATCGTTAATTTGTTGACAAGAAACCACAAAATACATTATTATTAATTTTTATAGCTATTAGTTTTCTAAATATTCACGAAAATGTGAACAAAGCCTACCATCGTCGTAATGACGTTATTACTATAAATTGGGAAATTCACAACGCACAAAACAGCAGTTTATTTTCTAAGGTTGGGTTGCACCGACTTACGATCACAGACTGATCAACGTTAAATATGGCGCCGGCAGCTGTCATCCCATAGAAACATGTCAAACCTTCCATACATTGAAATTTTAACGAACAAAGCTTACAGACGATTACAGACGGTTTGGTGCAACCCAGCCTAAATCTGTCTTAGTAACAGTGCTTCTGTATGATTTGTTACGCTGTGACGCCTTACTTGTCACTTACTCTCTTTTAGAATGAGGAACTTTTGTAATTGATTTATTTATATGAAATTGGGATAATTATGAAAATTTAAAAATGTGGTTTTACTTGATTTTTTATTCTCTATTCAGTTTCTTTGGAAAGAAGCCTGCTTAAAAAAACCATATGTTTTCAATTCATCATATGAGTCAATCAATTCCTTGTTGTTATTCTGTTTCGTCAACCAGGAGAATACAGTAACCGAGTTTCTTAGGAAAAAAAAATATAACATGGATTTCTAGCATCATCCACGTCAGAAAGGGTTCATAATCTATACTAATATTATAAAGCTGAAGAGTTTGTTTGTTTGAACGCGCTAATATCGGGAACTACTGGGACGAATTGAAAAAATATTTTTGTGTTGGATAGTCCATTTATCAACATCACGTTGCGACCAATAGGAGCGAAGACGCGGACGAAGTCGCGGGCAACAGCTAGTCATCACTAAAACTCATGTTTCGTAGATTTAAACCATATAAAATATCGGTACGTGACCATAGAAACGAGCAGCAAGGAAAAGTTGATTTGTAGTGTGTATATAAACACACGCATTTGTGTGCGTTTACATGAGCATGTAATTAGAATAGAACACCTGATTAATATCATTTTTCTTTTCACATTTTATTACCAATAAAACCTTGTAATACAATACTCGATACTAATTGCAATGTAGTCGAATTCCCTCCATGCCGCACCTCGCGGTTTAACAAATCATTTCTGATTCGCACTGCTTCAGTCTGGAATTCTCTTCCGGCGTCTGTATTTCCAGAAGCATATGACCTCGATGTGTTCAAGGTAAGAGTGAATAGGCATCTTCTGGGTGAGCGTGTTCCATCTTAGACTTTGTCTTAACTTTCCATCAGGTTAGACTAAGGTCAAACGTAATCCCATTAACAATAAAAAAAATTAAAAAAATTAATAGCCATAAATATAATGAATTAAGTTTTACCTATAATACCTAAGGACAATTGTAACAGCCTATATAAGACGATGTAACCTTTGAATAAAGAGTTAGTATTCACCCGACTTTTGAGTTGTTAATTACAACCCTCAACGGCATACACTTCAGATTGAGCCACATGGGCAGTGGGAGGATCGTAATGGGATGGCGACTCACGTCCTCGCTGTTGTCGTAGCCGAGCAGCAGGTGCGCGAGGGTGGGCGGCGCGCCGCGCAGGGAGTGCTGCAGCACGCCCACCACCAGCTCCTTGGCGCGCCGCACGCACGTCGACGCCTGCTCCTCCGCGTCCAGGCATTCCACGAACCAGTGTCTGGAACGCACCACATAAAACATATTAACCAACTATATATTTTATAAACGAACCGCCTCGCACGAACGTATAAACTCCAATTATGTACTTGCTTTTCCACAATTTGTGGTTTCCGTGAGCCAATGCTTGGTTCTACAGAAAAATACTTAAATCGGCATATGCGTGCTATCGAATTCGAGGAGTTCCCTCGATTCCTCCTAGATCCCATCATCACACCTTCACCAAATTTATATTGGTCCAATATCGGGGTACATGCCTTGAAACTAAAAAAAATAATGATCGGCCAACGTGGTCAAGAGTTATCGAGGAACATACATACATAAAAAAAAGAAGCAAACATGCAGACGACCTTCCTTCTATTGAAGTCTGTAAAAATGGAATCTTTTTGTAAGGAAATTCGATACAAAGTATAAGTGACTCCGTTGCGTCGTCAACTCCGGCCTAGAACTCGATAAGTTGCCCCGAAACCGCCTAAACACTACACCCTTCGGACAGAAATCAGCGCATGCGTCGGTGGCCTGCAACGGCCGCGGCACGCGCACCACAAACTAGCTGAAGCGCAAGTAGTACACACCGTGGGCCCGAAAGATGTAAACCAACGTTTCTAATGCCTTATTAGAGTATATAATGTGGTATAACACGTAGGTTAAACCCCACAATATAAGTGATATTAATTATTCAAGACAAATGACAAGTTGAAAAATCTCAAGTCTAACACATCCTAAAGGCGTGACGTAGCCACCTACTACTTTTATACGCAGAAGCACATGATTTTTAACCAGTTTCTATTAATTAAGTTTGATGGTCAATTAATTTGATTTATTTTGTACTGAAATAGTAGTTCAATTTAGACAAATAATTGGATCCATGTTGATATAATATTATTTATTCGTAGTGTCGTCAAAAATACGTGTTTGAAATGCTTCGGCTTATTCACGGTATATATCTCAGAGTAAGGCGTAGCGTGGGCAGGCCCCCACACGGTGGACCGATGACCTGGTGAAGGTCGCGGGTGTCCGCTGGATGCGGGTGGCGCAGGACCGGTCATTGTGGAAGTCTTTGGGGGAGGCCTATGTCCAGCAGTGGACGTCTTTCGGCTGACATGATGATGATGATGAAGGATTTCTGTAGAGGTCCTATTGGCTATGTGCGAAGTAGGTGGTGGGGGTAAGCTAGGCGATCGTAGCGCACACCATGGCAGAAATGAGTACTTACCGGGGATCACTGTCAAATTTACTTTCACGTTTTCTATTGGTTTCTTAACGGTTTCCTACGATTCGTTTCGTTTGTATGTATTTATTTATTCTCTTATTTATTTCAGTAAAATTTCCAATACGGGGTCTTTCTCGTTTACTAAAGTAAATAAAATATTCATGTGTCATTATTTGACATCTCTAAGTTTTGACATTGTCTCGGGACCTTTGACGTTTGACGTTTCAGACGTGCACATAGCCAATACGAGTTCCAGCAAGGGGGACAGAAAATCTTTTATGCAGCTAAATTGAAAACTTGGTCTGAAACGTCTGGATGCTTACCATAAACGTCCTCTTTAATCTGGTCGGGTATTCGTTTATTTGCCTCAAACTATTTGATATGACGTTTAAATGACATTGAGGCAAATATAGAAAAGCGGAACTGTGGCAAGGACACCAAATAATATATCCTTCTCTGTCGCTCTTATTTAATTTAGTATATAAGCATCTCGCTCGGACCGGTATTATTATTTGAGGTGTACTTTGGGGTACTCTAGTGTTGGCAAAGACTTTAGTCTTTGGAGTTTTCATTCCGAAGACTCGACTTAGCTTTTTTAGACTCATCGATGCCTGAGTGTTCTGTAGAGACTTGAGTCCTCTAAAAAGACTAGAGTTTTCTATAGAGACTTGACAGTTTTGTTTACTAAGTGTAAACAAAAGGCTTTTAACTCATTATGATTAGAACTAATTGTACTTGTAGAAACACGTAACGTTACGCGGCCTACTAAGTGAAGTAGGTACTGTAGAAATCAGTTCTTTGGATAGAAACGTCAAAAGTGAGTCTTTGCTATTGGATTCAAGTATTTTGAGGCCCGCCTTTTACTTTAGTAAACAAAAATACTGTAAAAGATACGATCATTCGAGTCTCTTTTAAGGCTTGAGTGTGTGACTACAGGACTCGATAAGACTCGAAAAAGGACTCGACTCATGACTCAAAAGACTCGGAAGTCTCTTAAGTTTGGAGTCCCGTAAATATGAGTCAAGTTCTTGGATTCTAGACTCCAAAACTTGAGTCTTTACCAACACTAGGGTACTCTGAGGTATATACTCGTATGTATAAACAGATAAGGGTTGCAGCACACCTGATCTCCTTGGTGCGGTGGCTGGCCTGCGTGTGCAGGTGGCGCGCCGCGGCGGCGTCGAGCGTCGCGCGCGCGACCAGCGCCGCCGCGCGCGCCGCGCACTCCGGCAGCGCGCCCGCGTGCGCGAGCACGCGGCAGCACGCAGTCAGCCGGTCGCTCTCGTTCGGACCCGGCTCTGCAACACACGCACACACACACTTCATTACCACAGGACATCCACTGCTGGACGTAGGCCTCCCCCCAATTTCATGGGGGGTAAATGCATGCGGGACGGCGATCGCAGTATCTCCACCGCACTCCAGGGATGCTGCTGCCCGTGCCCCGGTGGTCTTGGTCGTAGTTTTAGGACATACCCGGGACCCCCCGTGACAGTTCATCACACCTTTCAATAAACATTGCATTGTGAGCTTATTGGACCTCGGAAGTGAGCTTAGATTAATATTTAATAATACCAACAGATACGTAGTGTCAAGCGAGATGATTTTTCATATAGTTGTTTCATTGAATCCTTCTGCTTGACCAAGATGAGTTAGAACGGGACAGATAGTACGATCATTTTCGGCTGCTAACGAATTGTCTCCATTTAAAGGCACACCAAAATGTAAAATCCCATTTAATCCAAAACGTCACAAACTACCATTTACAGTTATGAAAGCGGAGACACTGACAGGTGAAGACCTGTCAGATATCACTTATCCGTCTCTCTCAACTTACTGATTTGTGCATCAATGAGAACAGATCAGATGTACAGAAATCGTTCCTCTTAAATGAGCGAATCCACTTTACTCTGATATATGGACGTAGTTATGTTATGGGAAAAGGATCCAACCCACGCGATGTAAACTTTGAAATATGCACCTTCTGCTTAAAACAAAATAGTCATACATTTCATTGGTGATCTCTTGTGGATTGGATCCTTTTCCCATAACTACGTCCATATGAGCAAGTGACTGACTAACTGAGTGATAGCTCCGACATTTTGAAAAAAATCCAAAAACCTGAATCGATATAAAAACATAATCAAATGGTCAGTTGTCAATGGACTGTAGTCTAACCAGAGTTTGGTCTCTCGCCGAGTGCGGACTTCCATAAGGCCCTCTGGGGTGTAGTACACACTCCCCCTACCTGCTTCCCCATCAACATCTTATATTGCCATTGTCAGGCAAGTGGACACGATCGTCAACCATAAACCACGGCCTAGCAAAGTGGTGACCCCGACGCGATAGTAGATCAATAAACAAGTATAGTAGATATCAGCTATCGATCCCTATTGCATCAAACAATATCAGTACTGTTAAGCGTGTCACAAACAGGCGCGGCCTGCGGTGGCGGCCGCGGTGGCGGCCAGTTGTAAAGTATGACAATCCAATGATTCAGACACAGGCGGCCTTGACGAGGTGGTTGGGCGGCTGACCGCGGCCGCAAGCCACGCCCCCTCCGCCAGTGCGCAGGCCGCGCGGCCAGTTGCAAATTTTCACAACTGACCGCCATTAACCATAGATAAAAATGTATAGTTAGATTATTTTATATCCAATATAGTGAATATATTTTTAAAAACAAAATTGATCATACATTTATTAGCTACACAAAGTCAAACTGCAGGCTTAAGTTTCCTTTTGAATGTCCAAAAGTAACCAAAAAAGTTTTTTTTTTGTTATTTATGTACCAGTTTGACATTTGGTTTGGCGCGAAAATTGACGTAGGCCGCCACCGCAGGCCGCGCCAATGTGTTGTTGTTGCGGCCTGTCAAGCGGCCTGCGGCCAGCCGCCCCCGCAGGCCGCGCCTGTTTGTGACAGGCTTCACTCGTAAAAACCACGACAAATACACTCAAGATGTAACAAATACTACTACTTCTGCTTTGTATATTTGGTAATAATAAATCAACTCACTTCACGTTCCCTATTTATTTTATAAATGTGCACACCTAAAAACTTAAATAAATCAAAAAATCATGTTTCGTGTTCCTAGTTAGAACCTATCAAGTCGGATCGGCCTGTTTAGCATATAGTTGGTGCTGACACTGCCTACGAAGCTGGAGGTTCAGGGCCCGAATCCCGGTAAAGGCATTTGTTTCTGTGGTGAGCAAAAACATTTGTTCCTGAGACTTGGATGTTTCTATGTATAAGTATATATCTGATAAATGTACCATCGTCTATTACCCATAACACAAACCTTATCGAGGTTACTATGGGATTAGTTCTGTTAGAGTGAAAAGTGTCCACTAATATTTATTTAATTTATTCCGGGATGGGCAGCAGCATCCCTGGAGTGCGGTGGAGATACTGCGATCGCCCACCCACACGCCAAGCGTGACGATTATGGCGTTCCCCCCATGGACGACCTTTGGCTGATATGGTGGACAGTTAGCAAGTACTCGAACACTACAGCTGGAGTACACTCACCCAGGATGAGCTTAGACAGCCCCAACACGGGAATAGGAAAGCCCGCCCCGCCCATGGAAGCAGAGGAGACGTCTAGACATACTCTACTGGACTGCAAGCAGGCAGAAGTATACAGGAAAAAGTACATAGAAACTCCGAGCACACTGCGCGAAGCAGTAAACAATATTAGAGCATTGCTGAATTTCGTACAGGAGCTGGTGGTGGCGCAAAACTATCCGATTAACCACACTTGGCTCATTTTCCCTATATTTTGAGAAACTGAGAGGGAAAAACTTGATTCTTTAGAAATGTGGTGCTGGAGAACAATGCTGGAGATATCATGGACAGAACACAGGACAAATGACTCCATCATTAAAGAATTTCGCATCAAGCAGCGTCTATCTCAAGTTTTTCGGCCATATCTGAAGGCGAAACAATGACTCCATAGAGCGACTTGTCGTCCAGGGCAGAGTATAAGGAGCCAGACCACGTTCCCACGTGGTCTAGGTTCCTTCACCCATGCGATAGACCGACCAGATCAAATCGGCTGTTTGCAAACCTCTGCGTGAGTGCTCTCGATTGACCGCAAATCGGGAAAGATGTCGGGACATTGTGCGGCGAGCAACATCGGCGCCCGACAGTACGCGTAACCGTTGATCAGGACCGCTCTGCAAAGAGTGCAACGACTAAGAAGAACCACAGCTGGAGTACACTCACCCAGGATGAGCTTGGACAGCCCCAGCACGGGAACAGGGCGGCCAGCCTCGCTGGTGCAGCGCACCAGTTCGCGCTCCAGCGACAGGGCGCGTTCCAGCATCGTCAGCACGTGTGTCACGCACGTCACCGAGTAATCCTGTAAAATACATTGTTATTTTACCAAATTCAATAGAAGGAAGGAGGTACTCAGTTCGTTTGCATGTTTGCTTGTGTTTTTTTATGTATGTATGTTCCCCGGTAACTCTTGACCACGTTGGCCGATTTTTATATTTTTTTTGTTTTAAAGCAGGTACCTCGACATTGGTCCCATATAAATTTGGTGAAGGTATGATGCTGGGATCTAGGAGGAATCGTGGGAACTCCTCGAATTTGATAAGCACGCATATGCCGATTTCGGTATTTTCTGTAGGTAACCACAAGCATTGGCTCACGGAAACCACAAATTGTGGCGTAGCAAGTACAAAAATGAAGTCGGTTTTTGTTTTGGTATAAATAATTTCTAGTTTTTTGGGCAACTCGCAACCCTACACTGAGCATGGCCCGACATGCTCTTAGGCCGATTTTTTTTATCATGTTTTAATGCAGGCATCCTCAAGTTGGTCCACATATAAACTTGGTGAAGGTTGGTTGGTTTGATGACGGGATCCAGGAGGAGGTACTTCTGTAGTTAACCGTATATTTGCCACAGATGATATATGGAACTCCTCAATGATGTAGACACTTGACAGATTCCGTGCCAATCGTTCGGGTATAATTAGAATTGGCGTGACGTACCTCCGGGTCGGGCGCCTCGAGCATGGCGGGCACGTCGTCGAGCGTGGCGAGCACGCGCGCGAGCAGCTCTGTGCGCGCGTGCAGCAGCGCGAGCACGCGCGCGCCCGGCGCCGGCGCCGGCGCGCCGCCCGACGCGCGCGCCTGCACGCGCAGCTCCGCTACCGACGGCGTGTGCTGCTCCAGCCACGACGACAGCAGCTCGTAGCACAGCGACAGGATCTAAGGGGACGGTCCACTCACATTATACTCACATCAAACGCCCCTATAAAATATGCCATATATACTAATATAAAATTAAAGGGAAAATTTAAAAAATAAATTTTCGTTAGCAGCGTTCCTGCTTTAGTACAAAATTAATTTAGTATGGGATGGCGCATCGGTACTGACGATTTCTCAATGTAATTTGAGACGTTGGTGCCGTTCATAGAAGCCTAAGTCTTCTACGGTAGATGTCGCTGTACGCCTCCCTAAGGCGTTGTAAGAGGGAACTATTGAAGGATTTCGTGAACGAGCTTGGTTGTTCCGATAGCTCAGAGGCTAGAGCGATTGGCCGCGTATGCCAGATGTCGCAGGTTCGAATCCCGCTCGAAGCATGAAATTTTTCAATTTTTCCCTTTAATTTGAAATTTTCGTTAGCAGCGTTACTGCTTTAGTACAAAATTAATTCATATATAATATGTACTCTTAGAAACCTCATAATAGTCATAATCAGGGATCGTACTTTTAATTATTCTTATTGTAATCAATCAATCATCATTCATTAATAAATAATCATGTATACATACACTTTTTACAATTATGTCCGTGTTACAAACGCAATTTGCCTGTCACATCACAACTTATAAAGTACAACATTAGGTAATACTGCAAGTTTTTGTGACTGGTTCATGTGTGATGCTATATTAGGTACCAGTATTATAGGTATTGTAATACCAGTTATTACCAATAATTAAACAAACCTCGTCGTCATAGAGAGTTTACGTTCATATTTAGATTCATCATTTCTATAACCTGTCATTAAACTTGAAAGACTATGCCTGACCTGCTTATAAATTAAAATTCTCAATATAAAAAGAAATCCTTAACAATCTTCAGATGCAATAGCCCGTATAAGAAAACATACCATTATAAATGCACGATTAAATGACTGATCATTAAATACTATTACAAATTGGAACCATCCTATATGCAGTGTGACGTCAATTTTACGTCACCGGCACGAAAAGTACGACCCCAGCTCATACTTTTTAAGTAGTTGATAGAATCAGGCGTTACTTTGCGGAAATCCATGACAAACTTCTTGAACAATATTTCTTTGCTATTCCGCTAAAAACGTGTGGGTCTATTTGTGTTAATGTATGTGTTTTGCTCGGTGGACGTGGCGCAAGCAACATCTCCTGCCCGCATCTCCTGATTATGCCTCGTAGAGAGGCGAGACACGTGTCGAGGTTTTGTGTTTTCTGGTGGTGGTTTTGTGTATTTATTGGCATGTTTATGCGAGCGGAGGGAGGGTGGGAACATTAGACGCGTGCAAAAATACGCAAGTGGATACATTAACCCTAATAGACCTACACGTTTGTAGCGGACCCGGGTATGTCCTAAAACTACGACCAAGACCACCGGGGGATGGGCAGCAGCATCCCTGGAGTGCGGTGGAGATACTGCGATCGCGGACCCGCGCGCCAAGCGTGGCGATTATGGCATATACCCCCAGTGAAATTGGGGGAGGCCTATGTCCAGCAGTGGACGTCCTTCGGCTGATATGCGGGTGGCGGTGGTGGTTTGTAGCGGAATAGCAAAGAAATATTGTTAATAAGCTTCTCATATTTTTTTTATAATGCCCTAACGTCCGATCGTCCAGACGTCATAACGTCCACTGGCCGAACCGTTCCAATTGCCCCTGTACTATGCACCTAATTAAAACATTAACGGTAATTATACCCTGTTTCTTTAAGATTGGAATATTAACGGCCAGTTTTGCCCACGTTTCTTCGTTTCCCCGGGACATCAAAGGATAATATTGTACTAATTTCACTTTTTTCAGTAACTCATTAAATTTCAAAGATAACACTCCACATATGTTCCAGTTTCAAGACTGTTTTCCTTGAAATCGCGTGACGGATAACGCACGATATTTCTCATCTTAAAAAAAACGGGGTATAACCGTTACGCCCTGCAACATGACACACGTAATTGAGTAACATAGTGTGTAAGCATTAACCATCTATAAATACTTTTTTCTCAAACATGCAATGAAATATTGATGTTATGTTCCTTATAATAGGCTGCGAAGTATGACGTTTCAGGTGCGGCTAGGACAAGAGGTCGTTAATGGAATTTCATACAAATCTTGCAGGCCTAGGCCGGCAAAGTCCTCTTTTTTAGTTTCCATTCCACATAAATTTGTGGCAAAGGCATCATGACATTCTGCCACTATGCGTATTAAAAATAAAACTTTGATTTTTTTGTTGTTTATTTCATTGCATGTTTGAGAAAAGCACTATAAATACCTCGGCGGGAAATATGGGGTTGCCCGCCTTAGACCTATCCGGCCTCGCTGTGCTCGGCCGTCTATATGTCTTCGGCCGGCAACCCCTTTCTTCCCGGCCTCTGTAGTAATGTACTATTACCTATGTACACGATGTTCTCTCTCACATTTACTTTACCAATGTAGTACACATCTCCGGTGTTACTATGGCTGTGTTCCGAATCACGCTCACAGCGCTGTGAGCGCGCTCACGGTCGGACCGATTCACGCTTACAGCGTTTACTCGAGATGTCGTGACGTCATTGATGACGTCATGGACGGCGCTCACGGTGCTCACACTCCCAGCCGTAAGCACCGTGAGCGCAAACGTCAAGTTGACGTTTGACATTTCATTTTAGGCGCGAAAAATAAACTTTACAGTTATATTAGTTTATTTATTAGTTTTTTTTGTACTTTGTCGGTAGCAAACAAGCGTACGGCCAGCCTGATGGTAAGTGGTCATCGCAGCCTATGGACGCCTGCAACTCCAGGGGTGTCACATGCGCATAACCAACTCTTTAAAATTGTATATACTCCTTCCTTGAAGAACCCGATACTGTAGTCCTTCGGGAAAACCTCGGCAGGGAGTTCATTCCACAGTCAGAGCGTCCAATGGAGAAAATTCCTCTGAAACCGTACCGTACGCGACCATTCAGGTTCTAAGGTGTGAAGATGAACTATTCCCTATGCTCTACAATTTGGTCCTGGAACATGTCGTCAGTTTTATATTAGTTCGTTGCAGATTGCGATTAATTTCAATTTTCTACAGATCAAAAACCCAGCCCAGAATTTCATACTATGATTAATTGACGAACTCAAAATTCAAATTCAGTTGACGTTTGACAGTAAACACGCTCATGACCGGTCCGAAACAAAACACCGCTCACGCGGCCTTGAGCGCGCTAACTGATTCGGACCGGCCGCCAGCACTGTAAGCGTTGTGAGCGCTGTGAGCGTGATTCGGAACACAGCCTATGATTGGTTTCACTTAAAACATACAATCCTCCTTCCAGTAAACATCTACATATCTCACCCCACAGTGTATTTAAATACCATTTTTATATTCATTATTGTAAACGCCTGTAGTGGTTTACTTGAAGATGTAGATCTTGGGGTCCGTGATGTGGTGAGAATTGATACTCGTAGTCCAAACATGCACGTATAAATGGTGATACAAAGGTGTTCGATCACAGATTTTATGTAGTGTTTCCGTCGCGTCCCCTCCTCTCCCCGCGCCCCGCACCATGCACTGCGCCGGCGACGGTTCACGATGATGCCCGAACAAAGACGAAGCGTAGACAATTATCGATACGAATCTGAGTGAGTGAGTGTATCTTAGCCGGTTTCCAACACGCTCATCTGAAGGAGATCTAGCGAGAGTAGCAAGCAGTACTCAACGCGAGAGGCTCTAATACTCGCGCCTAGCGGGGCGTTTGAATTGATGGAAAAGCATTACTCACATGATGGCCACGCGGCCATCACGTAATACGCATAAGAGTGTAGACAGGGCACTTTAATGGTAATAATCGTATGGCATTTATTTTCACACCGTTAGATCTCCGAGAAGACAAGGACGGTCGCCAGTTTTGTTGCACTTTTAACACCATCCTGTAGGGTAACTGTGGGTGCTCCCTACGGATGTGGTGCAACTTCGACCCACCTCGTCAAGTGAGTGGGCAACTAGACTGTTAGACGTTGCCAAGCCGCCCGAAGGCCTCTAACTTGCAGTTACTGTGCTGGTGTTTGGAATTACAAAAACCGGCCAAGAGCGTGTCGGGCCACGCTCAGTGTAGGGTTCCGTAGTTTTCCGTCCGTCACATTAAGTTGACATATTAAGTACAGAAACACAAAACCTTTGAAAGCACGTCATTTCATTGTGATTTTGTAGAAATGACAGGTACAATAAACACCTGTTTATACGGTTAAATTACAAACTTAGTTCAGAAATTATTTATGTAATTTTTTCAAAAACTATTCAACCTATCAAGTTCAAAATAATTTTCCTACAAAGTTTTTATAAAGTTCTACGTTTGAGATTTTTTTCATATTTTTAAAACTTATGGTTCAAAAGTTAGAGGGGGGGGGGGGACACATTTTTTTTTACTTCTGGAGCGATTATTTCCGAAAATATTAACATTATCAAAAAATGATTTTAGTAAACCCCTATTTATTTTTAAATACCTATCTAACAATATATCACACGTTAGGGTTAAAATGAAAAAAAAATCACTCCCCACTTTACGTATAGGGGAGGTACCCTAATAAAATATTTTTTTCCACTTTTTATTTTACCACTTTGTCGGCGTAATTGATATACATATTAGTACCAAATTTCAGCTTTCTAGTGCTAACGGTCACTGAGATTATCCACGGACGGACGGACGGACAGACGGACGGACAGACATGGCGAAACTATAAGGGTTCCTAGTTGACTACGGAACCCTAAAAAGGGGGCTGACGCGAGGAAAAAGGGTCGTTCTTGCAAAAAGCGTTGGTACTTTAAGATGGACGTATTGCAGGAGCCACGGGTTTGGCGTTGAGCCGCGAATCAACCTAAATACATGTTGTACTAGGAAGGAAGCTGTTGTAGGAAGAGACATCGCATGGCTCACCTGATGGCGCTGCGCGGGCCGCTTGTACGGGCGGTGCGGCGCCGGGAGCGCCACGCGGTTGATGACGTAGTCCACGTACGGGTCCAGCCCCGGCACCCGCGCGCCCGCGCCCAGCGTCCGCGGCAGCGGCGCGCCCGCGCACAGCGATATCAGCAGCTTCAGGAACGCTATCGTCAGCGGGTACTCCTCCATTCGGGTCTCGATCTGGAACAAATTCCATTTCGACTTTACATAACAGCTAAGGACTGGAATTTGCTGCCGCCGTCTGTATTTCCTGATTCATATAACCTGGGTCTCTTCAAGACAAGAGTGAATAGGCTATTACTGAACGAGCGAGCAACATCTTAGGCCTTGTCATTGCTTTCCATCAGCTGAGACTTAGGCCAATCGCTGGTCAGTCTATCATAAAAAAAATGTATCGCCTGTGTTCAGCCTACACTTTTAGAACATGGAAAGTGAATAATAATTTTGGGGGAGCCCTTTTGTTCAGCAGTGGACGTCCTTCGGGCGATATGATGATGATGATGCGTATTATCAGTGATGGATGACATACGTCACTGTATTCGCTTACTATTGGCCTCATAAGAAGGCTCAAAGGTCACCCAAAGAGCAATGGAGAGGGCTATGCTGGGAGTTCTTCTGCGTGATAGCATCAGAAATGAGGCCATCCGCAGCACCACCAAAGTATATAGTCCTCCGAATCGCTAAACTAGCACGCGGCACAATAGCACGTAGAACCGAAGGCCGGCGGGGCGGAAAGGTTCTCGAGTGGCGACCACGTACCGAAAGGCCAGGGAAGGTAAGGGTCGCGAGTGCGGGTGCTGCAAGACCGGTCACTGTGTAAGTTTTTGGGGAGGCCTATGTCCAACAGTAGAAGTCTTTAGGCTGACGTGATAATGGTGATTACAATATATATTACTAGATTAATTGCTCCGAGAGGAAATCCCTTATTGAGTTGGCACACACTCTATCTGTTCATACGTGCAGACGTGAGTGTTTGCCTATCACACCAGGTAAGGGACGCGGGTGGCGCAGGACCGGTCATTGTGGAGGTTTTTAGAGAAGGCCTATGTCCAGCAGTGGCCACGACGACGCGTACCTCGTTGAGGTCGGCGTGCAGGCCGCGCACGCCGAGCACGAGCTGCGCGGCCTCGAGCGCGGCCCACACGCGCGCCGCCGGGCCCGGCGCGCCGCCCAGCGCCGCCAGCGTGTCGCACAGCGCCGCCTTCAGCTGCAGCGGGATCTGGCAGCACATCAGACCTGCACCACACGCCCACGTCTATAACGGAGGTATTCGACTCGTCCAATATCTTTGTCCAATATACATTTGATCAAAGACATTGGATGATTTCAACCAACTTGGATGGGACCCCGACATTTGATCAAAGATTCCGATGACATTTAAATCAATAAGACTACGCATGCAAAAAAAACTTGGACTAAGATATTAAATGAGTGGAATGGGCCTCCGTCAAAGAACTTTGATCAAATATTTGACAAAGATATTGGATGAGTAAAATGCCACTCCGTATTAAACTCATCCAATATCTTTGTCCAATATCTTTGATCAATGAAATTTGATGATATCATCAAACTTGGATAAGCCCCCGACATTTGATCAAAGATTCCGATGACAGTTAAATCAATATGGCTACGCATGAAAAAAAAAACTTGGACAAAGATATTGGATAAGTGGAATGGGCCTCTGTCAAAGAAATTTGATCAAAGATTGACAAAGAAATTGGACAAGATATTGGACGAGTGGAATACCACCCTTAGGGCTTAGGAGGGTTTATTAAAGAGTGACAACCCTAGTGTAAATGTGAATAATAAAAACCAAGTGCGGTTAGTTCGGAAAACCCGTGCGGCTACAACATGTTGATACGCTCAAACCAAAACTGGTGACCAGGGATTTCCCGCTGGTATGCTATACAGGGAATCTACAACGAAAATCGAAATACGAACTTCGTATGACGCCGTCCCTTTCACTCTCCTGTCGTACACTACATTAGTGAAAGGGACGGCACCATATTAAGTTCGGATTTCGAATTTGGGAGTAAACCAACAGATCGCATTTCTCAACCGATTCTCGTAAAATTTTGTGAGCAACGAGCGTATGATGGTTGTCATTTTATCACTTATCGTCTTGGTTAAGACGCCCGTCACTCTCGCACTCGCATACTTGTCAGAACGTGACGTATGTCTCATCCACGACGATAAGTGATAAAATAGCAACCATAATAATTTATTAAGAATAACAGAACGTTTTTACTCTTTATTCTTCAGGTCTACTCTTGCTTTTATTATTTTTTAATTTTAGTCATGTGTTACAATTTATCAAACACGATGTTAATAAATATTCTTATTAAGGAAACTGTAAGTCTAGTTTTAAGAAAATTTTCCAGTGTTACATATAATTATAAAAGACTGTTTGTTTCTTAAATAAATAAATAAAAAATAATAAAATCATAGGCCCGCTGGTCTGATAATTTATTTTTTAGTTTTATAGATTTTTCTGTTGAGACAGGTTTTGGAAATTTTAAAATAAAAAAAATCCCTAGGTTTAGAAAAATCCCATAAAAATAAGTGCTTTCCGAGCTCTGATACGAACATCTCCGAGCTGCGCGCGATACACGACGACCCTGCCAGGAGACAGAGAGCGAGAAGTAGAGTCAGCATTACCGAACATGGTGTTGATGGCGTCCCACTGCAGATTCTCGCAGATGGCGGCGGCGGCGGCGCTGTCCACGCGAGCGACGGCCGCGATCAACTTCAGGGCCGCTATCATCGCCTCCACCTGTCGATACAACAAATACCTTCTATAGACTAGTAAAGGCGAAAAAGTCGTTCTTGGGAAATTGTATCGAGTTCTACAATAAAAATTCCTAAACACTTAGTTAGCAATTCAAAATTTAAATCTGTAGTAAAACGATCACTTATTTCAAAAGCATATTATAAGGTTAACGATTAAATCATGGACAGGGATGTTTGGCAGTGATAGCGTCCCACACAGATAATCTATCGCGCAATTACTTTTTCTACTGTAGCATTGTAGTTTTGTGGTAGCTGACACTGTAATTTTATATCTAACTATACAATGTATATTGTTCTGAAAAAACAGACACCTCGCCGAGTTTCTTACGCCGGTTCTTCTCGTGGCAGAGGTTTAGTTTTCCCGAACCGGTGGTAGTTTATTGACGTTCATAGGTGCATGTAATTATGCCTAATTTGAAGAATAAATTACTTTTACTTTTACAACAACACCGCTACAGTCTTGCATAGATGAACTAGTTCGCAATGTTCGCATGACTGAACATAAGAGAGACATATAGACATATGGTCGCCGACCTCCTGGACGGAGATGGCACGTGAAGAACAGTCTTGCATGCGACGATTCATCTTTAGCGCACGGCAGTCCATTGGTGGACGCATCTAAACCCAACCCGCATACAACGGATACAGGCGTGGCAAAATAAATGACACTACCATTCATTATACCAGGGCAATAGGCTAGTTTCCAAAACAATATTAAGGCGAAGGGGTGGGCAAGCTCTTTCCATACAAACTTTGTGCAAGTTTTTCTTCGTTTGTGTTTGCACTCCAGTTACTATTTTTGGTCCATATGCTTATTTTTTTGTTAGCTATGTCTTGATGTTTTTAATTGTAATTGTTTTTTGTATTTTTTTATTTTAATATTTTTTTAAATAATGCAGAATACCAACATCAAGTTCTGCGTATCATATCCAATATGTACCAACCAAAAATTAAAAAAATTAAATGCTGTAGTGGCAAAACTAACGCAAAAAACTTGCACAACCTTTGTATGGAGAATGGCTTGCCCTACCCTGCGCCTTAATAATGCCATTCGAACCAGTTTATAAAGGGGATTAAATGTTCTCCCCTACAGGCCGCATTTCGCAACCGATTTTTATGAAATTTTGTGAGCAGTTTTGATAATTATATAAGATTTTTAAGACGAGTCAGTTTTTGAAAATTCTTTAATTAGATAAAATAAATCGCCAGGTCTACAGCTCACAGAACAGGGTTGATCAACTATACGCACGTCTCCTGTTTGAATCTTATAAACCGAGATATTAAAGGGTTTAAATCAACCAAACATGAGGTCTAGCGATGGTTACAAAACTATTCTCACGTGGGTCATCTCCGGAGCATTCTAGAAGTCCCATGTTATAACATTTTTTCTAAGAATCTCGGTTACTGTTGCCTCATGGCTGACGGGACAGAATAACCACAAGGTAAAGTTGTCGACCCAACTAACTAGTATTTTTGTTATCCAGGACAGTGTGCAGCTATAAAGGCGGTTACCTCCTCCTGACGCATCTGCATCTTGCCGGGGCGCGCGGCGGGAGTGAGCACGGCCGAGCCGCCGAGCGACGCCGCGTGCATCGTGTCCGAGAACGGGGCCAGGTCCGTGCGCAGGTGGCTGCACCGACCGAACAATTTACATATATTATAGGTCGATTCACAAGAGCTGGCGCGGAATGTCTATGAAATTAATGACAGTTTCATACATTTTCCGCGCCAGCTCTTGTGAATCGACCTACACTTACATCAGACAAGCCCCAAGCAAGTTCGCTTTCAAGCGAATGCTGCGTAAGCATATGCTTAAACAAGAATTCGACTAGAATCCATCCCTATAATTTTAGTATGTATTGAATATGAAGTAGTATGTTTATTCTTGTATGTATGTTTAGGGAGGTATTCCACTCATCCAATATCTTTGTCCAATATACATTTGATCAAACAAATTGGATGATTTGATCCAAGTTGGATGGGACCCCGACATTTGATCAAAGATTCTGATGACAGTTAAATCAATATGGCTACGCATGAAAAAGAATAAAACTTGGACAAAGATATATACAATTTCTTTGTCAAATCTTTGATCAAAGTTCTTTGACGTAGGCCCATTCCACTCATCCAATATCTTCGTCCAAGTTTCTTTTTTTCATGCGTAGCCATATTGATTTAACTGTCATCGGAATCTTTGATCAAATGTCGGCGTCCCATCCAAGTTTGATGAAATCATCCAATTTCTTTGATCAAAGATATTGGACAAAGATATTGGATGAGTTTAATACGGGGTGGTATACTACTCATCCAATATCTTTGTCAAATCTTTGATTAAAGTTCTTTGACGGAGGCCCATTCCACTCATCCAATATCTTTGTCCAAGTTATTTTTTTTTTCATGCATAGCCATATTGCTTTAACTGTCATCAGAATCTTTGATCAAATGTCGGGGTTCCGTCCAAGTTGGATGAAATCATCCAATTTCTTTGATCAAACGTGTATTGGACAAAGATGTTGGATGAGTGGAATACCTCCCTTAGTTTTAAGCGGACGACCTTGGGAGTTCGTTTAATTAATACGAAGCCTGCAATTGACATTCCAATCGAAGGAATGTAGTGTTTTTCTCAAAAATGGGGAATAAAAGACTAAATTGGAATTAAGGGGAGGTCGTCAAGCGAGTTAGCGTTTTCGAGTTTTCTAAAAACAACCCGAAACGTAGAAAAAGGGTTTTAAAAATTTGAAAAAATTCTATGTTTTACTTAAGGATCTAGTCTAGTCAAAGTTGCACTCAGATACACGATCTAATGAACTTCGCTCGATAGAAAGAGACCCCAAAGTTACTCCTTTTTGTAAAGCATTTACAATCTGACGACTAAACTATTGATGTTTTAAATAAAGTTTTTGAACTAAACTAAAGCCATTCAGTATTTCTAGACATTTTTGCAGAATTTAAAAAGATAAAATTATTGTATGAATTAATATGTTTAAATACCTACGAAATGCGCGAGCGCGGAGGCTCGGCAGGCCCGGTCAGTCGCGCGCTGGCGCTTACAGACAACGGACCTGTGTCAGTTTTATCCGCGACAGTTTCGTGCACCAAACAAGCAGTTTTTGACGAATTTATATAATGGTTGCAAATTATTTAAGAAGGGTAATAAAAACCCGAATGAAAAAAGGCGTAATTATTAACAAATAAATTATGGTCATAGTGCCACAGTATAAAAATGACAGTATAACAACTGAACTGAACCCCTCCAGAAATGTAACCAAAGTTGGTAAAATTATAAATGAAATGTTTATTACCAGAAATTGTAGATATAGTAAGAGATCTACGAGTACTGCTTTGCACTTGAATATTTTTTTAAGCTGTGAGCTTCAACACATTAATTCCGGCCGTCTTTTTTTTAATACCACGTCAGTGGCAAACAAGCGTACGGCCCGCCTGATGGTAAGCGGTCACCGCAGCCTATGGACGCCTGCAACTCCAGAGGTGTCACATGCGCGTTGCCGACCCTTTTAAAATTTATACACTTTCTATCTTTCTAGCTAATCTTCTTTTATAAGATCTACCCATTTCCAGGTAGCTACCGTGGCAAGTTTGGTATCATTTTATATACCATATTGATTCTTTTGTCATCTTTATGTAAAAATCATATCTGGTATTTATTTTTTAAAAATACGGTAACCTTTCGCATAAATAGTAAAAAAGTAAAGACTTCGCAATGTTTTTTATGCTTTGAGAGCTATAATAACTTTTGATGAATAAATTAAACCACCAAAAAATATTCTGTCTGTATTTTATGTGGTACTCTTTAGGGGAGGCCTATGTCCAGCAGTTATCGTCCATCAGCTGATATGATGATGATGACGATGACACGCACACGACAAATAAATATAACACCCTGTATAAATATAACACAAATAGATAAAAAATTGCATGACCTATTAAACAAATCGAGTAGAGAGGTATAAGACATATTTCTTAGGTTCTTAGGTTTCATAGATTAAATAACGAATTTCAGGGTTGTACTATGAATTCTGTTTTTTTTCATTATAATGGATCCTACCGTAAGTTCGACTTTCAATTATTTATTTACTACCTATTTATTAAAAAATGATATCAATGACATACTAAAGTTTAATCATAATTAATGCATTTCTTAAGTCAAAATACAGTTATATTTCTATACTGTGACCAGTATGAAGCTAGCGGGGTCATCCGAGTTCACAGTCGCTTCGTCCGCGCGGGCTTGTTCACGCACCGCCAGGACAGCGCTAAATACCTACTCTCGCAGGACTAGAGGGCCTTAAGATTTGATAAACGTAACCTTAAAACGTGAAAATGTTTATGCTGACGCACCGTTTATTTTTACCGACTTCAATAGAAGGAAGGAGGTACTCAGGTCGTCTCCATGTTCGCTTGTTCTTTTTTTATGTATGTATGTTCCCCGATAACTCTTGACTACGTTGGCCGATTCTGATAATTCATTTTTTTTATTCCAAAGCAGGTACCCTGACATTGGTCCCATATAAATTTGGTGAAGGTCTGATGCTGGGATCTAGGAGGAATCGAGGGAACTCCTCGAATTTGATAAGCACGCATATGCCGATTTAGGTATTTTCTGTAGGTAACCAAGCATTGGCTCACGGAAACCACAAATTGTGGCATAGCAAGTACAAAATCGGAGTCTTTTTTTGGTATAAATTATTTGGTATTGACCTGGTAAGGAAGGGTCGCGGGTGTCGCTGGATGCGGGGGGCGCAGGACTGGTCATTGTGGAAGTATTTTGGGGAGGCCTATGTCCAGCAGTGGCCGTCATTTGGCTGAGATGACAATGATTTGATATTTATAACCGATCAAAAAAAGGAGAAGGTTCTCAATTCGTCGGAATATTTTTTTTATGTATGTTCACCGACTACTCGGAGACTAGTGGACCAATTTCAACAATTCTTTTTTTGTTTGAAGGGGTGTGTTTTCTAGTTGGTCCCATTGTCACCAAGTCTCGATCTGATGACGGGATCTTGGAAAAATCGAAGGAACTCCTCAAATGATATACCAAGAGGATGAGGTAAGGCAAAGTTTGGATTGGGTGTTTTTTTTTGTTAAAAATGGGCTTGTATTACCAGTGGTACCGGCGCAGCGCGCACAGCAGGTGGTGCGCGGAGAGCGCGTCGCGGCGCGCGAGCAGCGCCCACGTGTGGCGCGGCACGGCCAGCGCGGCCAGCGCGCGCAGGTAGCCCGGCAGCAGCGCGCCGCACACCAGCGTGCCCGACAGCCGCGCGAACTTGTACAGGATCGTCGCGCGCCCGCCCGCCGCCGACCTGCAACTTCAGCGCGTCACAAACAGCGGGGGCGGCTGGCCGCGGGCCGCAACGACACGCTGGCGCGGCCTGCGGTGGCGGCCTACGTCAATTTTCGCGCCAAATCAAACGTCAAACCGTTACATAACAGTACATTACTGCAGAGGCCGTGAAGTAAGGGATTGCTGGACGAGTTTGGGATAAACGAGTCCTACAATCCCTGTTCCGGCCGAGGATTGTATAGTACTTTTCTCAAACATGTTAGAAAAAAAAAACAATAAAAAAACTACAATGTAAAAAAAAATAAAAAAAAAAACAAAACGTCCAAAAATAGCAAAGCATCATGATAAATAACGGAAGATAAATAAAAACACGAAAAAGGCTACAAAATACAAGCACCATTAAAAAAACACGAAAGAACTAAAAAATAACAAAAAAAACGTAAAAACTAAAAAACATATTAAAAACATGGAAAAACAAAAAAATTTCGAAAAGTACACAAAAATACGATAAAAACTTTTAAAAAGTCCAAAAATATCAAAAAACACAAAAAACGCTACAAAATAACACGAAAAAACTAAAAAAAGAAACATAAATACTCGTAAAATTCCAAATAAAGAACAACAAAATACATAAATATATGAACGATAAAAAAACCGGAAAAACCTAAAAAATAACCAATTTACATAACAAATTAAAAATATATATACCAAATCGCGGCGGTAGGCTCTATGTAATATTTCCTTTATCAGTTGATTTTAGTAAGCAAATTTAAAAAGTTAGAGCAGCGGACAATAATGTTAGTTTCATACATTCTCCATACATTACTTCTTGGCTGCCGGCCAAGAAGTAATGTAGGGAGCCATAAACAGGTAACTTCATATCCTCTTTTCGTGACATTAATGCATACATTTATACGCATGTTTGAGAAAATAACCTTTCTTGGTTAGTTTTGGCCACTCAAACTCAGTTTAACTCTGTCTAGCTAATAAATGCATGATCAATAGTTTTTAGTCCGGCACTGACCTGGGGGCCGGGTGCTGCGCCGCCTGCCAGTAGGCGAGGCGCAGGCCGCGCGGGTCGCGCGCGTACAGCCGCTCCACGCAGCGCAGCAGCGCGTCCAGCCGCCCGCGGCCGTGCCCCGCGCCCGCCGGCGGCGCCAGCCCCTCCGCCAGGTACACCTGCACCGCGCGCGCCGCCTCGTCCGCCCTGGAACACATCGTCAGCCGGTCGACGTAGGCCTCCCCCAGCGACCTTAACCGGGTCATTGGCCCGCCTCGGGGACGGGCCTCCCCCACACGACCACATCACCACTCAGGTAATACCCTACAATATAAATGTTACGGTGCACGATGACGTACGTACCGACAATTCGCCTAAGCTAAACCAGTACAAGCCTAACCTCCGATTATGTACAGTCAGCTGCAGAGAAACGTGACCCCCCTGCATACAAAACATCTATGCAGGGAGGGAGGTCACGTTTCTCTGCCGCTGACTGTACATACGAAAGCGGTCCAAAAGTTTCTGGCTGGAGAAATTGTCATTCGTGATTGTCATTTATTCTGCTTGTTCGCGTATAATTTTGAGGCTTCTGTTGATTGTGGTTTTGATTTGACGGCGTTTAGAACAATAGGAAGTCTGAAAGTTTTCAAAATGTTTACGTTGGTACGGTCGACTACTACGCCATCCTTATTGAGCAGTTACGAGAGGCGATCAAGCAGAATTGTCGTGGAAAACTACGCAGAGGTGTTCGTTCTCCACGACAATGCACCCGTGCACACTGCTTCAATTGCCCAGGCTGCTGCTGCTAAACGTGGTTTCGAGGAAATTCACTATTATAAGGTAAACGATTACATCATGGACAGGGATGTTTGGCAGTGATAGCGTCCTGCACGGCTAATCTATCGCGAAAATATATTTTTCTACTGTAACAGTGTTATTTTGTAGTAGCTGACACTGTAATTTTATATTTATCGACTGTATGAATATTGTTTTGAAAAACTGACACCTTAGCCGAGTTTCTTACGCCGGTACTTCTCGTGGCAGAGGTATATTTTTCCGAACCGGTGGTAGTTTGTTGACGTTCATAGGTGCATGTAATATGCCTAATTTGAAGAATAAATTACTTTTACTTTTTTACTCCCTTTTAGAATGAGAAACTTTTTAAATTTATTTTTGAGAATTTAACAATGTAGTTATATTTACTTTTTTTTAAAAGCCCGCTTAAATAAATGAAATATTGTCAATTGCTCGCGAGTATATAAGGAGATGGGCAGCAGAGCGGTGGAGATACTGCGATCGACAACCCGCATGCCAAGCGTCACGATTATGGCATTTACCTCTCACGAAGTTGGGTGAGGCCGTTCAGCACTGGGCGTCTTCGGCTGATATGGTGGTGGATAACAAATATCAACATTATAGATCAGTTAAACAGTCAGTTTTTGGCCGTCAAAATCTCGTGAACGGTTTTTTTTATTGAAATTGAATAAAAAGTGGCCTGTACGGTCTCGAACCGCACGTAGCGACAAACGCGTGCTCATCAATTTCATATTTCACACATTGCGTAAACCGCGGTCCGCCTCAGTGCATAACCGACCGCCGCGGAGTGCATTCTATTCAGTTATCAATAAATCGGTATTTCGGTAATCAATGCAGTTTTAATCAATCAAGATGTATGACCATACCCGTACATGGCCCATAATGGTTCGTGTATGTATTACCCATGCCTAGTATGTCACTTTCTTCCTAGTACTCACTTGACTCTCATCTCGACAAGCTTGGGGTGCATGAGCACTATGAAGTCGGTCAACAGCGTGTGTATGCGGCGCTGGTAGTACTCCTCCTTCAAGACGAGGTCCGTCGACAGGATCGCCTCGTCCAGATATTCGAACACCTGCACAATGCGAAGCAAGCTTGGATTTTAAAACGATATGAACAAACAATACAATACAATATATACTCTTTTCTCAAACACGCAATGAAATATTGATGTTATGTTCCTTATAATAGGCTGCGAAGTATGACGTTTCAGGAGCGGCTAGGACAAGCGGTCGTTAATGGAATTTCATACAAATCTTGCAGGCCTAGGACGGCAAAGTCCTCTTTTTTAATTCCATTCCACATAAATTTGTGGCACAGGCATCATGACATTCTGCCACTATGCGTATTAAAAATAAAATTTTGATTTTTTGACGTGATAACGTCTTTAAAATCGTTTTAGTCGGGTGACATGTTCAGAAACTTGTGTCACACCAAAACCTCACGAGCGCGATCGCAGGTATAAGTGAAGTGCAAGTGAAGTAAGACGTTATCACGTAAACATCTCGATCGTAAACCTACTTTACAAACAACCAATTTTTTTTTTTGTTGTTTATTTCATTGCATGTTTGAGAATACTGCGATCGCCAACCCGCATGCCAAGCGTGGCGATTATGGCATTTACCCCCCATGAAATTGGGGGAGGCCTATGTCCAGCAGTGGACGTCCTAGGGCTGATATGGTGGTGGTGGTGGATGTTTGAGAAAAGCACTATACATACCTCGGCAAGAAATTTGGGGTTGCCCGCCTTAGACCTATCCGTATATATGTCTTCGGCCGGCAACCCCTTTCGTCCCGGCCTCTGTAGTAATGTACTATTATTGCACACCTCAATTAATGGACACAGTACAGTACGTAATAACAATAAGTAGAGGCAAACAAAAGGCGGTCTTATCGCTAAAGAGCGATCTCTACCATACAATCTTAGAATAGAATAGAATGTATTTTACCGTTCTCTACCAGACAACTGCGATCGCCAACCCGCATGCCAAGCGTGGCGATTATGGCATTTACCCCCCATGAAATTGGGGGAGGCCTATGTCCAGCAGTGGACGTCCTAGGGCTGATATGGTGGTATATATATATATAATTTGCCACAAAGTCTAAAGGAGTTGAGCCTGTAGTGTTCTTCAATCAAGATAATTACACTCCCTAACCTAGATCCCTAACAGAGATCGGATAATTGGCTACTTGACAATTTTATAGTGCCTATAGAACTAGTTTATCAGAGGGTAACATGTCTATATGGGACAAACTATAATTAGAGAACAAAAGCCACAAAATTGGAACCAACGTAAAATCAAAAAATCAAAATCAAAAATTTTATTCTGCAAATAGGCCACAAGGGCACTTTTACAAGTCAACACATGAATTATACAATTAAATAAATTGACAATGATAATTATAATGTTTTCAAAACAGAATTGCAGAACTAAAAACAAGTAGACAATAATAATAATGATTTTAAAACTATAGTGATTAACAAACTCACAATATTCAATTAAAATTAACTTACAATACATTATATAAAAAAAAAGTGACGTATATATACGGTCTCTGTCCGAATACACAAAAGTATATACAATAAATTTAATATCTCAGAGATGTATATGGTCTCTGAGCGTCCATTATTCCTAAGTCCTTAGAGATGTACATGGTCTCTAAGCGTCTAAATTAAAATAAGTAGTAAATGAAAATAGCACTTAAGTAATTTAATATTCTCAGAGATGTATAAGGTCTCTAAGCGTCAATAACAATAAAATTAATCCAAAACCGGTGATGTCTCTCGTCAATCTCCAATAAAATAACACTAGTGTAGACGACAGACCCTACCCTCCCCTGATGTACCTAGCACGTAATTTAGAAACAAATAAAGATAAGACGTTAGCTAGGTAAATGTAAGAGTAACCCTGTTATTTAAAATGGAATATTTAAGAAATATTGTCATATTTACGTAAATATTACAACCTTGTCGCACTAAGCGGAAGGAATAACTCTTTAGGGCGAGTTTATTCATTTCAGCAAGTATTATGACACAATTCGAGTGATTGCGCAATAATACTTGGAAGTTTCCATACGCAGTAGAATGAAAGATTGCGTAATAATGTAAAATATATCGATCGTAGATCGAAATTACGCTATGAAAATGGCATGTTTGTGAGCTAACTCACAAACAGTTGACTCTGAGACAATAAGGTTTTTATTATATAAAGTAGGCGCTGAGGCGCATATTATAAGCCCTGTTTGAATCACAGGCACTAAGAAATGGTCGCGCAGCGAATTTCTTAAGATTGAATAAATTCAGAATAGTCGTTTTTACACAACGTTCTTCCCTCTCAGAGCCAATATTAGGGAGACACTGTCCAAATATAAAGGGTCACGTGTGACCACACCGAACGCCGACTCATGAGTCCTAGTACAGGCCAGTGAGATAATCACAGCCTCCGCAATCCGCGGAAAACCGCGAGATTTGTAAGATTCCCTATTTATACTCGGACGGCGCCTCGTAGCGTGCGCAACTTCATGGTGCTCACGTTACGGTCAGCCATTACGAAAGAAAGGAGGTGAGTTCGCAACGTACTTCACTTAGTACCGAAGAGACACTCCAAGGAAGAAACCCAGAACAAGAAAGAAAAAGTGCGTTGGGAACTCAGCTCAGGAAAAGTTTAGGAATCTAGACATTGTGTCCTAGATTTAGATAAAATCAGTGTTAAAGTCATTATAAATAAGTAACTTTATTATATACAGTGTTAACTTCAAAATACGTTTTATTAAGAACATAATCTGTGATAAACAATATAAGCCATTTACAATCCGTCCGGACTTCTTATTTACTTGTTACGAATCATAAGAAAAAGCAGAACCAAGGTGGCACCAATATTAGAGTAGAGTCAGTCACTGTTATTTTACGAGAGGAACTACCAGTCATTTGTATACAGTCCACTTTAAACATTTATATTTTTTGGCCTAATCAATCAGGATTAGTGCATCATTTACAACTAGTATTAAGGTATTAATCATGCCCTTGCAAGCATGAACAGACCGGACTCCACAAACAGCACCCGATCACGAGTATGACGCGTATCTCAGCCATCGCCTCCCTCGACCATTTGTTAGGGAAGGTGGCGACCCGATCAACGACGCCACCGTAAGCAAAGCCTTTTAAGCGAGCATGACATATTCAGGCTGCCGGACATTAATAAATAATATATAAGATTAAAACAACTGTTCGGCAAGAAACAGCATCATGTTTCATAAAACGCAACGAAAGAGCTGTACAAGGAAATAGGCTAAGTGAAGCATAGGTATATATATTTTAACTAACAAGATTATACTATCACTGGCTTAAAAGCATTTTTATCATTTAAGAAATCGTTGACAGCATAATAGGCCTGGCTTAGCAAATGACGTTTAATATGAGACTTAAATTTACTCAGTGGCAGATTAACTATTTCGGTGGGTATTTTATTATAAAATCGTATACAGTTCCCCACGAACGACGTGCTAACCTTCCGGAGACGACTGGCTTTCACTGCAATCTTGTGTTTACTTCTAGTGTTGTAGTCGTGGATATCACTGTTAAGTTTGAACTCATGAAGGTTTTTCCGAACATACATAATATTTTCAAGAATATATTGAGATGCTACAGTACTCGTAAGAATAATGCCTCCTTAATTTTTTCTCTGAGGGATTCCCTGGCCTTTAGTTCGTTAATGGAGCGTACAGCTCGTTTCTGTAGCACGAAGATGGTCTGGATGTCTGCCGCTTTTCCCCACAAAAGGATTCCATAGGACATAACACTATGAAAGTAACTATAATACACCAGCCTGGCCGTCTCAACGTTAGTCAACTGTCTAATACGTCTTACTGCATAGGCCGCAGAACTAAGTTTGCCAGCCAGAGTGGCAATATGCGCGTGCCATTGCAGTTTTGAATCTAAGGTGACTCCTGAAAACACTGTTCTCTCTTCAAATTCCAGTTCATCAGACTTCAATTTGATCTTGGAATTGTTTGCCTCCTTGACATTAGGCAGAGTGAATTTGATGCACTTTGTTTTCTTGGAATTTAAGAGTAGATTATTTGCTGTAAACCAGTTCACAACAGTACTTAGTGTCTCATTAATACCGTCAAAGTTTTTCTCTTTGCGGCCTACTTTGAAGATGAGCGACGTATCATCTGCGAATAGCACTATATCATGTTTATCTTTCACAAGGTTTGGTAAATCATTGATATAAACAAGAAACAGAAATGGTCCCAGAATTGATCCTTGAGGAACTCCAAGAGCAACCGTTGTCCCTGCTGATTGAGTCCCGTTGATCACTACCCGTTGTGTTCTCTCCGACAGATACGATGTAACAAGGTCAAGAGCACCGTTTTTAATCCCATAGTGACTTAACTTTCTAATTAAATTCTCGTGATTAACGCAATCAAATGCCTTTGACAGATCACAAAACACCCCAATAGCAGCTTGAGCCTCTTCCCAGGCATCAAAAATATGTTTAATTAGTACCACACCGGCATCAGTGGTAGAACGACCTCTAGTGAATCCGAACTGATTGCTATTGAGCAGGTTATTGCGATTAAAGTGGGACACAAGCTGATTAAGAATAAGTTTCTCAAAAACTTTGCTTAATGCCGGTAGTATTGAGATTGGTCTGAAGTTGGTAGGGTCAGTTTTGGTTCCTGATTTAAACAACGGGATAATTTTACTGTGCTTCATTAGGTTAGGAAAAACTCCAGTATCAATACATTTATTGAAAATATCAGCTAAGAAAGGTGCGATTGATTCTACAACGGAATGTAATACTTTTACTGAAAGGCCCCAGAGATCTTCAGTCTTCTTTAAGTTTAACGATCTAAATGCTTTAATTAGAATATGGGGGGTTACGTAAGTGAAGCTAAAGATTTCTGTACATTCCGTAACATTTTCTTTCAATAAGGATTCAGCGACATTTGGTGATGACTTCAAAGACTTCGTGGTCTCGATGGGTACGTTAGAAAAGAACCGCTCAAAATGATTTGCTACTTCGTGGTCAGAAGTTACTAGAGTATCATCGACTCGTAGGCTGAAGTGCTGATCTTTTATCTTACGTTTCCCAGTTTCATTGTTGATAACTTGCCATACAGTTTTAATCTTGTCACTGGAGTTCTGGATCTTTTTTGACAAGTAATTGGCTTTAGCAGCGACACACATTATCTTAAAAGATTTTGAATAGTTTTTGACGTACTCTAGAAATTCCGGCCTTTTATCAGTAGTTCGCGAATCATACAAGTCATAGAGTCGGCGTCTCTTCTCGTGAATGTCTGGCGTAGCCCAGTCGCTAAATTTAGCTTTGACCTTGCTTTCAATCTTCTTCAAATTAAAACAGACATCAAATTCCGTTTTGATACAATTAAACAATCGAGTACACAAACGGTCAGGGCTTTCCTCAGTAAGTGGAAGATAATGTAATCTTTTCGTAATATTACGATTAAATAAATCTAAGCTCTTTTCAGAAATAGGTCTGCACATAGTGTGTCGTGGAGCGTTGTCGGTTTTCCCGCTAAAGGAGACCTGTTGTCCACAGTGGTCAGAGTGCCTACCGGGAACTTCGAAAATCGAACTTCGTGTCGTGCCGTCCTTTTCCGTCATATAGTGTATAACACGAGAGTGAAAGGGACGGCACAACACGAAGTTCGATTTTCGAAGATCGCGGTAGCACCCCAGAACTTAAGGTATTTATAAAAAATTACTAATCGCATCCTTATTACTGAAAACGTTATCTATACATGTCGCGCTGGTGGCTGTAATTCGAGTAGGCTCACAAAACAAGTAGTAGTATACACGTAGTTCTCCAGCGGCCTTGCAAACGGCTCCTACAAATGAATATTACATTGTGACGTCACATCGCAATATTCGAAGCCGCCGTTGTATGGAAAAATAAGTAAATTGCTGGCATGGTCGTGTGGTGATTATTGCTTTTAGGTACATAGTGTCATACAATTATTTTATTTCTTTTTAAGAAATCTTTTGGTATATTTTAATTTACTATTGGCGGATATGAGAAAAAAATCGTAGAATTTCTAATTTAACATTTTGATTATGTGCAATTTATTGCGATATTTGATGGTTTATTATCCGTATAGTTACATTATACATTTACGAAAGCAAAATATCATGGGAATCTTATACTTATAATGTGTTTTATGCACAATTAGCCATTGAAAAAGGTAATGCAAGGTACAAGGCTTGATACCTCACACTCGAGCCTATTTATTACCGACTCCAATAGAAGGAAGGAGGTACTCGGTTCGTCTGCATGATTGCTTGGTTTTTTTTTATGTATGTTCCCTGATGACGCTCGACCACGTTGGAAGATTTTGATAATTCTGTTTTTGTTTCAAAGCAGGTACCGCGACATTGGTCCCATATAAATTTGGTGAAGGTCTGATGATGGAATCTAGGAGGAATCGTGGGAGCTCCTCGAATTTGATAGGCACGCATATGCCGATTTCGGTATTTTCTGTAGGTAACTAATCATTGGCTTACGGAAACCACAAATTCTGGCATAGCAAGTACAAAACTGGAGTAGGTTTTTATTTGCTGCAGTTCTGAATAAATAAAAAAAAATATATTTGGTATAATTTTTCTCAGATTTTTGGCCTGAGCTGTGCAAAAATTCAACTCCGTTGCGCCACAGTCATTGCATACATATTAATCATGCTAACCACTTTGGTAGTGAAGAGATTCAGTTGATGGTTTTTTCCTTAAAATTAGTTTAGTAGGTTTAGGAGGAGGAGGGGCGGGGCGGAGTACCTTGTTGTCGGTGGCGGCGTCGACCAGCTCCTCGTCGCGGTGCGCCAGGTCTTGCGCCAGCGGCAGCGCCAGCGACTGCGGCGCGCGCCGCAGCGCAGCCAGCGCCAGCCCCAGCGCCAGCTGGCACAGCGCGCGCGCGCCTTGCCCTGCGCACACACACACGTCAGCCGAAACACCTCCACTGCTGGACACAGGCCTCCCCTAAACAGTGCCACAATGACCGGTCCTGCGCCACCCGCACCCAGCAGACTCCCGCGACTATTAACAAGCCATCAGTCCGCCCTGTGGGGGCCTACCCGCGCCGCGCCTTCCTGCCCTACATGCACACATACATCATATCAGCCGAAAAGCTGACGGGTCGTGCGCCACCCGCATCCAACAACGGTGCTAAAAATATATTATTGGAATCGCGTTTTAGTTTGAACTACGTTATTATAAATGCCTTAAATAGACAGATAAGGACAAACCAACTTTAGCGGCTTGTTAACTAATAGAGGCTTGATGGACGTTTATGAATAATGGGCTTAGTATTTTGGATACTTGCGAACCTGCTTTGGTTTTGGGCTCCTTCCCCGCGGGCCTGCCGTTGGGCAGCAGCTCATCGATGAGGATGTTGATCAGCTCGGGGTCTTGGATGAGGGGCAGCTTCTTCGCTAGCTCTTCGCCATCTTCTCGACTGTGGGAATACGGGTATTAATTCTACGTGTTTACACGGTTGTATTGCACGGTCGCAAAAGTTTTTGTTTAAGTGCTATTATTAAAAGATATATCAACTGAATCGTTGTATGGAGCTTTCGTGGCCCAGCGGCGCCCGCGTACCGCGTACGGTGTGCGAGGTAAAGCAATGTCGGGCGAGGTCAGTCCTTGGATGGGTGACCGCTTTGAGTGATTACTAACTGAGCGCTCCCGTGCTTTGGAAGGTACGTTAAGCCGTTGATCCCGGCTGCTGTCTATGATAGCAGTCGGTAAGCCAAGTTAGAGGCCTCCGGGCGGCTTGAGAACTTCTAACAGTCAAGTTGCCCCCTCACTTGACAAGCCTAATCCCAATATGGTCTAGTTTCCCCCTCGGGTTGGAAGGTCAGATGGCAGTCGCTTCCGTAAAAACTAGTTCTTAGTTATTCTTGGGATTAGGTAGCGGACCCCAGGCATCAACTGTACTGGGAATAACGCTAGGAGGATGATGATTTCAACTTAATCGTATTTTATAGAAAATATTTACGGATTTTTATCACGCTCACTTCAGCGTACTATTTTTTATTTATTTATTATTATATTATACAAAAGTAGAATTACAGAGTACAATATGCTTATCTGCCAAACTGCATGACAGTTTGTTGGCAGAAAACTTAAGCCCTCAAATACTGTATGAACACAATTCGCTGAGCTATGTCGGTAACCTTGGTTCTCTGACGAATAACTCATTGGAAAATGTTTAAACCGCTCGCGTGTTCGTGTCGGAGGTTCCCCCTGGATATCCCCCAGGCGACTCTCCCACCGAGCGTTCCTATAACTTTAAAGCCATAGTGAGGTGCATAAAACAACAAGAAGTGTTCGCTACTGACCGGTGCAGCACGGACAGGTCGAGCGCGTGCAGGAGCGCCATCTGCAGCGCGAGGGACACCTCGTCCAGCGCGCCCGTGGGGCCCTGCGACGGCGCCGTCGTTTGCTGCAACATGCCCACATTAGGGTGGCACTCATCCTCATACTCATTTTATTGATAAATCTGTCATAGCTTACATTACGAAAATCATTATAAATAAAATACAAATAGAAAATTTTACATTAAATTGTCATTGGACTTATAAAATTCTGACATATTATAAAACGCCTGGGCGGTAAGCCATATTTTCAGTTTGTTATAAAAGGATGGATCACTATTAATATCCAATATCTTTGTCCGATCTTTGGTCAAATTTCTTTGACGGAGGCCCATTCCACTTATCCAATATCTTTATCCATGTTTTTTTTTTCATGCGTGATTTAAATGTCATCAGAATCTTTGATCAGATGTCGGAGTCCCTTCCAAGTTTTGATGAAATCATCCAATTTCATTGATCAAATGTATATTGGACTAATAAATTGGAGGAGTGGAATACCAAGGGTATTCTAATCATATAATATCTTTGTCCGATCTTTGATCGAATCTCTTTGACGGAGATCCATTCCACTTATCCAATATCTTTGTCCGTTTTTTTTTTCATTGATTTAAATGTCATTAGAATCTTTGATCAAATGTCGGGGTCCCATCCAAGTTTAATGAAGTCATCAAATTTCTTTTATCAAATGTATATTGGACAAATATATTGGATGAGTGGAATACCAAGGGTGGTATTCTACACATCCAATATCTTTGTCCCACACACACTAAGACAATCCTAACAACTAGTAGTTTATTGACGTTCATAGGTGCATGTAATATGCCTAATTTGAAGAATAAACTACTTTTACTTTTTACTAATCATTCAGACCCCCGCGGCCTTGATTGTTATAGTCTACAATTGGCCGCCACCGCAGGCCGCGCCTGTGTGCCGCACGCTTTATACTATCTGCGCTACAATACTATATCTAGTCCAGTATTACATCTGTCAGTTAAATGACTGGCATTAGTATTAAAACAATAAACGTTTTTTTCCAAACGCAAGTCTATACCATATATAAGTCGTTATATGACTGGTGGGAGAATCAAAATGGATTTCCAAACATTATTATACAACTGTTATTTTTTATTTTTAAAAGAGGCATACGGTAATGCGTGTGTTCTGCATATCCATATTGATGTTTTATCAAACTATTTTACCGGGGCAGAAGAAGTCCCTTCGGAGCAAAATGCACAAAACGCAAAATGTACACTACACGCAAAATGTAACTAGTAGCAGAATATACAATTCGCACAATGTACCCCACGCATATTGTGAAACACGCGGAACGTACACGAAGCAAAAAGTACATTCGCAAAATGTACATATCGGAAAATGCACAATACTCGCAAAATGAACATTACGCGAAACTTGCAATACGCAAATAGCCACACACGCAAAATGTACAAAAAGTGAGGATTGCGTGAAATATTTTCCATTAGTTAAGATCGAACTTTATTTAATATAATTTGTTTAGTTTTGGCCGAACAGAGGTTTTACTTTATTTATATAGCGCACTGCCCTCGTGATTTGTCTTTTAGCTAGAGGTCCCGATTTCGATTCCCGGCCAGGGCAATTATTTGTGCATTTAGCACGGATATTTGTTCGTGGGTCTTGGATGTTTTCTATGTATTTATCTATATAAGTATGTATATCGTCGTACTAGTACCCATAGTATAGATAGTTCGTTTCAGTCCTCGTACACAAACCAAACCCCTATAGTTACAAGCGCACGCACACATAGCGCCACGCGCGCAACTGAGTTGAACTATCTGCACAAGCTTTGCTTAGTTTGGGGCTAGGTCGATTTGTGGAGGGTTGTCCCCCGATATTTATTTATTTAATTATTTTTATTGAAAATGGGATTGCCCTTTGCATTTATCGAGGAAAGCAACTATATATGTTCGGCGGGAAAGGCAATTGGTGGACGCGTGTCCTCGTCGATGTACAGTGAGCAGCAAGAATTAGCTACGCGAGCCTCGTGCTCAAAATGAGCTACACAGAGTCTGATGTGAAGAGAATAAGGCTCTGTGTAGATAAATGTGAACTTTTTATGTTCAATAAAGAGGAATAATAATATGCTTTGGAAGATCACGTTAAGCCGTTGATCCCGGTTGCTGTCTATGATAGCAGTTGCTAAGCCAAGTTAGAGGCCTTCGGGCGGCTTGATAACTTCTAACAGTCAAGTTGCCCACTCACTTGACAAGCCTAATCCCAATAAGCTGTTTAGCCTAGTTGGTAGTGACTCTGCCTTCGAAGCTAAAGGTCCCGGTTTCGAATCCCGGCCAGGGCATTTATTTGTGCATTTTTCACGGATATTTGTTCTTGAGTCTTGGATGTTTTCTATGTATTTAAGTATGTATTTATCTCTATAAGTATGTATATCGTCGTCTAGTACCCATAGTACAAGCTTAGTACAAGCTTTGCTTAGTTTGGGACTAGGTCGATTTGTGTAAGATTGTCCCCCAATATTATTATAGTTTCCCCCTCGGGTTGGAAGGTCAGATGGCAGTCGCTTCCGTAAAAACTAGTGCCTACGCCAATTCTTGGGATTAGGTAGCGGACCCCAGGTATCCTTCAGGATGCAACCGTACTGGGAATAACGCTAGGATGATGATGATGAAAGAGGAACAATATCATTATTTCCAATTTCATCGATTTCTTTAATCAGGAAGTTGTACGCCACGCGCCCCCGTAAAACGACGACTAAAAATAAAGTAAGTAAAAGAAAAAAAAATGTTTATTGCCTCGAACTTAAACAAACAATAATAATAATAATATTTTTTTATACAAACAATGCAAATAAATATCCAGGCAATGGGCACCAGTCTCAGCGTTTGCTGAACATACGTCTATCCAGCCTAAACACTAAACAGGTCGGCCACGTTTGCACTAATGTTAGAAAGAGTGGGCACTACCTCGGATATGAGCCGCAGCAGGGTGTCCCGCTCTAGCCCGCGCTGCGCCGACGCCGCAAACACCACCTCGGCCAGCAGCCTCCTGTAACACAACGAGGTTCTTGTACAATACTTGGGATTGGTTGGGATGCGTCAAAGTAGTTAAAGTGACAAGGTACTAAAACGATCATCTACTTTTGCCGTTGACTGTACTACTTTATATATCGTGATGATACCATCATTCCTAAGGCTTAAGTTTACTGCTCTAAGTCACCCAAAGGGCAATGGAGAGAGCTATGTTGGGAGTTTCTCTGCGTGATCGCATCAGGAATAAGGCCATCCGCAGCAGAACCAAAGTGACCGATATAGCCCTCCGAATCGCTAAACTTAAGTGGCAGTGGGCGGGGCACATAGCACGCAGAACCGATGGCCGTTGGGGCGGAAAGGTTCTCGAGTGGCGGCCACGTACCGGAAGGCGTAGCGTGGGCAGGCCCCCCACACGGTGGACTGATGACCTGGTGAAGGTCGCAAGTGTCCGCTGGATGCGGGTGGCGCAGGACCGGTCATTGTGGAAGTCTTTGAGGGAGGCCTATGTCCAGCAGTGGACGTCTTTCGGCTGACATGATGATGATGAAGTTTACTGCATGCCAGTAAGCGCTTGTAATACTTAGAGTAAGGGTGGTATTCTACTCGTCCAATTTCTTTGTCAAATCCTTGATCAAATTTCTTTGACCCATTCCACTCATCCAATATCTTTGTCCAAGTTTTTTTTTTTTTTCATGCGTAGCCATATTGATTTAACTGTCATCGGAATCTTTGATCAAATGTCGGGGTCCCATCCACGTCTGACGAAATCATCCAATTTCATTGATCAAATGTATATTGGACAAAGATATTGGATGAGTGGAATACCTCCCTAACGCACAAAATCTATCAAAATAAATAATAGCCCATCACAAAGGTAGAAGCGAAATCACTCAATTTATAGCTACGATCGTAAGAATAGAAAGTAAACCATGCGGTATGTGACAATATGCAGGGGACGAAACTTTGGTGCCGGTGACATCATTATGACGCAAATTCACATATATGGTGATTTTATATAAACAACATTGCGACACTCCAATGATTATTACCACCACCACCACCACCATATCAGCCGAAAGACGTCCACTGCTGGACATAAGCCTCCCCCAATTCCATGGGGGGTAAATGCCATAATCGCCACGCCTGGCATGCGGGTTGGCGATCGCAGTATCTCCACCGCACTTCAGGGATGCTGCTGCTTATCCCCCGGTGGTCTTGGCCGTAGTTTTAGGACATACCCGGGTCCAATGATTATTAATAATGCAATAATGGTAATGTAAAGGCCATAGCAGCATAAGGGAAGAAAAAATGCCCTTTTGTGATTAAGAGCTGATTTTTTTTTCTACAGTTACTTACATTTGGTAGTACTATTGTGCTAAGTTTTGTTGAAAAATTCCCAGTGGTTCAAGCGGGAAAAAATAAAATCCAAATTCATGAAATTTGACTTTTCTCTAAAACTATTAAACTTTATCATACTATCTTTTTTTCATTTTGGTTAGTTAAATAGTATATATGTCCTGTAAGAAAATTGAGTATCTATGTTTAACATTTCTGTAAAAAAAAACGGCAATGAAAATTTCAAAATTTTTTTTTTTACTTTTCTGAAGGAGTGACCACTCTAAATGTCATGTCTAAAAAAGCTTTATTTAACGTTCTATCAGTCATATTAGTTTGATATTTAAAAACGAAAAGCAAAAGTGTCAAATTTAAAAAAAAAATTTTGGTTGTGTTTTGTTACTTTTATCTCAACACCGCCAAGGAACTTATTCATAAATCCTCTTTGTAAAAAGAAAAAATAATTCAATTTTTCACATTTACATTAATATTAGCCTGAAAATATATTTATGTCAGTTGTCGCCATTCCAACTTGTAAACCAAAAACTGTCTTCTTCTAATCATCATCACCATTTCTATATATAGGTAAACCTTAATAATAATAATGCCATTTATTCCCACAAAAACAATAAGTAACTAAAACTAAACAAAATTAACAATTCCTTCAATTTCTTAAGTATTTGAATTTAATAAGTAAGATAATTTTAATATTATAGTCAATAAAGTGTTTTTTTTTTAATTCCGTTTTAAAGATAATTTATTCTTAAGTGCTGTAGCAGAGTGAGATATTATTTGAAGAGAGTTTAATAAAATGCAACTCAATTGGGTATTCTTTTAATTATGACAAAGTTACAGTCCGTTTAAGCCTACAGATTAGTATATCTGATAAAATATTAAGTAAGGTTTACTAAATATTTTAGGGCCATAGCCCAATTATGGGTCCCCAAAAACTAATTTTACATGCAACACATATGTCACTTTATTGACGATAATATTAAAATTATCTTACTTATTAAATTAAATTTTTTTGTGGGAATAAATGGCATTATTATTATTAAGGTTTACCTATATTTAGAAATGGTGATGATGATTAGAAGAATACAGTTTTTGGTTTACAAGTTAGAATAGCGACAACTGACATAAATATATTTTCAGGCTAATATTAATGTAAATGTGAAAAATTGATTTATTTTTTTACTTTTCACAAAAAGGATTTATGCTTAAGTTTTTTGGCGGTGTTAGAATGGTGTAAGAAAAAAAAGTAACAGAACACAACCAAAATATTTTTTTAAATTTGACTCTGTTGCTTTTCGTTTTTAAATATAAAACTAATATGACTGATAGAACGTTAAATAAAGCTTTTTTAGACATGACATTTAGAGTGGTCACTCCTTCAGAAAAGTAAAAAAAAAATTTTTGAAATTTTCATTGCCGTTTTTTTTTACAGAAATGTTAAACATAGATACTCAATTTTCTTACAGGACATATATACTATTTAACTAACCAAAATGAAAAAAAGATAGTATGATAAAGTTTAATTGTTTTAGAGAAAAGTCATATTTCATGAATTCGGATTTTATTTTTTCCCGGCTGAACCACTGGGAATTTTTCAACAAAACTTAGCACAATAGTACTACCAAATGTAAGTAACTGTAGAAAAAAAAATCAGCTCTTAATCACAAAAGGGCATTTTTTCTTCCCTTATCCTGCTACGGCCTTTTATTTTTATTAATAAATAAATTACTATATATATTGAAAATTATTTAATTATTAAAATAATTACAAAGACAATAAGAAAAAATATTTTACTAAGTAAGTAATTGTAAAAAACATATTCGGATAAATGAAAAACAACAAATTATGTTTCGTGGGTTGTCGAAAAATAAGCAGAACGCTTAGAATTCAAACACAACATCGCATCTTTTAATTTAAATACATACCTACATACATATACTGTAAAACTGTAATCGCAACTAGAACAAAATTATCGTTGTAAGTTAACCTTTCATCATCAAAATCAATTCCTTGAATAATCCAGATAAAAACACTCTGTATGTAGCTTGACGTCATACGTCTGTCATCGGCATCAAAGTTTCGCTCCCTGACAATATGTTTTAAATGAGAAATAAATATCTTTAAACCGATACCCTACTTTGTCATAGCTACGATGAGACTCAAATAAGTAAATTGTGTATAATTATCCAACTTCACCGGATGTTATCAATAAAGTGACACGCCAATAACAAGTTGTTAAATATCATGATATTTACAACCGTCTAGACTCGCTTCACCATACGGCATTTCATTATTACATGAGTATATTGACCTCGAGATTCGTGATAACTTTGCGCACAATCGCACAGGGCTCGGAAACGGTATTCTGTCCATATAAAAATACCGGTATTTTTTTAGTTCTTATCGTTCTTTCGTCTACTATTTCATGTTTAATCAGGCAATCTAACAATATGAAGTAATAACCCAAAAACATTATTGAGTCCTACATAAAGAGCATAAACTAATTAAAAATATTTGGCTATTTCAGGATTTTGAGATTAACCGGTTCCGAGCCCTGCAATCGCAGATCAGACGATCTATTAGAGGTATCTGCTCACCTGCTGTCCTCTATAGACCGGGTCAACTTCGCGTGGTGTTCCCGCGGCGGGAGAGCCCTGCAAAACAATAACGTACTTATTACAAAGCATCTTTAAATGTAGCCGCCGTAAGAATATAATTACGCCGACGTTACCGGTTATGACGGAACTCGACGACTTGAATAAAACTTCGATGAAAAGTGGACTGTAGTTATAATTTCCAAAGGTTCCGGTTTACAAAAATAGCTCAAACTCAAAATCATTTTATTTCACATAAACTCAAAAGAGTGCTTGAGAAACGTCACAAAAAAATTACGATGATCAATAATTATACAGAAATGTCAATAATATAAAATAAAATATAGAAATATCATATTGAAATAGTAACATTGAATGTGAACACGTCAACAGCTGAAAGTTCACACAAAATTATAAACCATATAACAATATAAAAACACAAAAAACACACATCGAAATGAATTAGGCTCAATAAAATAACATGTCACATAAAATATTTAAAATAATATAGTAGAATAAATAATATAGTAAACTCACACTGAACAATGACTGATTGGCTTAAAAGAAGTTATTGTCTTCTACAAATTCCTTAACGCTATAATAGGCCTTACATACCAAGCGGTCTTTTACAATTTTCTTAAATTTTGTTAGCGACAAAGTCAAAACATCCTTGGGGATTTTATTGTAGAAGCGCACACAATTTTCCATAAAAGATGAGCTCACTTTATGGAGACGGAACCAAGGCATAGCAAGTTTATCCTTACTTCTTGTGTTAAAACAATGCACTTCATGATTCAATTTAAACAGATGCTGATTTCTTTTGACATACATTATATTTTCAAGAATATACTGGGACGCGACTGTGAGAATATTAATGTGTTTAAACTTTTCTCTTAGGGAAACACGAGATCCTAACTGATAAATCGATCTTATTGCCCTCTTTTGTAGGATAAATATGGCTGGCCGAAGATAACCACATAATGATAATATATACCACATCGGTGTCAAACAAGCATACGACCCACCGGATGGCAAGCGGTCACTGTAGTCTATGGGCGTCTGCAACTCCAGAGATGCCACATGCGCCTTTAACAATTTATACACTCGTTTCATGAAGAAGCCCATACTTTAGTCAGGTGAAACCTTGGCAGGGAGCTCATGCCACAAGCGGAGCTTCCGAGGGAGGAGATCCCTCTAAAGCTGTATCGTACGCGGCCATGTAGGTTCTAAGTTGTAAAGATAAATAAATATTAGGGGACTTTTATTTATTTATATTTTGTTTTACACAAATCGAACTAGTCCCATAGTAAGCTCAATAAGGCTTGCGTTATTGGTACTAGACGACGATATATTTAATAGATATATACTTAAATACATAGAAAACATCCAAGACAAAGTTGCTAGTCTTTCGGTTTTCTATCGGTTGCATATCGGGGAGTGTGCTGAGGAACTGCACAGTATAATACCCCCCGCCCCCTTCTACCATCGGACGACCAGGGATACGGCAAGGCGACATCGTTTTACGGTGGCAGTTCCAAAAACTCGCACGAAGCGTTTCGCTTCCTCTTTTATTGTGAGAACAGCCAAGCTGTGGAACTCCTTGCCGGAATCCTTGTTCCCTGAAAACTACAACCTTACGGTTTTCAAGACGAGAGTGAACCGGTTTTTACTAGGTAAGCGCGCTCCATCCTAGACCACAATATCGCTTACCATCAGGTGATTTGTGGTCAAACGCAAATCTATCCGGAGTAAAAAAAAAAGACCAAATGTTTCTGTTCGCCACAGAAACAAATGCCCTTACCGGGATTCGAAGCCGGGACCTCTAGCTTCGGAGGCAGTGTCACTACCAACTAGGCTAAACAGGCCGTCAAAAACAGGTCGGCTGGATGCCCTGCCCTGCCGACGGCAGTAGCAGCAGCAGTAGGTGTGATGGTGGAAAGTGGTCGTCTTACCTGTGTTGCTGCAGTAACTCTATCTCGCCGGCGAGGGTGTACCCGCGGAGGGCGTCCAACGCGCCGCCCAGCAGCCCGTCTCGGATCAGCTGGTCGACGTAACGAGTCACGTATTTCACTATGTCCTCGCGGGCGTTTATGCACCTGGAATTAACATGGGCGTCGTTAAAACTAAATATGTTTGAAGTGTAAGTTATGCGTTGTAACGGCGTTTCTGTGACTCTGATATAAATACAAGTATTGGATAAATATTTGGGACAATTTTCCACAAATCGATCAAATCCCAAATATTTGTCCATTCGCGCGAATGAACACTCCAGTGCTTGAGAGTCGTGTTTAGTAGAAGTGGCAAGAAGAACCGGAGGCCATTGACCATTGAGGCGGATGGTTGCCATTTTATCACTTATCCTCGTACACACCATACGCCCGCAGGTTTAGCATAGCCTCCGTAGGATTTGAGATTGTCGTAGTACAGCGCCACGGCGAGCAGCCCGCGGCCCGCGTCACTCACCAGCAGACTCCTTCCCGCGCCTGCAGCAGCTCCTTGAGCGCGCGCAGCAGCGCCCGCCGCCCGTCGTAGTACAGCGCCACGGCGAGCAGCCCGCGCGCGAGCCCCGGGTGCCGCGGCCCGCGCCGCTGCGCCGTGTGGAGCAGCTCGAGGGCCAGGTACTCGTTCACGTTGAACATGTCTACGCGTACAACGATAGTTAACATACTTATTGATTAATACGAGCAACTATAAGTTCCAAGAAATTGACCAAAAGCAATAGTTAATTGGATGCCAAAAGTCTGGAAAATCAGCTTGACCCCTTGTCCTCAAGACTACTGGGCCAAACGCATTTTTGGCTATATAAATATGGAACTAGGCCATCAATTGCCATATACCAAATATCAGCTTTCTATGTCATGCGGACATCGAGAAACATCGACAGATATCGAGTGATTATTGGACCAACTTTGATATGGAACACTAAAAAGGGGGAGTAAACTAAATACAAGGTGGGACAAGGACTTAATGAAAATAATAAGAGACTGAAGAGAAACAGCAATGGATAGACAAACATACGCGCAAGGCAAAAATTTACAAGGAATAGATAAAGGCGATCTGAAGGAGATGTAGATCAAAATGATTTTATGAATATGCAACAACAAGAATAAACAATTATATACCAAAATGACAAATCAGTTCGTATAATAAATAACAAAACATGCAAGTACCAGGTTGTGAGGATGAATGTCATGGTTGTCCACAGTTAGATTGAGTGATCACCTGATATTATGATGGCTTCGTCGACTAGTTCTTTGGACAGCACCGTCTTGCCGATGCTCGGGAGTGTGACGCCCTCCGTCACGCCGCGCTTGATCTCCTCGCGGCTCGTCGGGTTCTTAGGCTGCAACCAGGAGAGCTCGTGTCTGACATGGTTCTGCTTATCATGGGTATGTTTCTTCTATATAACGTTATGGCCTTGTTTTGGGGTAATAGCGCTGACATCCAAAAGGCGTAGTTTTACTGCTGTTGGTACTCCTAATAAGCAAACATATTTGCTATTTTGCCTTGTATTAAATGTATGTAGACTCGGGTAGTACGAGACGTAGATTTTCTCGAGGCAAAAAAATATGTACCGAGCACTGACTACTTTACCAGTTGGGCTGATCCATCCATACATGAACAAGAAGTCCTTCCGTTGTGCCCTCTCTAAACCACTGGTTGCTCGTGTAGTGTCGCTACCTTTATCTCATGCGCATATTTTTTTTTATTTCAATTTATTCATTTTTTTTTCAAGTAGGACTTATAAAACAGCATTTTTGAAAAGTCAATACACATATAAAACAATTGAAAAAACGATACACACATACAACAACAAATAAAAACTAATCATTACACAAAACAAATAATACATGATATGTCTGTCATGAAAAATACCCATAATTAATAAATAATAACAACACAAATGAAAACAATAAAATTAAGTACTAATCGTACGAATATCGATGTCAATTGATATGCAAATTGATTATAGAACTAAAACTAACAGGTCGATAATTAATTATTATGCTACCACAGGAATTAGAGCAATTCAGTCCCATGCGTTTTTATCACTAAGGTAATCCTTGGTGCTGTAATAAGCTTTAGAAATTAGCTTAAGTTTGACCTGTTTTTTAAATCTATTGACTGGAAGTTCTGACATACTTAACAGTTTGTTATAAAAGCGTATAAAATTTCCCTTAAAGGAGTTTCTAATTTTTTGTAACCGCGCAGGTGGCATTGCAAGTTTGTTTTTATTTCTTGTATTAATGCTATGAATGTCACAATTTCTCTTAAAACTATTGATATTTTTATAAACATACACAATATTTTCATAAATGTATTGACAATGCATTGTCAGTACATTAATTTCCTTGAACTTATTACATACATCACGATCACCGGAGTGGGGATCAGTAGTGGTCCGACCGTTGCCCGGAGTGGTAGTATGCTGTCGAGGTAACGTTTAGCTAAATAGATATAGAGCCTGGGACGTGAATACTACATGTCGCACTCACCGGATTGCTGAGCAGCGAGAGGAAGGCCTGCTTGTGACGTCGCAGCACCGACTCGAACGTGTGCACCGCGTACGGGGCGCCGCCGCCCTCGTTGCTCAGGTGGCTGTCCACCACCGCTACCAGCTCTTTGTATGGTGTCCATAGATCCTCCGTCGTGCTCACTGTAAAGGATTCACTCATAGAAATACCATAATGTACACCAACAACGGCACGGCTCTGTAAAACCGGGTACAAGGTCAAGCTTTAAGAGGGAAAAAAACGGGCGAGAGAATTTATAAAATGTATTGCCTTCGCCCAACCTCGAGCCTCCCCCCGTAGAGCGTAGTGTGATAGGGACAACAGCAGCTCGGGTCGAAATTACCTATGAAAAATAGACAAAATCAATGTTTCATAGTCCCCTCTTTCGTTCTCCAAAACTGGACCGATTTAATTACTTTTTAGTGTTCCGTACCCAAAGGGTAAAAACGGGACCCTATTACTAAGACTTCGCTGTCTGTCCGTCCGTCCGTCCGTCTGTCACCAGGCTGTATCTCAAGAACCGTAATAGCTAGACAGTTGAAATTTTCACAGATTGTGTATTTCTGTTGCCGCTATAACAACAAACACTAAAAACAAAATAATAATAATAATTAAGGGGGGATCCCATACAAAAAACGTGATATTTTAGCCCTTTTTCGTGGCTACCAATCGCCGAGCTAGATCTCAAGAACCGTAATAGCTAGACAGTTGAAATTTGCACAGATTATATATTTTTATTGTGGCTACAACAACAAATACTAAAATCAAAATAATAATAATAATTAAGGGGGGCTCCCATACAACAGAGTAGTTGCCGCTAAAACAACAAATACAAAAAAACTCAATAAAACAAGTGTTTAATGGCACCAGCTTTTAGCCTTTTTTCTGGCACGGAACCCTTCGTGCGCGAGTCCGACTCGCACTTGGCCGGTTTTTCCTATGTTTTTCTTTGTTTATATATAATCTCTTCAAATTTGTTTGCTGGCTGTCTGAACAATGCGGAAAATATGTTTTTGAACGTTTATATCTCTTTTTAACCGACTTCAAAAAAGGAGGTTCTCAATTAGCCGGAATAATTTTTTTAAATAATTAATTTATGAAAAAAGGTAAACATAGCGACATGGCAATAGTGGCCATAGATTTTATGGAAAAAAATATTGCTCTAGTGGCATTATCCAGGGAGGAAAGAGGGGACTACGTTTGTATGGAAAAACGGCCCTAGTAAACAGTAGTACAGTGTTAGTAAACACTAGGGCCTCCCGAGCGAAGCCGAATACTGCCGAACACGTCTTGCCCAACAGCGGTATTCCACGGCGGAACTAGTCTTCCTGGGGGACTTTAACGCACACCATAGTGAGTGGCTGTTCCCGTACCAGGAAACCGACCACACTGGGAGAGAGGCGCGCAAACTTGCATTGACGCTAGATCTCACCCAGCTGGTGAACGTTGCGACGCGGGTGCCTGATGTTGACGGGCATACACCCAATTGCCTTGACCTTCTGCTGACAACTAATCCAGACCAGTACTCCGTGTCGGTTTCCGCCCCCCTAGGGTCATCCGACCATTGTCTGGTAAAGTCCGTATCGATCCGATCTCCTCCTGATGACAGCCCCAGAGGCACAAGGAGAGTTTGGAGATACGAGTCAGCAGATTGGGATGAGATGCGGCACTTCTTTGCGTCTTATCCTTGGCGGCAAATGTGTTTTTCTTCGAACGACCCCTCGCTCTGCGCTTACGCAATTGCTGACGTGATACGGCAGGGAATGGAGTTTTTTATTCCGTTCTCAGACATCCCGCTCGGTCACAAAGCCCGGCCATGGTACAATGCGGACTGCGCGCGTGCTGAGGCCCGCAAAGAGTCTGCCTACCAGGCCTGGGTTCAAGTTCGTGACCGCAAAATTCGAGCTCGAAGGGTTCGTTCTAAGAAGAGGGCATTCAACTTAGCCGCCAAATCTTGCAAAAGGGTGATCCGTAAGGCTCGGTTCGATCACATCCGTAGAATAGGGGCCAGACTAGCAGCCTACCCCCCAGGTAGTAAGCAGTTCTGGTCCTTATCTAAATCGATCGAAACCAATTTCTGTCGTCCGTTGCTTCCTCCCATGCAGAAGCCTGATGGCTCGCTGGCTTTCACCGCATTAGAGAAGGCCAATCTCTTTGCCTCTCTGTTTGCCAGTAACTCGCGTCTGGACACTGGCTCTCATCTACCACCATCAATACCTCAATGTGGCTCCTCGATGTCGGAGGTCCCGATTCATAACAAAGAGGTCCGTAGAGCACTGCAGAGTCTAGACGTAAACAAAGCTAGTGAGCCTGATGGAATACCTGCAAGGGTTCTGAAGCACTGTGGTCCCGAGTTGTCTCCTGTTCTTACACGTTTGTATCGTCTCTGTCTCAAGAAGAATACCGTACCGGCATCCTGGAAGCTTGCCAATGTGCAACCAGTGCCCAAGAAAGGTAGTCGTGCCGATCCCTGCAATTATCGACCTATCGCCATTACCTCCATACTCTGTAAGGTTATGGAGAGAGTTCTGAACAGTAAGCTGCTGACTTACCTTGAAGCTAACGACCTTCTCAGTGATCGGCAATATGGGTTTCGCCGGGGCCGTTCCACTGGGGATCTTCTTGTGTATGTTACGCACTACTGGGGCGAGGCCATCGAGAAACACGGTGAGGCTCTTGCCGTGTCTCTTGACATCTCGAAGGCTTTTGACAGGGTTTGGCATGCTAGTCTGCTTCGCAAGCTTCCTGCATACGGTATCCCTTCTGGCCTCTGTAGCTGGATATCTGATTTCCTGAGTGGGCGGTCGATCCGAGTAGTCATTGATGGCTGCTCGTCGGACCTCATGGCCATTGATGCCGGTGTTCCTCAGGGATCTGTTCTCTCCGCGACCCTTTTCCTGCTTCATATTAACGACCTTCTTCTGCCAGGAGTGGTCGCATACGCAGATGACAGTACGGTCATGGAGAGATATTTGTCCAGCGCGGGGGCTGGTCGTGATGAAATTCAGTCTGAGAGAGAGACAATGGTAGAGCGAATTAACTCAACCTTAAGTCTTGTCTCCCAATGGGGTGATAACAATCTGGTTAGTTTCAACGCCACCAAAACGCAAGCGTGTCTGTTTACCGCAAAAAGGAGCTCATTCAATCTGGCTCCTACTTTCCGAGGTGCAACCGTGTCTGTAGCCAATGATCTCGAGCTGCTTGGCATGACGTTAAGCTCAAACCTTAACTTCGGCACTACCATCGAGTCCAAAGCCGGAACAGCGGCCAAAAAGCTGAGCATCCTAAATAAGGTTAAGCGATACTTCACCCCTGGGCAGCTTCTATCTTTATATAAAGCCCAAGTCCGGTCTTGCATGGAGTATTGTAGTTACCTTTGGGATGGCTCGGCTAAGTACCAACTTGCCGCACTCGACTCGGTGGACCGCAGAGCCAGGAGGCTCATTGGCGGCAGTACGGTAGTGGGAAATAAGCTGCAGAGCTTAGCACATAGACGCAAAGTAGCGTGTCTGTGCGTCTTCTACAAATTGTACTTCGGTGAGTGTGCTCAGGAGCTCCATGAGCTCATACCGCCTTCCCCCTTCTTCCATCGGACATCCAGACGTACGGCTGGCTACCATCCTTACCTGGTCGAAATTCCTCTAGTTCGAACCAAGCGCTTTGCTTCTTCTTTTATAATGCGCACTTCTAAGGTTTGGAATTCTCTGCCGGCGTCTGTATTTCCGAGTTCATATAACCTGGACCTTTTTAAGGCACGAGTGAATAGGCATCTTCTGGGTGAGCTCGCTTCATCGTCGGCCTCATCTTTGCCCCCTGGCTAGATGCTGGCCAAGAGCAATCCCATTTTTAATAAAAAAAAAAAAAAAAAACTCGTGACTTATTTTCACAATGCCTACTGGCGTATAAAAAAATCATCTCCGAAAAACCAGTCTGACATCCAATTATGCACATAGCTGTCACGAATCACGAGGTCAAGATATAATACGGACGTATGTTGAGGCGATTTTTGGATCGGCTTATGGGTTAATATTTCATTCTCCGAAGCTAGAGGTCCCGGGTTCGAATCCCGGCCAGGGCATTATTTGTGCATTTAGCACGGATATTTGTTCTTGGGTCTTGGATGTTTTCTATGTATTTAAGTATGTATTTATCTATATAAGTATGTATATCGTCGTTTAGTACCCATAGTACAAGCTTTGCTTAGTTTGGGACTAGGTCGATTTGTGTAAGATTGTCCCCCAATATGTATTTATTTATTCTACTTGAAAATTCATACTGGTTGAACGATTTCTGTACATCGGATCTATTCTTACTAATGCACAAAAAATAATTTGAAATGATATCTGACAGGTGAATCTCTTGGTATAAAAACAACGTATTAAGTAACAATGTACCTTCAATACGCGGTCCATTCGACAAAATCAAGTTATTCATAAAGTATTTATGTACAGAGATACTACAGTATGGGGTTTTTCAAGAAAGGAGTGTATAATTTTTAAAGGGTCGGCAACGCGCATGAGATATCCATTGAGATATCCAAGTAGTTTATTCTTCAAATTAGGCATATTACTTGCACCTATGAACGTCAATAAACTACCACCGGTTCGGAAAAATATACCTCTGCCACGAGAAGAACCGGCGTAAGAAACTCGGCGAGGTGTCATTTTTTCAAAACAATATACATTATATAGTTAAATATAAAATTACATTACTACAAAATAGCCGAATAGTGTAGGAAATGAACCTAGTGGACCCCGCAGTAATTCCTGTCAGAAAAAACTTTACAGCATGATAAAGTATCAATAAATTAAAAGTATTGTATAATTATCCAAAGAATAATAATCGAGGGCCCTTACGGATGCACTTCGACCCAATGAGATCTTTTGTGAAGAATAATAATAATATAAGTTAGGTATTTATAATTAAAGTCTCGTTGATATCTGTTTTAGGAAAATGATCCGTTTAAACTTCTTCACCGTACATATTTATGTAACGTATAAAAACAATATATGAAATATCCAAAAAAATATCCCAGCCGAAACAAAAAACATAAAATAAATATGTATTTTTGGTGTGGCTTGGACCGGAAAATTGCTCAGTCGAATTTTAATTAACGCTAATTTGCACCCAACTGCTAAGGCAAGATGGTACATTACTGCGTAAACGCGGGATAGATTTATCTTCGCTTCCAAAATTTCGGTGTTCGCGATGATATTTCTTTTGGATATTTTGGATTTATGTGTACTTATATATGTGACTACTTGACATGATTTTAAAAAGAAATAATGCTGAGAATTTTTCCACACTGAGTTTTATATAGTTACAAATAAATTAATACTGGTATGGTTTTTTTTTGGATCTTGTTACTCTTAACGCCAAATTACATTCTAAGGTCATATAAGAAAAAAAAATGACTGAGCAATTTTCCGGTGAAAATGAGGGTCAGAAAAAGGAATTATCATACAAAAGCATACTCATGTTTGAAAAAAGTATTGGATTTTTATCAAGTATCACATACTGGTATAAATAACTCATTTAGTGAAATAAATTTGGACTGAGAAATTACTCGGTTCAATTAAAAACAGATTTGTACTTTTAGGTAAAAACACGTAACCCGTGTGTTTTTTTTTTTTGGATATTTATATATAAGTATTGGCTCATACTATTTTATAACCCAGCAAAGTTTCATTGACTGAGGAATTAATGCATGGTGCCCATACAAAGAATCGGTTCATTTCCTACACTAGAAGTGGTATTAAATAATAATAGTAATTGTTTATTTTACGACCAACTCGGATCGCCTTGGCCAAGCATGGTGGCACCGTGGCTGGTGGTGGTGAACTACAAATATATAAAGGAGTAGTGGGCGGCGCGCGCCGGCGGGCTGCGCGGCGCGGCCGCCGCTAGCATCGCGGCTCGCGTTCTTGCTATTCATTTATTCTCTCAATGTGAAACTCTGTACTGGTCGAGTTGCATTCAACTATTTTTACCGACTTCAATAGAAGGAAAGAGGTACACAGTTCGTCTGCATGTTTGCATGTTCTTTTTTTTATGTATGTCTGTTCCCCGATAACTCTTGACCACGTTGGCCGATTTTTGATAATTCTTTTTTTGTTTCAAAGCAAGTACCCCGACATTGGTCCCATATAAACTTGGTGAAGGTCTGATGATGGAATCTAGGAGGAATCGAGGGAACTCCTCGAATTTGATAGGCACGCATATGCCGATTTCGGTATTTTCTGTAGGTAACCAAGCATTGGCTCACGGAAACCACAAATTGTGGCGTAGCAAGTACAAAATTGGAGTCGGTTTTTTGGTATAAATTATTGTCATTACAATTACATTACTATTATATATATCCGTGTAATATATAAATAAATAAATATTCGAGGACAAGCTTACACAAATCGACCTAGTCCCAAACTAAGCAATACTTGTACTATGGGTACTAGACGACGATATACATACTTATTTAGATAAATACATACTTAAATACATAGAAAACATCCAAGACCCAAGAACAGATATCCGTGCTAAATGCACAAATAATGCCCTGGCCGGGATTCGAACCCGGGACTTCTAGCTTCGGAGGCAGTGTCACTACCAACTAGGCTAAACAGACCGTTTAATAACAGTAATGTTATTAAATGTCAAGTATTTCGTGCTTCTCCTTGAGTTTGGTGCAAGTAGTAAACTGTATTACATTCTGTGCTTTCCCGTGTTGGTTGGTTACACCTGGAGTGCATACTGACAATAGCAGATGTCAATGTGACATTGACATTTAATGGTAGTTTTGATGGAATCTAATAGGGTATTTCACAAAACAAAAAAAAGTTATTTTACGTTTTTAATAAACATGTCATACGAAAATAGTCTGAGAAAATCTAAAATCATCTTATTTGTACAATTTTTTAAGATTTTTAAATACATAAATATGAAAAAAGAACGCAGCTTGACCATAAAAAATTGTGACGTTGTTAGGCAAACGCTCAAATAGCGAAAATATTGGCAAAAAGCTTTTATTGTTTTTTTTTTTATTTATTAATATCAGGTACGCCTAACCTAATGGTCGCACCACACTTCGGGTATTTGTGCAAATATTAGTGTTGCATATTGTTCATAATATCGGATAATTTTAAAGAAAAAAAAACCGACCTCAATAGGCCGGTGAGAGATTATTATACTTAGATGGTGCACTCTTAGCTTCCATACAATAAAATAAAAAATTGCTATAAGTATGTTTATAACGGTAAAAGACTAAGTACCCTCAATTCCTCATGGAATGCTCCATCAGAACTCAAGCTTGACAAAAATGTGTCTTGAAAACCTAGCTTGCTTGACAAACAAAACGAAGAGAACAAATCGCCAAACGTGAACTACGCGTCGTTGAAGAGTTCCGTCCTGATCATCATCAGCAGTTCTAAATCATCAAATGTCACTTTTTTTAATGAAAATTCTTGATTAGTTCATGAAAATACTAAAATCAATATTTGTCTGCCTTTCACATTTGAGGAGTTCCCTCGGTTCCTAATGGATCCCATCATCAGAACTCAAGCATGACAAAAAATAATCGTGAAAATAGAACTTGGCTCACAGTTTCCTTAACAAACAGCTAGAAGGACAAATCGCCAAACGTGAACTTTTCGTCGTTGAAGAGTTCTGTTCTGATCATTTTTGTATAATAATGCTTAATTTGTTGATAAAAACACAGAAATCACTATATGTTTGCCTTTAAGATTTGAAGAGTTCCCTCAATTCCTCATGGTACCCATCATCAGAACTGCGTTTTGACAAAAACGGGACCAACTTGGATATATACAGTTACAATAAATAAAAAAAATTTCAAAATTGGTTAAGAAATGACGGAGTTATGGAGTAACAAACATTAAAAAAAAAAACAACCGATTTGATAACCTCCTCTTTTGAAATCTTGAAGTCGGTTAAAAAGAAAAGGAGGCGAACCCGATGTGTGGTACAACCATTAATCAATCCCATTTCGAGCAATATCATTTTTAATAAATAAAAAAAGTTTGTGGTAAATTTTTACTAAATACTTGCAAAGAAAAGACCAAAACAACAAATAAAAATAAAATTAGTTAAAAATTTCGGTGGTTATTTATATTTATATCCACTATTTTTACTTCTAATACTTAGATAACTTTTTATATTAGTTTTTGTATAGAGAGTGATACATTATTTGTATATTATTTGTATGTATAATAAAGCAGAAATTCATGATTCAATTGATATATCAATCGTCAGAAGTCATAATCGCTGCACCCGTTGGGCTTATACATTTTTTCTTAACGTAGTTTTTGGAGTGCCTCGAGTAAAATATTTATTTTTGTTTGCATATTTTGGTTCCTACTATCAGTGTGCAAAGCTTGCTTTCGTCACAAAGTGCAGGTTTTTTAGGATTCCGTACCTCAAAAGGAAAAAACGGAACCCTAAAAATTAAACTATTATAGGATCACTTTGTTGTCCGTCCGTCTGTCTGTCTATCTGTCTGTCTGTCTGTCAAGACCTTTTTTCTCAAAAACGCGTGGAGGTATCAAGCTGGAATTTATATTAAATACTCAGGTTTACTGAGCTATTATCTAGTGCTATTGACTCCGGAAAACAGGCTGATGTAATATATACGGACTTCAGTAAAGCCTTTGATAAAGTTTCTCACTCAATTTTAATGTGCAAGCTTTCGGCATACGGGATATCAGGTTCTTTGTTGCAGTGGTTGCAGTCGTATTTGTCTGAAAGACGGTTCTTTGTGGTGATAAATGGCAACCAATCTGTTTATAAGAGCATAACTTCTGGCGTACCGCAGGGATCGCATTTAGGGCCCATTCTCTTCAATTTATTTATTAACGATATTACTGAATGCTTCCATTTTTCCAAGGTGTTTATGTATGCTGATGACTTAAAGTTCGCACGCATAATTAACACATATGAAGATGTCGCCTTACTTCAAAGTGACATTGTTAGACTAAGTAACTGGTGTGGATACAACCGTATGCAATTAAACATAAAGAAATGCTTCCATATAAAATTCACCCGAAAATACAACGTGATACAAGCAGACTACAACATAGAGGGAGTAAAATTGGATGAAGTTGATAACACTCGCGACCTTGGCGTGCTCTTTGACAGGGGGTTGACATTTGTACCCCACATTGAAAGTGTTTTCAAAAAGGCATCCAAAACCCTGGGCTTTATCATAAGAAATGGTAAATCATTTAAGCGCAGTTCCACAAAAAAACTTCTATACAATAGTTTTGTAAGAAGCACACTAGAGTACTGTAGCGTTGTATGGCGGCCTCATTATGCTACTCATTCATTGCGACTGGAACGGATACAAAAACGGTTCACTCGACATCTGGCTTACCGAACGGGCGTAATGGCTAGGAGATCTGTATCCTACCAACGAAAACTACAGCATTTTAAAATGGATTCACTAGAAACCCGGCGGACAATCTTAGACGCATCTTTCTTACATAAATTATTAAATCACAAGATAGATTGTCCTCAGCTATTACAAATGCTGAGTTTTCGAGCTCCATCACGATATCCCCGTAATCCAATTACTCCTTTGTGCCCACCGCTTAGAAAATCAGTATCAGGTAGTAACTCCCCGATATGCCGGTTATGCAAGCTCTGTAATAATTGTAGCGACGTGGTGGACATCCATTACGACCCACTCGGTAAATTAATAACAACTGCCCGTAAATGCTAGTGTTTGGTAGTTAGTAATCTAAGTTGTCTTAATTGTATTTTTCTTTTTGTCACTGTTTATATCCAAATTTGTTTCGCATGTGGTGTTTACCTATAAGTGATTGTGACACCCATCTCTAAATGTACCTTTTTAGTTTATAGATTTCGCATGTGCTGATGTCAACAATCGTTGGTGAACCTTGAATAAATAAATAAAAAAAAATACTGTAAGCCAACGCTATCAAAAGATACAGCCGTTTATGCCGCAAACTTTCGCAAATTTTCGACACTCGCAAGGGAATCAAAACCTACAGGGTACTTCCAGTGAACTCAGAATCTTAAAATTTGGTACGAAGCAAGGTCTTATAGCACAGATAAAGGAAAAATTGCGAAAATTGTAAATTTTTAGTTACATCATATACTAAAAATATTTATTACGGAACCCTTGGTGTGCGAGTCCGCCTCGCACTTGGCCGGTTTTTTCTTACTCATTGCACCCTCTTTTACAAGTTTCTGTCTGGCCTTATGATTGACTGGTAGAGAATGCCTCAAGGCATTAAGTCCACCCTTTGTGTAATAAAGTTTTAAACAAATAATAACTGGATATATCGCAAATCTAGTTATCCTGTGTGAATAAAAATGCGTTTCACAAAATAAAAGGTCCTGGCAGAATACCAGCGATGTGCCTAGCCGCATCATTGTGCTGAGCCAGCGCCTTTTCTATGCCACGACACATGGTTTTGTAATTAAATTTAGTTCTAAGCTGCATGCCTTTCTTTTATATTGTAACTATTTTTTGTGTTTTTATTATTTACTATGTATGTCGTGGAAAAGAATAAAGCTTTTATCTATCTATCTATATCCACCACCACCATATCAGCCGAAAGACGTCCACTGCTGGACATAGGCCTCCCCCAATTCCATGGGGGGTAAATGCCATAATCGCCACGCTTGGTATGCGGGTTGGCGATCGCAGTATCTCGTCCGCACTACAGGGACGCTGCTGCCCATCCCCCGGTGGTCTTGGCCGTAGTTTTAGGACATACCCGGGTCCCCTCTTCTATCTATATATCTTATCTGAATTAGTCTGTACAGTCACCAGCACCAATATCTGCTATAACAAAGCGAGCATAAATATCTGTCACGGCTCTATTTCTAGGGCCGTTAGGACGTGTCAGATATTTTCGCCGCCTTTGTTTTGGCAGATATTAATGCTGGTGACTGTACATTCATTGTAACACACATATAACACATGATGTTTCTACACATATTCGAGACCACAGAGAGACTAAATAGTAAAATTTAACCTACCTACCTATTTTAAGCGTTAATCTTAATACCTTAACTTGTTTAAATTCAAGTAATTAGCGCCTCGCGGTACTCATTTAAAAATATCTTTGTTTTTAACTCAAATATGTTCTCAATAAGTGAAAGGTAAAATTTCTTTTGAGAAATAAAGTCCTTTAAATCGATATAAAACGTGCTTACATGATATTATATGAAAATCATTAGAATAATAAATACCAGAGTAATAATGAATAGTGTGAGTGTCAAGTCTTAGGATGAGAATTACAATTGTTTAAAGTGTCACTGAACATTAAGAATCAGTGAACTCTCTTAGTCCCCCCCCCCCAAGCTATATTTGAACAATGAGGGTAGTAGGTAGGGTAGTTTGACATCTAAGTACAAAGTGAGGTAGATGTGAAAACGTGATTTCAGCCAGCCCATGTGCCTAACCTAACCTAAATAAAAGTTATCTTCAGTTGCTAAAGTTATTAACATTCCCTAGTTTATATATATTTGAGTGTTGTATCTTTGTGAAAGCAAATCCAGGTCTGTTTGAGCAGAATATACAAACAGATACTTTTATCTTTGCCCGACCAGCGCAGTAGTAGTTAATACGAGCAAGACGTGTTGATGAGAATATGTGTAATAACAATAACATGGAAGTCTGAAACCTCATCTAAATTTAAATATGTACTTTATAGATTCTTACTGGATTATCTTTATGACACTAATATCCTAATTTAAATCTATTGAATAATTTTAATGCTTAGGTCTTTTTTCTTTTTAATCTGTTATTTGACATTGTTGATATAATATTTACCTTTATATTTAATGTTGTAATTCGATATGTAAAACCAGAAATTCGTACGCAAAATGGCACATCATGGCTTTGTGACGACATTTAATGATAAATTTTCATCTTTTTTTCACCTGTGATGAGTGAAAATGAAAACAATCAAATGCAGTTCGCAGATCACAAGTACAAGTCGCAATGCTGTTGCACAATATGAAGAAATACAATTACACACACAACTTTTTAATTGGGTAGAAACAAATGTTTGAACCACAGCAACGGATTTTAATTCATCAATAGTGTGATTCCATTCTGACACAAAAGTTACCCATATATATGAATGACTGATTTTCATTTCACAACAAATCAATTAAATTGTAGTCTAATTAGAAGCCTCAGCTATGTTTCCAAAGATTTGGTCCTCACCCTATTATGTGATAACACTTATTTTATTAAAACTTCAATAATAGATTGCTTGCAGTGCAGGTATTATCAAATTGTGAATTTGATCTTCTACTGGGTCATAAAATTCTACATACCACATGTTAATGTTATTTAAAAATTAACATAATTTTATTCTATGTTATTGGAATACCTTATGTCATTTTATAAGATTTTTCTATTTATAATTAGGTACAAAATGCATGTTAAGTATTAAAATGTAATTAATACCAAATAGCACATAAGGTTTATAAGATTTCAAGCTAACAGTGTTATTACTGTTAAGAACGGGTTATTTACGATGTATATAAGAAAATTAGATTCCAATATTTCGTCGCTGCAAGCACCATTTTCAAGGATTAACTGAAATGGGGCTTGCAACAGCGCCAAAATTTCGGGAATTCATATAATGTTATATACAACACAAGTACCCCAATCTTAACAGTAATTCTAACATAAGGTCTAGATTATAATTGTGAATAAAACAATTAATAAATAACTAAATTTATATGATCTTCTTGTACTTTAAAGCAAGAGAAGGGAATTCACTGTAGTCAAAGTGACACCAAATGGCTATATGGAAGAAAGAGCCCTGAGAGAATTGAAAGAAAATCCTAGATAGATAAAAAATAAACAACGCGACGTTCGCCATTTTCCGGATTTGTCGAGTACAATAAAAACAAGGGTTGCTTTAATATGCCGGCTCAAGGGTGGGTATTAACAGGGAAAAGTACAATGCCAACGTAGAAATCGATTATGGGGCTAAGGTACTCTAAAAATACGCAGTAACAACATAGGATCGAAAAACGGCGAGAACTATCGTGACAAAAAATAACCTCAACACGACCATGTTAAACCAAAAACTAATATAAATCAGCACTGAAAAACTTAGTTGCAAAGCCGATTATACTTTTAAAAGCACAAATATGAATTACTTCGACTGCTTTTGCTGAGATATAGGGTAATATGTATGGATATCTAAATACCGCCAAATGAAGACAGGTTATGCTGAACGAAAAACTTACCTTCATTGATGTCCATTTTGGCGAATCGGTTGGTGATATTTGATTTTATTAGTTAAGGCCAGTTTTTCATTACACAAATTTTATAACAATATGTGTAAAATATCATCGGAAAACAAGCTTGGTTAAGAACTCTTGTTTGGAATGTTCCTTTGACAACCCACAGATAACTAAACAGAGTAACTAATATGAATATTGAATGAATGAGGAATGAATGCATGCATGGCAAGTATGGTTTGGGTCTTTTACACCGTTATTATTAACATGCGATACACTCATATCACGATCCGTATCACGTGAATATTGATGAATATTGAAGCAATATCCAAATAATTAAATAACCCCTATAATATTGTCAGTATCGTGTAAAAACGGGTCCACAGCGCCATGTTTTTCGTGTTTGCAAATATCAAACATGTTTTTCGAACACAAAATAGAGCGTGGCCTCAATGTTAAGGCCGTTCCACTGTACCAAAAATCCAACAAAACATGTTTGATGTTTGCAAACCCGAAAAACATGGCGCTGTGGACCCGGCTTAAAGGCCCCAATTGAAGTAAGTTGAAGTTATTGGGGGCCTACTATCTATACACGGTTAAAATTTTCAGAATACCAAAAAAAAACAATATTATCGTGCTTTTCAAAATTGTATAGATTTTGCTCCAATCACAGACATCAGAGAAATGCAGACTGGCAGTATTAAGCCAGATGATTTTTCATATAGTTGTCCCGTTAAATCCTTATGGTACACCAAACTGAGTTAGAGTGCGCCAGATAGTACGATCATTTTCGGCTATTAACGAATTGCTTCCTTTCAGAGCACACCGGGTTGTTAAATCCCATATAACTTAACACACTACAATTTTCTTAAAAATCCAACAGCTTTTATGGTATTATGGTTTGCATTGAAAACTGCCAAGTTAAGGCTCAAAATGCATTAAGCCGCAGTAAATTAGTTTTACTGTAAACAATGTAGTGCCGGACTTGGCACCATTTCAGAGAATCTACGGAACTTGGCACCCATTTAGATCTCAATTCGTTTGTCGGTGAAGACGACAACCAAGCATCGCATAATCTTAATATTGAACTTTGCTCCTATGTTCACATTTATGTTTTTAATGGGATATCATTATTTTTTGTCAATTTTCAAAATCAAAATACCCAAATCGCTATAAGTGCACCTCAAATATTTGAAGAGTTCCCTTAATTTCTCCAGGACCCTATGATCAGATTCTTACCTGATAACTATGGGACTACAACTGAAGTTACACCGTTTCAAACAAAAAAAGATTTTTCCAAATCGGTTAATAAATGACGGAGTTCTGCAGTAACTAGCATAAATAATAATTATCCTAATTAAAAAAATCATCTTTTCTGATTTTTTTTTTGGTGTACACACACAATTACCAAGCAGCATACCATTCGTCCCGTACTGTCAAGTATGTAAGTGCGAGAGGGACGAATGCTATATGTCCGACATATAAGCGATCATACTAGCCCCTCTGGAAGTGGGTTAGGTTTTTGATTACTAGTCAGTCAGTGGTAAAAATGCCGTTTTTTTTAATTTAATATTTGGTAAGTTCAATAATTATTAAATCTATATTCATGAAATTTGGGGTTCTAGTTTTCCTAAAGGATCTTAATACATGTACAAAATTTCACTTTTAATGTTAGATAGATTTGGAGTTATTGGGGGTCTAAAGTGGCTCCAAACGGTTCACACGGCTGCTGTCCGCCAGTTCCTGGGGTGAACTTGGCTGGACACGCTGCCGCGTGTCTAGATCACCGTGATCGATGTATGCGATTGCTGCCACCACATATAACACGACTAAGGATGGGACGTCATAATCGTGTTAAAGGATGTATCGGTCTTCTGATACATCTCAATTTAGTCAGGTTACCATAAGTCCGTCCCTTTTGGTGGTTAAGGCTGGATTGCACCGACTTACGATCACAGACTGATCAACGTTAAATATGGCGCCGGCAGCTGTCATGCCATAGAAACTTGTTAAACTTTCCATACATTGAAATTTTAACGAACACAGCTTACGATTACAGACGGTTTGGTGCAACCCAGCCTAATGCTCCTACTATAAGATCCTCTCTACGTGGATAGTATTCTATCATTACCATCACATCATCATCAAATTAGTGATATTTTCTTTTCATCAAATTAACACAATAAAATGAAAATTACAAAATATAATCAGAATATTCTAAATAATAATAATAAAAACCGGCCAAGTGCGAGTCGGACTCGCGCACGAAGGGTACCATTATCTATAAAAACGGCAAACGGCAAAGTCCGACTCGCACTTAGCCGGTTTTGTTATTATAGCGGCAACAGAAATACATCTGTGAAAATTTCAACTGTCTAACTATCGCGGTTCTTGCGATACGGCCTGGTGACAGACAGACGGACAGACCGCTGTCTTAGTAAGAGGGGCCCGTTTTTACCCTTTAGGTACGGAACCCTAAATCCAAGACTAAAAAGTATCTAACAATGTATTTTTATAAATGAAGCAATACAATTGTAGTTAATACTGAAACCAGTTTTTTAATCCTTGCCTCACCTACAAATTGAATAATCACTGATTCTTGAATTTTGCTTTATTAAAAAAAAACAACACATTGTGACGGTTTGGTTTCCAAGCATTTTTTTTTAAAATAAATGCAGCTAAATCCATATCAGTATCACACATAGCTGCATTATTCCGCCATAAAACGGAAATTGCTCGTTACTACTCACGTGTGGGTAGATGGCTGGATCTTGAAAGGGTTAATATAAGTGTAGATACGAATTACATACAGAATGTAAGTAACAGCATTACGAAATGATACCCTCACTGCCTCATTATAATCCTGGGAAAACAAAAGAGAACTCAATATATTAATTCCGTTTTTGTCTAAGGCGCCACGTCAGGCGGGATATTGCAAATACTCGTAGCTATAATATACAAGTTAGAGGCCTTCGGGCGGCTTGAGAACTTCTAACAGTCAAGTTGCCCACTCACTTGACAAAGGGGGTCGAAGTTGCACCACGTCCGTAGGGAGTACCCACCGTTACCCTACACGTGACCCCTGGGCGGTGCTAAAAGTGCAACAAAACTGGCAACCGTACTTGTCTTCTCGAAGATCACACGGTTCGTAAATAAATGCCATACGATTAAATAAATAACTCATTTATTCTATCGCCGATTATATCAACCTCGCCTTTTCGGGCTTAAATATCTACTTCAGATTTATGACTAGTGTTATAATTATAATTTATACTAAAAAAAACCGACTCCAATTTTGTACTTGCTACGCCACAATTTGTGGTTTCCGTGAGCCAATGCTTGGTTATCTACAGAAAATACCGAAATCGGCACATGCGTGCTTATCAAATTCGAGGAGTTCCCTCGATTCCTCCTAGATTCCATTATCAGATCTTCACCAAATTTATATGGGACCAATGTCGGGGTACCTGCTTTGAAATAAAAAAAGAATTACAAAATCGGCCAACGTGGTCAAGAGTTATCGGGAAACATACATACAAAAAAAAGAACAAGCAAACTTGCCGACGAACTGAGTACCTCCTTCCTTCTATTGAAGTCGGTAATAAAGACAGTTCATTTTCAGTAATATAAATTAGGAAACTATCCGTTAGTGAAAGATGTTTATTATTACTTCTTACTAACAGAGAGCTTCTATTTTTTCAGACCACGAAGCGCCCTCGTTAACGGTGAAGATTTTAAATAAAAAGTTAGAATAATGAAACCGAAAAATGTTCAAAAATATTGTATTTAGCCTTGTTGATTATTGCATAGTGTTTGTTCTATCACATCCAAGTACTCCACACATTTGTTTCTGTAGAACGTATTGTTGTAGAGCACGACGCTCGCGAAGAATTCCCCCGCATTGGTCGCCTGCACCGGCAGCGAATTCCATACCTCCCCCCTCTCACACTCCTTCTGCACCTCCTCTAAGTGCTGCAAGCCCTTCTTACTCAGCATATTGCTGAGTATAATAGCGTCCGACGAGAACCCAGTCTTCTCAAAGCATTTCTTACATATAACGAAGAGAATGCTCACATTGAAGTGCGTCAGCGTGCCAAAGTTGGCCAGCACCAACGTATCACCCAGCGACAAGTTCCTAAGTGAGATGAGCAACTTCAGAAAGCACCGCTTCTCATAATCGTGGTAAGCCTCCGAGGAATCCATGTCAGGGAACGCCAGTGTTTCACCGGCATGCAACCGTTTAGCATCCTTTGAGGAACGAATGATGCTCAAGAATTCTTCTTCTGCTAATATCTGTTGGTACAACTTGAATATCGGCACAAATATAAACTTAGAGCTGTTCACGGTCTTCAGCGGCAATCCATATGTGAACACAGTCTGTATCTCGGCATTGTCGTCATAGAAACTCTTCCACCTGATTGGTTCCTTGATGAATATCAACAGGTTGAGTATGTCCGTGCGCAGAAACGCATTGAGACTTTTGCATTTCTCCTTCACCGTAATTTTGGCGTACAACTGTCGCTCCGTGAAAGACCCTCTATGGTATCTGGGGTTCGTGTTAACCTTGTTCTCTTCGTGTAGGACTCCCTTTAAGATTTCCTGTTCGTACTCGATCGGTCTTAAATCGTATTGGCGGATGTATTCGGCGGCTACCACAGACCTTAGTCGCTTTACATCGATAGTGAAGGGCATACTGTTCTGCATTAAATACGCTTGCAAATTATTGTTGATTACCTGGCATTGGAGGCTGCAGAAGTAATTGGCGCATTCCTCGACCTGTTTGATGAAAGTTTCAGGTATGTCCGCCAGAGGGAACAGTGACGTTGTCTGATACAAGCTGGTTCCGTAGGCAGTTTTCAGTTTGGGTATGTAGTTGGTGAGGAGTTCACTTCCCCTGTACTGCAGGCAGACGGCGTACACCTCCGAGTTGCCTTGCCGGGAGGTGACAGGCTTGTAGATATTGACCTCCTTGAACAGATGGTTCATGAGGTAGAGAAGCCCAACCGTGGAGTGCTCGAATGTGGTGAAAAGTTTGAAAACGAAGGTGCCTCCTGCGAAAATAAAACATAATAAACAAATATCAGGGGGAATCTTACACAAATCGTTGCCCCATAGCAAGCTCGATAAGACCTGTGTTATGGGTACTAGACGACGATGAGACGATGGAAGTCACCAAGACTCATAAACAAATATTTGCCCTGACCGGGATTCGAACCCGGGCCGTCAGCTTCATAGGCAAGTTCATTAACCACTAAACTAAACAGGTCATCACCGAAAAGATTTAAAATAAAAATTAAAAGATTTGTGGAAAAGTGGTGTTCGCGGTTGTGATTAAAGCCGCCAGAACTTACTAGAAATTCTAGGTACCCCCAGAACCTCTTTCCTGTTTCCGCCAACACGGCCCTAATGCGCAAAAGTGTATTTTGTTTAGCCAGTAAAATTTACAACAAATTGCCTGTCGATTTTAGAATGTTACCCATAAAACAATTTAGGCATAAACTCTTGACATTTTTACTTGAAAATCGCTTTTATTCTATTTCTGAGTTTTTATTGTTTAAATTTAATAATGAGATGTGACATGATTTTATTTTAAATATTAAGAATTAGAAATACGTAAATATATTTGGCATGTTAGTATGTAAGGACATCATTAATTAATAATTTGTACGCCATCAGGCAGAGTATAGTGCGACATACAATATTTATTGTTTTCACCTCTGTAACCAGATTTACCTATGCTCACAAATAAAAAAAACCGTGAACTTTGAACTTCCAGCGATGGCCTCCGCTGTGTGAGAGGATGGAGGTCCTTTTTTTCTTGATATTAAAGGGGCGTCCATAGCCTGCGGTTACCGCTTACCATCAGGCGGGCCGTACGCCCGGCTACCACCGACGTAGTAAATAAATTAGTCGACAACTCGCTTGCCTTCTCTCGAGCCGCAAGTCTGTCAGCTTGCCGTCAGGCCAGGCGGGTTGTTTGTCACTATAAAAATTTGATCGCTCGTCTCGCTGATCGAGCGATGATGGCTGACTACCTACTACTACTCGGTATACCTGAACAGGAGGGCCTGATTTTTTTAATACTAATGTCTCTGTATGCGACATACGCGATAACAAACGTCGTGCCACTATCAAACAGCTATGAGCAAAGCTGTGTCACTTGCAAATATTGCATGAGCATTTTCAATGTAAATTGTAAGTATCCCTTACATGTGGGTAAGTTGGGGGAGAGGTTTTTTATTCCAATAATATGGATATTTTTTCATTGTAACGGCCATAACAGAATGGACACCTAAAATTGTATGAATGTTTCAAGTATACTGCAGGAACATTATGAACACTTTTCCATATGAGTACTGTATGTGTTTTAAAACTCTCATAAGGGCAAAAGTGCTCCCATGCGATACTGCGCTGCAGAACCCAAATTTTGACAATACACTGTATTTAATTGAAACACTTGATTGAAAACGCGTGCAGCAATCGGGACCCTGTCACTTAACCTACTAACTTTTGCCCTATAATGTTTCACTAAACCTAATGCATTTTTCTTCGAAACAGTGAACTTTTTGGGTTTTCTAGTAATATCAAAAAGAAGTTGTTAGGTTAGCTTCAGGTTTGTTTTGCAATAATCCTAGAATGTTATTTATGTACATAAATCAATCTAATTTATTGTAGCTGATGAAGTATGCGATGAAAATAATTTTGAACATTTACGATTAGTAAACTAGCTTTTGCGCGCGGCATCGCCCGCGTACTAAGCGTAAGCGTAAGTGTAGACGTAGTTTTCATATGCCTGACCTGGCTGAATATATTGTGGGAAGAAATATGTATCTAATAATATTTAACCTTTTAAACACTTTCATATTTGAATGAAGTGATCACTCAGACGCCAAGGTATGAAAAAATTATGTAACGTTTAAACCAATAAAAACAAATAAAAACAATTCATAATAGATTTTTACATGATCAAAGTCTTCATTCCGACCTTTTTAGTGGTTGATGGCGTGGTGGGCACAACGACACAAGACCACTTTATAGGTTCTTGGCGTTGAAAGGGTTAAGATCTGACTTAACCACATATTCATTAAACATTATGAATGAACCGTTCATTCATTCAGTTTACAATTTAAGAGGGCGCAGTACGATCGGTGTGGATCGGTTCTCCATACAAACGTATTTATGCTCTCATTTTAAAACGCCATGCTAGAATAACATGAAAATTTGTATACACAATGGGATCCGGCATATCTAGGTCGGATCATAGTTTCTGTTGCTAGAAATTGTAAAAGAAAAAAAATACATTGGCTTTTTGAGTTTTTTACGGCTTGTATGAAAACCTTAATAATTGCTGTATTTTTTTCTTTATTATAATTTCAAGCAACAGAAACTATGATCCGACCTAGATATGCCGGATTCCATTGTGTATACAAAGTTTCATGTTATTCTAGCCTGGCGTTTTAAAATGAGAGTATAAATACGTTTGTATGGAGAACCTAACGTACTGCGCAGTCTTAAGAAAAAAAATGCATTTGGTCTAATGAAACCTTAGAGCATTTAAGACTGGAGTAGCCAACAGCGCATCCTACCAAACAAAAAATGCCATTTTTTGCGGGGGGCGAGAACGAAACATTACGTCAAATTAAACATTAGGGCTAAAGTAAGGTCTAACAAGGAAGGACCGCAGCAATCACCCGACATACCTGGACTGAGGGCCTGCAGAGCCGTGACGATCTCGCAGTAGTGCAGCGGCGAGGTGACCTCCTCCTGCGTGTCGGGCTTCTGCACGCAGTCGATGGAGCCGTCCGCCGTCGCCAGCAGAACCTGCACATAACCACTGTAGGGATCGAGTGGGATACAACATTTTTTTACTTATTAAACAGTAACTACAATAATACATCTTTGTCTGTATTTTTCAAATGATGTAACTGTAAGTATCATATTATCTATAATAATATTCAATTTATTTTAAGACCAAGTACCTTTATTCTATACGTAAACTACACTACACACTTTACATACCTGAACGTAATTAGTTAAAGCTAAAATTTAAACACATTGTTCTTGAGAAATATTGTTTATTAGCTCTGTACGATTGCATGTCTCGATTTTAATGCTTGTTATTCTACTGGGTCCTGTAACACAGGGAATCCTAGCTCAGGACCCAAAGACTTGTTTCTTTGTTGTAAATGTTTTTTCAATAAATATTACTATTTCTATTTCTATAAGTATGAAAAGGGACGTCACGTGGGTCTCTCTGTGTCTCGCCGAGTGTACAAGCGGCATATTGGTTGACTACATCTGAAATTTACCCTTGACAGTTACAGGATATGTCGTAGTTTTTTTTGGTGCTGAATTAGAGTTCGGAGTTTAGTACTCCTTGAAAATACTTTATTGATCTGATCAGATAAATTAATTGAGAAAAAAAGCATTAAATAATAAATATAATCTTAAATTATAAAAAAACTTGTAATAGTAATGATTGATTTCCATAACTAAAATATCCATTAACCACATCCAATCTAATATGCAAGCTACGACCTAAACCTGTATCTGTATCTTATGCGTCTGTCACTGTGTTCCTCCTAAATGGCTGGATCAATTTTGTTAATATTTCGTGCAGGACATTGTTTGTCAGGTCCGTTAGTTACTTAAATTCCCATCCATAGTACAATTTAGAAACTTATGATGGTACTCCAACACTGGCTTGTATAAGCCACTAGGCATAGTAGTGGAACCAGGCCATTATAAATGTTCTGGTTCCAGTGCTATGCAAGTCCCCACAGGACAGTGTGTGAAATATGAGGACTCCTTTACTGATCATGTTGCCTTACCTTTCCCATTTTACATGCATTCTTAACGATAGCCTGACTGTTCCGCCATTCCATCAGGTTCCCGGTGTTGTCCACTCCGAAGTCCCAGTGCGACAGTGTGTGGAACATGAAACGGTCATCGCTGATCATGTTGCTAGGACTGTTGCCCTCGTAGTACGGGTTCAGTGTGTTTGCAAGCCATTGCCACTAGAATTTATGAGTAATTATGTAAGGACCATCAAAGTTAAGGCCAAATGAATCCCAGTTGAGTTTTCTAAATATATATTCTAAGTTGTTCAGTAATCAGTAACACTCTGGTGATTCCTCTGGAGTTGCAAGTGTGCATAGGCTACGGTGTCTGCTTACCATCAGGCAAGTTAAGTATAAGTTAATAAGTTTGTTTGCCACCATTGCTGTATTAAAAAAAACTCTTATTGCAACTTTGAAAGGATCAGAATATCTCAAAAACGGTTGACTAAAATGGAAAAGTTTTTTTAGAAACCTTAATATGATATTTGAAGGCCTATCCATAGATGAATCAATATGGGAAGCTCTATGAGCACAGGTAGTAAACTATTGTGATCACATTGGTTGATTGAATTGGTTGTTTACTAAGGCAAGCTTACAAGGGCCCTTGATTCACGGACAAATGTTTCATAGAATGTATTACAGAATTTTCATTTCATACAAAACTTTTTTTTTAGAAACTTTTTATGTAAAATCCAAGTCATTGTGTAGAACCCATATAGATCTACCAGAAAAGTAGGCTAGGTAAGGTTTTAACTGTGACCCGTTGTGAAAAAAATTATATAAAAAAAAAACAAGGAAATCATACATTCCACAAAACATTATTCCGCGAAACAGGGTACAACCAGCTAACAAGCCTTAACAGATACCAATAATAACAAAAACTAGTTCAATGACTGCTCCTGAACTATCACTCACCTCGATACCTTCGTAGTTCAGCTTCAAATAGTGATTCAAGGACGTGATGAAGGCCCCCGGCGCCTCGCACAGGTGCAGTGACACCATCTCGCGCGCCACCACCGCCTCCAGAGGAACCACGCTGTACGAACACGCGCATTCGTAGAACTTCGTCCATGCCTGCGTCAGAAACTCGGGGTTCACAAGGCATCTTATTTTCCAACACACCTCCCCAGCAGGATTCCTTCTTCGAGTGTGGCTGCTCCACTCCTCAATGTCAAAGTCGTTCAGCTGACTCTTATGAAAGTTCAGGCGGTTTTTCAAAGTCTCCAACTCTTTCACTTTCCAAGGCGGCGCGGAAAACCACGACTCAGATGAGGGCAGCTGCCAATCGGAGTCGAAACGGAAACGAAACTTTTTATTGAATAATGTATTCAGTTCTTCATCAAATTCTTCCGTCTGATGCCGCTTCTGATGTTTGTGCCTCGATTGCAGGAAGGAATAGTCGCTTTTATGCATTTTGATACATTTGAGGCGGGCTTGCTGGAACTGTAAAACTAAAAAATGTATAAAAGACTGGTTAAGTCAATAATACAACACGGATTATTGATATTGTCATTTTTATGACATATCAAACATGCCGCCGCTTTCCACTCATTTACTATTTCAACTTTCTCATATAAGTATACGTATGAGTAAACAAGAGAGAAGTTTGTTTTTTTTTACAAATAATTTTTGGTATAATATCCAGTTGCAGCAACATACAGAATACTATTAAGGGTAAGTGATGCTTTGTCAGTGATGGCCAAAAAAACTATAATCCGCACAAACTATGAAGGTATGTTCCTTTGTGCTATCTCTGATGATATTTGAAATTGACATAACATAACTGCTCGACAAGCCGACGATTATTCTCAAGTTGGTTTTCTTCTCAAGTTTGTTTTCTTTCATAATACAAATTCAATCACAGCGTTAAACATGGTGCGAAAACTAGAGTTCCACGAGCAGAAACTGCTTATAAAACTTTACCTACTAGCTTTGAACTTATATATATCCTGGAAGATGGACAAAAACTTGAAGGTGAAAATAATGAAAAAATACTATATCCAGAAACGCGAGGATTATACCAAGTAAGTACACTTTTGAGCTTATTTGTTACTACACCGGAGGCCCTTTTGCGCATAAAGATCGACATACATATATACTTTGTCTGACCTTATATTATTTACCTTTCAGATATAAAAAGCTTTCGCAGGAGGTCCGCGAGGCAGCGAACAAGATCAAGGACCTGCACGCGGACGCGGAGTTCAAGGCCGAGTCCAGCGCGACACTGCTGGAGAATCTGTACGAGTTGGGGCTGATCCCGACGCGCTGGGACCTGGCGCTGGCGCTCAACGTGTCAGCGAGTTCCTTTTGCCGGAGACGGCTACCCGTCGTTATGGTTCGAAGTGTGTATCATATCATATCCTATAAACTTTAATGTAAGAAATTGAATTACCACACTTTTTACCCATTGAGGGTAGGCAGAAGTAACTGATTTTGGACTTTGATCATTCTTGGCCATTATTATATACTAACATACTGTGAACTGTGAATATCTGTAGTAAAATGTCTGTATCTTAAGTACAAAATCTAAAGTGAAGTGTGTCATATCTTAGGGGAAAGTCATGTTATGTATTAACATGTGGGTAGCTGTGAAGATCTGTGTGTACCCTTGGTTCGTTTATATTATGGAAGCCGGCTTACATGTAACAGGCATAACAACTACTATCTTTTTCATAGTTTTAGCACTGAACAAGGACAATGGATTCCCCATGGGTAATAACTGGGACTACATGTTTTCCCACATCAGTTTGCAGTGTGATAGTTAATGAGATTTTCATGTTACTTAGCTTTTATTTCATTCACTTTCATAACATTCTTTATATATCTTTATCGGTTTATTATGTCTGTTGAATAGAACTTCTATACTTACATGATGAGGGTAGTTGTGAGATGATTAATAATGGCTGTGATGTAATTTGATGAGGTATGGGAGGAAAAGACAGAAAAACGCCAGATCAAGAGCACCCTAAAGCATTTTTGAAGAATGTCATGTCATGATAGTGAATGGAACAAGAGGTTTTTCAAATTCCAATCAATTGGAAATTGGTAATCTGCCCCTCCGGGAAATAGGCATTATATGTATGCAGCTTCTTATGTTTGTTCAGCCCAATTTTCCTTAGATCTGATGCTGAAATATATATGGGGCAGGTCAACTACATATTTCTTGTTGTGTAATGCCATGGTTACTCGCAATTTTATAGTCTTTCAATACACCAAACATGTGTATAATATGACAATTATAAAATTCATTTTAATGGGACATTATCTAAGCATATGATGATAAAAACCTTTTTAAGGCTCGAGTGAATAGGCATCTTCTGGGTGAGCTCGCTTCATCGTCGGCCTCATCTTTGCCCCCTGGCTAGATCCTAGCCAAGAGCAATTCCATTTTTAATAAAAAATCAAAAAACGTTTTTCTTAAAATTCACTATTATCTCCTAGTTTACGGTTTATGGGACAAAATAAATTGAAAAAGTGGATTGAACCTGTATAATATAATATAGTATATTTAAATTTGCATTTATCTATGCTCAGGTAAAATATTGCATGCACACCCACAGAATTAACGGAAACCTGTGTGCACAGATAAAATGTCGGTGAACTTGAAGGAGGCAACAAAGCGGATCGAGCAGGGATATGTGAGAGTGGGCCCGGTACTGGTGAAAGACCCCGCCTTCCTCGTCAACCGCGCGCTCGAGGACTCCATCACGTGGGTCGACAAGCGAGAAGCGTACAGTGAGATGGTCAGTGCAGCCTGGGTCACGGGCCGAGCGAGGCTGCCTCGCGCGGCAATTGCTAATGTTCCATTATGGTTATTTATTGTTGTTATTAGTTGCCTACAAAGCCAAGCGGTCCGCAACGCAACCCCAATAAGGGCATCTATTTCTGTGACATGAAGAAACTAAAAACCGGTGCAAACCTTTGATGTCGAAAAGGTTTCTACTTTACAAGTTTCGAGTCTTTCTGAAATGGGTCCTGTTCACTATTTCACCTACTCGACTTGTCGCCTGCAACACATTCGATGATTCCGATCGTAAACTAATCCCGGTTTGTAACACGGTAGTTATAATTTCAGGAATAATTTGAGTTTTTTACTTTACAGTGAGACGATTTGGATCTGCTATGATTTACTACAAGTGGAGTCTACAGCTAACTTTTAAGAAATATTATGTAATTAAGTACTTGGTAATTTAACAGATGAATGTGTATAAAAATTGTGTGTGTAAACTGTTGTCAAATTAAATTGAGTAAGAATTAAAACAAAAACTGAATTTGACATGTTCGTATTATTCTTCTCTGTATCAATAATACTATCAATATTCTTGAAGAAATAAAATATAAATTACATGATTATTATTTCTACTTCCATACAAGAATCGATGGTATTCTTATTCTGAGAAGAATAATAACAACTAAAGCTATTTATTTTGTATTTTAATCAAAATTCTGTTAAGATTGTTATCACATATTTTAAAACTTTAAGTATTGTAAGCGTTGCCAATTGATAAAAAAAATTAGTTTCTTCCGATATCGTTCTTTTTTATTTAACTAAAAGTAGATTAAAATATGATCAAAATCAAAAACAAATATTTATTCTGCAAATAGGCCACAAGGGCACTTTTACATGTCAAAGCGTGAATTTATATAATAATGATTAAAAGTATACTGATTAACAATTCAATGAAAATAAAAAATATACTGATCAATAATTTACAAATATTAAGGACGTATTGAATACGATCTGTGTCCGAATAAACAAAAAGTATATAAAATTAATTTAATATTTCAGAGATGTATATGGTCTGTGAGCGTCCAAATATAATGCATAGTTATAGCACAGAATAATGAATATGTAAGCTGTAGTAATGTTGCCCCTAAAATCATTGGCCTCTTGAATGTTAATTCAATGTATTAAGCACAATTCTTAAGTACAAGGATGATAATAAATTTCATATTTTTCTTTGTTTGCTACACTCTAAAATGTAGTAGGTCATTTCCAAACCTGACAGGTAGAACACTTGAAAAAAAAATACTTTCGGAGCGACTACAACTTCGAGTGTTGTTTGCTTTGAAAATCTTAAGGATTAAGTATTTTTATTTTCTTTCTTTTTGTCGGGGCTGCGAGATAAGTATTTTTATATATTAATTACCATTCCATATTAGTTTATCGATTATTCAACTAATGCCGGTAAGGAAAAATGACGAAATGATGTTTGTTGTCAAGAAATAATAAAGGGGAAGCGGGGAATATAAAGGTCGAAATTAAAAATTGACAGAGTACAAAAATGTCCAGAAGCAGAAAAGACGAACTGACAATGGTCCCAAAGGGAAAATGTCCAGATTTGTAATCCATACTATATATACAATTACGTATGGATTACAAATACGAAAGTCACCCGTCTGTCTGTCTGTTACCTCTTCACGCTTAAATCGATTTAGATGAAATTTGGTATAGAGATAGTTTGAGGCTCGGGAAAGGACATAGGATGGTTTTTATTCCGAAAATCGTTCCTTAACATTTTTTCGTTTTACCCACCATTATGTCGCAAAAAAGGATGCATCGCCTGATAAAAACAGCTACCGCCAAAATTGCTTAAATCACATGATGAGTAAATTAACAGTCAAGTCCACGAGTTCAAAACTTATGGGCTAAATACACCCGGGTAGATTCGCCTTATCGATTATTTCAAATTTTTTTTTGGATTTTTTTTTAAAAGTGTAGAATGCCTGCTAAGTGGCCTAAACTGAAAGATATAATAAAGAGGAAGAAAAATCTGCAGGAGGCACCATTATACACTAATTAACTTAGAAGTTCTTGGCGTCAAAAGTTACGACATGAAAACTGTAATGACGGTAGGCATATGGAATGACGTTTTTAGATATGGTAATGATATCAAGTAGATGGTAATGACGAATATATTAAAAATACCGGGGTTGTGAATGAAACTACACTTCATGTATAATATTTTGCTCTTCCAGCTTTTCAATTACTTTCAGCAGGTACTTTCTTCTCTTCAGTTCTCGGTATCTTGTTTTTCTTGCTTTCAAATCTGCACAAACGGGGGACTTTGTTAATAGATCTGCTACTTCATTTTTAGGTTCATATTTATCGGTTGCATCAATAAGAATTATCTCAGGAACAACTACAATTTTTTTATTTGACTTCCCTTTCTTTTTTGTACATTTCGCGCATTTTTCCTTTTTTCCCGTTAGTCACGAGGGGACTTCTCGTGTATACTTTTGAACTGCATTTTTCTTTCCTCTCTTTAAATCTTTGTTTCCCTTTTTCTAAGTCTTGTTTAAGTTCCGCATATTTTTTCGTCTTGCTATGTTCGATTTTTATTTCTTCTTCGCTTACGCTTCTTTCAAAGCAGACAGCCAATGGTAGAGCCGGTAGAAACAATTACAAAAATTAATTAAAGAACTGCCCATTGCTATTCCAGTAGAGTAACGTACTTTTCGGATATCCCATTTTCTTTTACTTTCGTCTTTACATATTCATACACTCCGCTAATGGAACATTGGTGATTAACGATTCCATATCGAAACTCACCACAATCTCGCCTGTTTCCTCACGAATTTTTCGAACAATGTCAATGAAATGACGCGAGTCTTTCTCGTATGACGAAGTATTACCCACCATTGTTTGCAACACAGCTGCCACATGTTTTGCCAGATCATATGATGGCGAGCCAATCTAACTCACAATACTTTAGCCAATCCATATAATTTAGATGGCTGGACGGTTTTCGATCTGTATATGCCATTGAAATCGTCCTCCATAAATAGACCCTCCTGGTCTTTGATGATGTTTCTTAGACGGCGGGTTACCCTGGCGGTAAGATTATGGTTAACAGGCTCATATACCGGGTGTACAATCCAAATGGGTCAGTATGGTGAAGTCGGAAACTATGAGAGATAGCGAGATCTGTTCTTAGGAACCATGACGTCGATTTTAGATTTAATAATAATTACATTCTAACTTTTTTATTAACTCTCATACATAACCGGGAATCGAACCTGGTCAATATTTTTAATTAATCTTTGTATTCAACAAAATGGCTACCATTTTGAACATTTACTGAAATAAAATAATTATCTTATTGGTGGGTTTTTCTTTCAATTATTTAAACAAGATTCCATTAGTGTTGTGCGTCTTGCGACTTGTAGAATTTATACACATTTATTTTGACCAGGTTCGATTCCCGGTTATGTATGAGAGTTAATAAAAAAGTTTGAATGTAATTATTATTAAATTTAAAATCGACGTCATGGTTCCTAAGAACAGATCTCGCTATCTCTCATAGTTTCCGACTTCTCCATACTGACCCATTTGGATTGTACACCCGGTATAGTGTTTTCCGCTAAATCTTCCTTGAATCGTCCGGTTTATCACCCTACCCCTGCGTTCGAGGATAGTGAGAAAGCCGAATGCCTTGCAAGTAGCTTAAGAGTTCCAATGTTCGCCTAGTCTCCTGCACATCGAAGAAGCTAATAACATAATAGATGGGTCAATTCCGAGGTGGACAAGAGATCGCATCTTCCCGTAACTTCACCCGTTTTACCGCTATTGGTTAAGAAAGTCAGTGCTTGTCAGGCGTTTTCTTCGGCTTCGGGTGCAGGTGGTATATCTAATCGTATCCTGAGAATTTTCCCCGAAACTCACCTCATTTTGCTCGTATCTTAAATGCCGCGCTGACCAATACCAATGCTCATTTTCCAGCCACGTTGAAAGGTACATCGGTCATAGGGATAGCGAAGCTCGGTACACCCCGGACTTCGCCTTTATAAGCTGGCTACAGGCCGATCAGCTTATAAAGCTCCCCTGGAAAGCTATATGAGCGGATCCTTCTCACTAGAATTCTCAGATTTTCAGCTGAGAACAACATAATCATCGACGAGCAGTTCAGTTTCGGATCCGGGCACTCGTACGTTCAACAGGTGCACCGTCTCACGGAGCATGTACTGGACGGTTTCTCTCGATTCCAGGGGTTCAAGAACAGTGCGATCTTTCGCAACGTGGCGAAAGCCTTTGACATGGTCTGGCATAACGAATTGATATACATTATATCTGATCGGTCTGCCGGACAGACTCGTACTCAATATGCCAGTTTTTTTATCAGGGACCGAAAATGTGTTTACAGATTAGAGGGAACGCACTCAGACCCAAACCACATCTGAGCCATAGCGCATGGCTCCGTGCTTTTCCCACTCTATATTTGTTATTCACGAACGACATCACGGAGGCGGGACTGTAAATCAACACCCGGAAAACCGAGGAAATGAGGTCCGTGGCGACAAGCTCATTGCCGTTACTCAGGCTCAGAGGCTGTGAAAAGGATCCATAAATTCACTTACCTCGGTAGTGTAGTGTCGGAAACTGGAGAGACCGCTTTGAGAGTCACCAAAGTAAATGCAACCTTCGCACAGCTCCGTCCTGTGTGGCAATCGCGGAAACTGACTAGGAGAGTTAAGCTCAAGATATTCCGTTCCAACGTAAAAACCGTGTTGCTGTACCGATGTGAGACGTGGGAGGTTACTAAGGACATCTCGCGCCGGCTTTAAGTCGTCATCAATCGTTGTCTTCGCCGTTTGGAATCCCCAAGGAAAGCGTAAACGTGGCCGCCCTTAGCAAACCTGGCGGCGGACGATTATCGCAGAGGCGAAGAACATAGGGAAGACTTGGAGCGAATTGAAGCGCGAAGCTCAAGACCGAACGGGTCGGCGGCGCACTGTGGAAGCCCTTTGCCCCATCTAGGGGACACAGGAACATAAGTCAAGTAAGACTAACGATATTCCCAGGCACTCTAAAGTGCATCTAGGGTTGTTGGCGGACAATACCGCGCTCTTTAGGACTCATTGTATGTACGCTTTAATCTGGCGATACCGAGTTTTTTTTAGTATAGTATTTGATAAGAATGATAAGATGTTTATTCAAATTGAAATTTATCATTAAACAAATTCGTAGAGGACCTTATCTTTGGTTTTATCTTTAAACTTCGAAAAGAAAATACCAATTCGTCATTACCAGTCATACAAAAACATTACCATATACACAAAAAAAACCGGTAATGATGTCTACGGCGATGACGAAAACAGATAAATACCGACAAAACTCTAAATTATAGGTTGAAACCAAATAACTTGTCTGCCATTTTAATAACTTGCATAATAGACCTATCACGCATCGTAGTTCAATCAATGTAATATTTTTATCTCACCTAGTTTAGTGTGCTAATGGCGATGACGCTAAAATGTGACAAACAATTTTTTATATTAAACTTAAGCCAAAAAATAGTCTTCCACATGCAGGAAATTTGCGTGCGTGCTGGTCCTCTTCGTAATGGCAATTGAGGAACAGGGAGGCGTTGGCGTCTCGGGTATCCAGCCACTTGTTATAATAATAAAAATACTTTGACGCAGCTGCAATGGCAATGATGAAATTCTATGATAAAATTTTATTATTTTTTTATTCTTAGAAATTATTCATGAAACGCTTTGAGATTTCTTTATAAATATTAACATTATATGCATTTACGACATACAATAAAAAAACACGGATTCCGTGCGGTGGATTTTCAAGAAATATAGTACGAAGTTGTAAACCTCCAATTTGTCATCTGATGGTAATGACGTTTAGTGCGTGTTAATTAGATTTTTAAATTACCTAAAACATATGAACAAACTTGAATTGCGGCGACTTGTCGCTAAACACGTCCTGCATTGTTCTACAAATGAATAAATAACGATAAAGTCACTATTTATTTTAAAAACACCGGAACACATTTTTGGTTGATTTACGCGAGTTGACCCAGTTGAAGTGGCCAGTGACAGTCAAAAGAGGTTTCTCACGATATTCAAAGAAGTCTTAATGATAGGGTCTGTTACACGGTTAATATTATCACAATACTGTCGTTCTATCTGGGTTTACTTCACAAATCAGGCATATAAGCTCTGGAGTACCTCAAGGGTCTCATCTGGGCCCATTGTTGTTTACTTTATATATCAATGATATCTCTGAATACGTTAGGCACTCAAACTTATTACTCTATGCAGACGACACCAAGCTATTTAGAGTTATTGCAAACTATTACAGGAAGATTTAATCAACTTAGAGAGGTATTGTAAAGAAAATAAGCTTTTTCTTAATTATGATAAATGTTTTGTGATAACTTTCTCTAAAAAAAAGACTAATTTAGATTTTAATTATACAGTGTCGAATGTAAATCTGCATAGAGTGTCGCAGATTCGGGATCTAGGTGTCATCGTGGATTCTGGAATGACTTTCACTCCGCACATAGACACAATTATACAAAAATGCTATAAGCAACTAGGTTTTATATTACGCGTCGGGAAGCCATTCCGGAATGCTTTGACCTATAAAATTCTATTCAACAGTTTTGTTCGAAGCCATCTTGAATTTGCGTGCGCAGTGTGGAAACCTTATTATGCCATCCATATAGAAAGACTTGAGAGGCTACAAATTTTTTTGTTAAATCACTAGATTTTAGAACTGGCCATACCTATGTTAATTATGACGACTCCCTAAACCATCACAATATGCAGAAGCTAAGTGATCGACGCGATTGTAATGATGCCGTTATTCTGTACAAAATACTTCACTCACATTTAGATGTTCCTAGATTACTTCAGGGGATTTTGTTCAAAGTGCCTCACAGAAGACCTCGTATGTGTCGCAAAAAGGAGCTATTCGGAATACCTAAAACTAGAACATGTTATGCACGTAATAACTATGTTAGACGCGCTTGTAGGTTATATAATAATAACTCAAAACTTTCTGAAGTCGATATATTTAATTGCTCAATATACGACGTAAAGAAAGCATTTAGATAAAAATAGGTTTTTAACCTATTTTTATTTAAAACTAAGTTGGGTATGTATAATGTTACTAATATTTAATTGTACTCGTAGTAACTTTTGATAACAAGTTACGGTTCGTCTGATAAATGCGTTTATTAGTAAACGTATTTATCAGACGTACCTTATTCCATAAAAACACTGTAAACTAAGTAAAATGAACAGCTCAGATAGGAATTTTTGGTTCAAATGCAAGAAAAAAAAAATGCTATCGTATCTTTAATTAAGGAAACTGTAGGTTTAAAATAATTATTATATAGTTATGTTACCTTATATGTATACAACCGTTTGTTTCTTAATAAACAATAAAAAAAATAAAAAAAATACTGGTGTGTCGATATTAACCCGGTTTTCAAATATGTTTGGATTTTACGTCAATATTTATTAAAATGCATGTGATACTGACCGTGATATGAGTGTATCGCGTGATGATAATAATAATAATAATCGTGTGACAGGCCCCATTATCAGGGTGTTATTACGGAGCACACTTGTTTTCCTAATTTTCTCCAAAAAGTAAGATAAGCTTCATATTAGTTTTATGCTTCAGTCTACTTCTAAGGACGAGTACTACCAGCTCTGAAGTATTGGCATCTAATTTGGAAGCACGAGAGTGAAAGGGACGGCACGAAGTTCGACTTTCGAAATTCGGAGTAGGTATTATTAAAGCGTGTCACAGACTGGAGCGGCCTGCGGCTGTTGTAAGTATGAGAACTAAGGCCGCGTGTGTCTGAATGATTGTTAGGATTGTCATAGTGTACAACTGGCCGCTACCTCAGGCCGCGCCTGTGTGTGTCACGCTTAAGGATAAGTGATGCTTTGTCAGTGATGGCCAAAAAACTATAATCCGCACAAACTAGAAGTTATGTTTTGCTTTGTGTTGTCTCTGATGATATTGACTGTCAATCATCTGTCAATAGTGTCAATTGACATGACAGAGCTGCTTGACAAGCCGCCGAACGAAAACGTGCGTTTTATTCTAGTTTGTTTTCTTTTAGTTTTTATTATCAAAATTCAATCACAGCGTTAAACATGGTGCGAAAACTGAAGTTCCACGAGCAGAAACTGCTGAAAAAAGTTGACTTTATATCCTGGAAGGTGGACAACAACTTAAACGAGGTGAAAGTAATGAAAAAATACTACATCCAGAAACGCGAGGATTACACCAAGTAAGTACAGTTCTGAGCTTATTTGTTACTAGGCCCTTTTGCGCATAAAGATCGACATATATGGGGTTATACTTTGTCTGACCTTATATTATTTACCTTTCAGATATAACAAGCTTTCGCGGGAGGTTCGCGAGGTAGCGAACAAGATCAAGGACCTGGACGCGGGCACGGAGTTCAGGACCGAGGCGAGCGCGACACTGCTGGAGAAGCTGTACCAGTTGGGGCTGATCCCGACGCGCTGGGACCTGGCGCTGGCGCTCAACGTGTCAGCGAGTTCCTTTTGCCGGAGACGGCTACCCGTCGTTATGGTTCGAAGTGTGTATCGTATCATATCCTTTAAAGTTTAAACTTTAACTAGTTTAACTTATTACCTTGAATGACCACACTTTTAACCCAGTGAGGGTAGGCAGAGAACTTCATTTTGGACTATGATCATTCTTGGGCATTGTTCTTAGAGCATATGAAACTGGGGTAGCCGTCAGCGCATCTTACCAAACAAAATATTATGCCATTTTTTGCGGGGGCGAGGTAACACATATAAAAGAACTACACACTTTAAATATATTGTTCCATTATAGACACAATACACACTTTAAATATTCAACTCACCCACATTCAAAATACTAAAGTTGTGCAATAAGTCGACCTTATTCCCATTATCGTTAGATCCATTATTGGGTTACTATGGGATGGCCAAATTGAAAATAAAAGTATTTCATTCACTTTCATAACATTCTTCATGTATGTTTATTGGTTTATTATGTCTATTGACTAGAACTTCTATACTTACATTATAATGGCAGTGATGTAATGGGATCATGTATCTGAGAGGGGACAGAAGGCTGGGTCAAGACCACATTTTTGAAGAATGTCATGATAGTGAATGGAACAAAGGTTTCTCTAAATCACATCACTTGGAAATCGGTGATTTGCCTCTCCGGGAAACAGGCATGCAGCTTCTTATGTTCGGTCCCTAGAGCTGAAGCTGAAATATATATGGGGCAGGTCAACTACATATTTCTTGTTGTGTAATAATGCCATGGTTACTCTCACTTTTATAGTCTTTCAATGCACCAAACAAGTGTATTATAATGTCATATTATAAAGCATATATTATGGTGATATAATAATTTTTCTTAAAACTCTAGTGTTTAAATTTTGCATACACACCCAAAGAATTAACAGGAACCTTTGTGCACAGATAAAATGTCGGAGAACCTGAAGGAGGCAACGAAGCTGATCGAGCAGGGACACGTGAGAGTGGGGCCGGAGGTGGTGAAGGACCCCGCCTTCCTCGTCAACCGCGCGCTCGAGGACTTCGTCACGTGGGTCGACGGCTCCGCCATCAAGCGACACGTCATGGAGTACAATGAGATGGTCAGTGCAGTCCCAGAAATGTATAACTTTCGTAACGTTTCGGTCGCACCAACTTACGTTCACAGACCCACCACCACCATATCAGCCCTAGGACATCCACTGCTGGACATAGGCCTCCCCCAATTTCATGGGGGGTAAATGCCATAATCGCCACGCTTGGCATGCGGGTTGGCGATCGCAGTATCTCCACCGTACTCTAGAAATGCTGCTGCCCATTCCCCGTTCACAGACCGATCAACGTTAAACATGGCGCCGCCAGCTGTCATCAAATACAAACTTGTCAATCTTTCTGTACAATAAGCTTCTAAAGAACACCGCTTACGTTTACAGACGGTTTGGCGTTTACGGATGGTTTCGTTGTCAACAACAATGCAATTGGCAATTTTTGGTCCAATAGAGGATCCTGACCTTTTTTTTGAAAAAACGAGCAGATGAATAGCTTGTTGGTAAAGGATAGTGTCCGACTGAAGTTTCGGTTTCGGCCTAAAAATCATGTTTCGGCTGCAGGTTCGGTTTCGGCCAAAAAAGTGCCGAACCTTACAACATTGTACCTACTTTCGGATCGTTAATTCTAATTAATCTTTCGAGACTGGCTGATTGTAATCTGTTAAAATTAAAGATCAAAATATTATTTGAAGGCCGGTTTAGCCTAGTTGGTAGTATCATTGCCTCCGAAGCTAGAGGTCCCGGGTTCGATTCCCGGTAAGGGCATTTGTTTCTGTGGTGAGCAGAGACATTTGTTCCTGAGACTTGGACGTTTTCTATGTATTTAAGTATATATCTATTAAATATATCGTCGTCTAGTACCCATAACACAAGCCTTATTGAGCTTACTGTGGGGCTAGTTCGATTTGTGTAAAAAAAAAAATGTCCCCTAATATTTATTAATTTATTATTTTAGTTAATTTCATTTCTAGTTTAGAATCTGTTAGATTTAGTCATTCTCAAAGGCATGGGACAGGAGTTTGGTTGTTCTTCTTCAAAACTGAGACCATGGGGAACTTAAGTACTATGCTTGATGATCTAAAGTGGGCCTCTGAAGAAGTTGGTCTTAAGATGAACATGGACCAAACGAAGATCATAACTATATGTTCATGTACCTACTACGTACTCCAGTTAAGATCAGAGACTCTACGCTCAAAGTTGTCTGTATATGATGAATCATCATCATCATATCAGGCGAAAGACGTCCACTGCTGGACATAGACCTCCCCTAAACGACCGGTCCTGCGCCGTGCATCCAGCGGCCTCGCGCGACCTTTACCAGGTCATCATCATGAATATATTATTGATGATTCCGATAGTAAACAAATCCCGGTTTTGTAATATGATTTCACGGCTAATTTAAGTTTTTTCCTTTACAGAGGGACGACTTCGATCTTCTGTGATTCAGCACAAGTGGAGTCTATAGCTAAGTTTTTAAGAAATATTATGAAATTAAGTACTTGGTAATTAAATAGAAGAATGTGTATGTGTGTAAATATTGTGAGTAAAATGTTAAAATTAAATTGAGTAAGAAAAAAATAATCAGAATTTGACACGTTCGTGTATTATTGTTCTCTGTATCAATATTCTTGAAGAAATGAATTAATAAATTACATGGTTATTATTTTTACTTCCATACATGAATCGATGGTATTCTTATTCTGAGAACAATAATGAATGACAAATAAAGCTATTTTTATTTATTTTATATTTTAATCCAAATTCTGTTAAATTTGTTTATCACATATTTTAAAACTTTGAGTATTGTAAGTATAGCAAATTGGTAATAAAAACTTGTTTTTTCCGCCTTCGTTCCTTTTTCTTTAACTAAAAGTAAATTAAAATATGCATAGAGTAATATTTCCACCAAACGGCCCCCAACGGATCGGAACCAATAGAATTTTATAGTCTTTAAACGATACTGAATCATATATGTACTTTTTTAAGTCTACATTAGCAAGTTGCGCACAACAGCCTGACCGCGGGCGTCTTCCGCGACATGTGAACGTCACCGAAAGTATGCTGCGACATGGACACATGAAAAATCGTCTGGCTTAATACTGAGTCTGCTTTTCTCCGATGACTGTGGACCAGCCAGAATGTTTGTGTGTAACGTTCCGATACACGCATCGTTACAAATATATCATGCTTACGGAAGTTGTTTCGTTGCCTGCCGGAGGTCATTTATGTAACGGCGATTCAGTGCTACAAGAGCATATACACGTAATAGAGGATTTCTCGAATCGAGACGAGGCGAGATTGTTTTTTAGGGTCCAAATGGCAAAAAACTCCATAGGCGTGTGCGCTATTTATGGATAGGCCTTCAAAAATGACATAGAGGTTCCTAGAAAACATTTCCATTTAAGTCCACCGTTGGCGAGATATTAGCTGTCAAAGTAGTAAAAAGTGTCCCCCCCCCCCCCTCTAATTTCCAAACTATGAAGTTTAAGATTGGGAAAGAAATCAAGATGATGTAAATTAATAAATACTTTCAACGATAATAGGGATGTTGACTAATAGTCAAATCAGCAACTTTTAATGAGACGTCAAAAACGCTCTGTTAGTATGAAGTTTGTAGGGAAATAGCAACAAGTGACGTCACGCCTTTTCTATGATCAAAATAGCGTCCATTTATTGTTCTTCATCCATTTAAAAATCTTTATAATAGCAAAAATAAGTAGTTGCATGATATTTTCCGAGTATATTCGCGAGCTTTATTTATTGGTAATAGAAAAGTAATTAATTTTTATTGTTGTCAACATCCCAATTGGTTTGGACAAGATAAAGGCAAACAAAAGGGCCTAAGTGCCGTAAGTTTCCTATGAAGACATAACCATTTTTGATTAAATGTATTGTATAGTGGTTAAAAAATGTAGATTAGGAGGTGTTGGCACGGAACCCTTGGTGCGTGAGTCCGACTCGCACTTGGCCGGTTTTATTAAAATTTAAACTCTCCTCGCCTCGACTTGAAGCTTCACTGTCTTGCAGGACACCATGTTACAATACTTCACAAGCCAAATACAAGAACAAATACAGGGTTCGAGTTGACAAATATGAGTACATTTTCTATTTTGCAATACAAATCGTTATCTAGCTTTCCTTTGTCTAGTATACTTAGGCTGGGTTGCACCGACTTACGATCACAGACTGATCAACTTTAAATATGGCGCCGGCAGCTGTCGTCCCATAGAAACTTGCCAAACTTTTCATACATTCAAATTTTAACGAACAGCGTTTACCATTACAGGTGGTTTGGTGCAACCCAGCCATAGCCTGTGGAGCGGGAGGCCGGAGGAGTAATTAAACGAGTGAATGCTGATTAAAGACTACTCTTTTATTCAATAAGCACGTAAATTATATCTATAACAAGTAAATTTTTAACAAAATAACACTGACTCCAAACATTGCCAGACCCCATCCTCTTGGTAATTTGAGTTCCTTATTTTTTGCCACTTGATTTATAATTTGAGGAGTTCCTTGGATTTTTCAAAGATCCCGTCATCAGATCCAGACTTGTTGACAATGGGACCAAATAGAAAACACACCCTATCAAACAAAAAATAAGTTTTTGAAATCGGTCCACTAGTCTCCGAGTAATCGGTGAACATACATAAAAAAAAATATTCCGACGAATTGAGAACCTCCTCCTTTTTTTGAAGTCGGTTAAAAACAGCAAGGTTGCATTATTAGTTATAACTAACACCTTACAGCCTGTATTATTAAACCCATTGTCCAAAGATGACTGAAAAAAAATGACTATGGTACGTCCACTCCATAGTCGTCCAGTATATTCAGGAGTCTCCATTTGATAAACAATCACAATTGAAGCTTTCCTCTGTGTAATTCAAGCCTTTCTTTTATACCACGTCGGTGGCAAACAAGCGTACAGCTGATGGTAAGCGGTCACCGCAGCCTATGGACGCCTGCAACTCCTAGGGGTGTCACATGCGCGTTGTCGACCCTTCAAGAATTTATAGATAGATAGATATTTTTATTTCTTTCAATAAATTACATAGTATTTCACATTTGTAAAATAAAATTCATTCAGTAAAAGATCGTCATTAATTGACAACATTTCAAATTTTTAAGTAGTATGAAATCTTAACTCATTTCGTTAATTTGGTAACAAGAAACCCTAAAATATATTTTTATAGCTATTAGTTTTCTAAACATTCACGAAAATATGAAGAAAACCCATATCGTAGTAATGCAAACTCATTACTACGAAATTGTGACAGTCACAGCGCACAAAAAGAACAGCAGTTCACTTTCTTTAGTAAATTGGTCTTAGTGACAGTGCTTCTGTATGATTTGTTACGCTGTGACGTCTTACTTGTCACTTACTCTCTTTCAGATTGAGGAACTTTTGAAATTGATTTATTTATATGAAATTGGGATATAATCGAGAATTTAAAAATGTGGTTTTACTTAACTTTTTATCCTCTATCTGATTTCATTGGAATTTCCTAGGTAATTGTCAAAAGTCAAAAATAATATGAAAAAAAAAACAAGAGGGCCTAATATCAATTAAATGTCATAGTAAGTAATATTTTGTAAATTTCAATGTCAAATAGTATAAAACATAATAACAATTTAATATATACACTCCTTCACGATGATAATACGACGAAGACCACCGGGGGATGGGCAGCAGCATCCCTGGAGTGCGGTGGAGATACTGCGCTCGCCGATCCGCGTGCCAAGCGTGGCGATTATGTCATTTATTCCCCATGAAATTGGGGCAGGCCTATGTCCAGCAGTGAACGTCCTTGGGCTGATATGGTGGTGGTGGATGATACTGTCTGAACCGGCGTCCATACACGTAGACAGCAAGCATGGCGCAAGTGGCCTCTTTACAAGACGAGGCAGTGTCATGTACTTTCTTTTCTTTCCCTAAGTAACACCGAATACTATAAAGTTTCAGCCTAGTGAATTCTCTGCGAGCTCCACAAGTTAACGTTACTCAAAGGAAGACCTGTTCGACATGATGCCTACGGCCGCTTTCTACCATCGCACCGCTCGGCGTCGGCAGGGCATTCATCCTCACACCTTAGAACCTAAATGGTCGCGTACGGTACGGTTTCAGAGGAATTTCCTCCCTCGGACGCTCCGATTGTGGAATGAGCTCCCTGCCGAGGTTTTCCGGACGGACTACAGTATGGGGTTCTTCAAGAAAGGAGTGTATAAATTCTTAAAGGGTCGGCAACGCGCATGTAACACTAACACCCCTAGGAGTTGCAGGCGTTCATTGGCTGCGGTGGCCGCTTGCCATCAGGCGGGCCGTACGCTTGTTTACCACCGACGTGGTTTATAAAAAAAAAATAGGCCGCAAGGGCACTTTTACTCGACAGTCAGTCATTTTCTACTAAAAATTTGCTTATTACAATGATAATACTTAACCTACTTAATATAAATATATCTGAGTATGGATACAAAAAGGAGAAGAAATATTTACAATGCGTAGTTCAACAAGACATGTCGAAACGTCAAACGTACGATACGTGTAGTATTAGTAGGAAGGTTTGTAGGTGGAATTTGCTGCCGCCGTCTGTATTTCCCGATACATACAATTTGGGTCTCTTCGAGACAAGAGTGAATAGGCTATTACTGAACCAGCGAGCAACATCTTAGGCCTTGTCATCGCTTTTCATCAGGTGAGATTAGGGCCAATCGCTGGTCAGTCTATCATAAAAAAAGTATAAAGCAGTCTCATTAGAGTCGACAAGAACATACGTGTCTTTTAATCCTCCACACCACATGGCGACCCTGCCAGCGTACATCCGTTGAACCTCATCCGTTGGTGGAGCGATGACTATGGCTGGGTCGCACCAACTTACGATCCCAGACCGATCAACGTTAAGTATGGCGCCGGCAGCTCTCCCCATCCCATCCCATATAAACTTGTCAAACTCGGCGAACATTGAAATTTTAACGAGCACAGCTTACGATGAGAGGCAACCCAGCCTAGGGCGGCGCCAGTATATCGGTGAGGCGGGGCGCGGGCAGGCTGTCGAGCAGGCTGGCTATCCTGGCGACGGCGGCGGCGAGCGCGCGCAGCGCGGCGGCCTGCGCGGCGGCGGCGCGCGCGCGGGCCTCCGACGCGCGCGCGCGGGACAACTCCGCCTCCGCGCGCTTCTGCTCGATCTCGATCAACCACTTCGGGTACAGCGCTGGGGACAACAATATGTCTGTCCAAACGTGACATGTTACAGGGGAACGATCACAATAGTACATTACGATACAAGTGCTGAGAACAGGAAATTCGCAACGAGTGGTGATAAATTGAAACACGACCGAAGGGAGTGTTTTAAATCGACACGAGTTGCGAATTACCTGTTCGCACGTGTATCGTACAAAGTTTTACAGTATATATGGCTCTTTAAAGTTTTGACATATGCACGTAATCTGCTGATTACCGCACTCGTACGGTAAAGTAGCACCATATGTACTGTAATAAATAATACATTGCTTAACGAGAGGCGTAAGTGGAAAATGGCGAACGAGAGCCTATTCTCTCTCGAGTTTGCTATTTTCTTACGTCCGAGATAATCACAATGCTTTTTCATCACATTTGCGAGAAAATAAATAACTCTAGCAATAATCGAAATTGAAGAAATCGACAACTTGATCAGTCAGTATCAGTAGATAGTCGCCGAGAGGAGCGCGCAGCCTCAATATGCAACTAATCACAAACAGTATACTTGCGGCGCGCGGCCTGCTAAATTTCATTAAACCAATGAGATCACAGAGAAACTCATAACTCCCTAGGAAGTTATGAAAATATAGTTAACTTATGACAATATATAACTCCCGTCGGAGGTAAATCGGCTATAACCTATACGCATGCGTACAATAAGAACCTTTACCAGCAAGTGTGATCTAAAATACTTTACAGGTATACAATGCGGTATAGGTAAAAAACTTAAAGCACCTGATGTATCTAATTGCGACGTGTTCGAATAGGCGTTTGTTTTGTTTGTGTTGCACATTTTAAATATGTAATGTCTACGAGTACTGGAACACGCTACAACTACATACAACAGGTCATTTAAAAAAAAAATATACGGGTGTTTATCGACTGTAATAAATTATAGTCCCACTTTACCAATACACAGAACTTTCGAAAATATAAGATAAGATAAGATCATTTATTTCATTGTTATAGGGTAGGGTTTGGCTAGGGCCAAAATACCCAAATTACACAGAAAACGTCAAACTTACGTAACTAACGTATTTGTGCACATTTAAATTTAAACTATTCTACTACATCTACTAAGAAAAGGCCATAGTGTTTACTTTAATTTTAATGTATGTATTTTCAAACAAATTTTTTATTGTTTATGAAATAAATGAATGTATGAATGTCCGCAACGGCCGAGCATACTCTTACATCGTACATGAGATGTATGAATGCTTTTAAAGCGAAAAGAGTATGTAATGACTGGAATTTTTGACATTCTCTGGTCTCTGCCTCCTCAATGGGATACAGTCGTGAGCATATATATACATACTCAAATTGTTAAAGTTTATCAAAATTAAAGAAACAAAAATCAACAATACAAAAAAAAAAAACAATAATACTCAAGACTAGCTTAAGCCTAGTGAAAAAAGCCCCCTCGGGTTGTCCCCCGCGCAAATGTACCCATCACACTGGCCGCGTTACCACGCTGAATGGAAATGTATCTATCGCCTTTGTACCAGGTACGAACCCGCGCGGGCGTCAGACCCCCTCTCCCTAATTCAACGTCCCACTTCCCGAATGAAAGCAATGGCCTCCGACCACCCGCACCCAGTAACCTCAAACGCAAGGGGTACAATAGTACATTACACAACTAGGGTGGTAAAGCAAAGAAAGGCCGAGATCGCAGATTTTGCAGCACGAGCTGTAGGCGAGGGACGTATATTATATGTATATGCGATCGATCGACGAGCATGTATGAGAAGATGTATGGATGTGATTGAAGCGAAAGAGGTATGTAAGGACCGTAGTATTTGGCGTTCTTTGGTCTCTGCCTACCCCATGGGATAACGGCGAGAGTTTATATATGTATGTATGTATGTATGCGATCGAGGGCTTTATTTACTACCTCCCGTGTTGTGTGCATCATTTTATAACTACACTTACTAGTACTTAAAGTAATAAATATTGCCTAAGGCCGAATACCTGTCCCGCTTTTCGAACGCGACAAAATCCGCCGCGGCACCAGCTGTGCGTACTGTTCGGCTGAAGTGTGAGGCGGCGAAAGTACTGACGCACGTGGCGTCCCACAGCAGACACCTCCCCTTCTGCCACGGCACCAGTGTTATGCCCACTTTCCACTGCGAGCGGAACGAGCTCCGTACGGAGTCCGTTTAACTCGCAAAGTCGAATTGCATATAAGTGCTTCCACTGAATAAGAGTGAGCGGAGCGGACTAAACGAGTTCAAAGAGTCACAAAAGAGGTCGCAGAGTCGAGCGGACGGACGCTCGACTCGCAACACTGATTTTCATACATCCATCGCTCGAGTAAACGGAGCGGACTGAGCGAGTTAAAATGGGTCCGCTACGTCATCGCCTTGCGCGCTATTTAACTGACTCCGCTCAGAACCCTGCCCCCTACAACCACCCCTACCCCTTTCACGTCATCATCGGTCTAGTACTCGTCGTGACCTTGCGAAACATGGAGTTATTTGTTTGTTGTTTTTTTTTCATCATCACCTTCCGACATCGTGCACACTGACTTGTTTCAGCGACGGTTCGTCCGATACTGGCTGCCAGGTTACTCCGCAAAGTCCGCTTCTAATGGAAGCTCACAAACTCGCTCATCTGACCCAGCCTCATTTCCAGCTTCACTCGCTCCGCAAAATCCGCTGGCAGTGGAAGGCAAATGCTGAAACTTTTTTTTAGTGGAAGTGCACAGCTAATTTCCTCTGGTCCGCTCAGTTTCCGGACATTACCCTTTTTAGTGGAAAGCCTGCATTAAGCCTCTTGCCGTCAGCGCGGCAGAGGCCCGGAGGCTACAGGATGCAGGGGATGTTGGCGGATGAAATGAAACGAAATGAAATGTTTATTTTTGCTAAAACATACACAGATGTTATAAATTCACATGTCAGTAGAATTAAATTACATGTTCATGCATGTTCCGCCATAATTTGGCATGCAAAATCTAAAATCTAATTTAAAACGTCATAATACTATTATCTATGTATGTATACAATTTATCAAAATATTCATTTAAGTTATAAAATGGTCGAGTAATCAAGTACGCTTTCAATTTTCTAGAAAATTCACTTATATTATCGCATTGCTTTATGTCGTCGTTTAAATTATTATACATTTTTATACCATTATACTTCTTTTGAAATGCACATAATTATTAGATTTAGGTAACAGAATGTCAAAATTGTCTCTGCATAATCTACGTGGTCTACTGTAACTATTACATGCAAAACTGGATTTATTTTTGTAAACAAAAATGCAGACCAAATATATATATGTAAAGCGATATCACGGTTAGTATTCTGTGTTTTACAAAAAGTGTTGCCGTCCACTTTTTTGTTATTTTTAAAAAGAAATTAAATGTCGATTGTTACCGAGTATTTTTTGTAACATTTGTTTATTGGTAACGTATTTTTTGTGTTGTAAAATACCGTATAGGTAGGAAACAACTACCTACATCAGGTCATGTTCTTAAGTTTTTTATAGGTCGATTCACAAGAGCTGGCGCGGAATGTCTATGAAATTAATGACATTTTCCGCGCCAGCTCTTGTGAATCGACATATATCTACCGTCAGAAAGTTTAAGACCAAACACAAAATATGCAAATGATCAACATTAATTGATTATTCATTCAACCTTGATTCATCTGTCCGTAGTACTCTCGACCAGTCTGCAAAAGTCCAATCCTTGTGAGAAACAGCCCGTTGCAATCTTTTTCCCTAGTTTTGTTTGCGTAATGATTTATGAAAATTAAACTAAAAATTGTGTTTGGTCCTAAACTTTTTGACGGTAGTGTGGGAACGTACCCAAACTACGTGACGTATAGGGGGGGGCGGGAGCTTCTAGTAGCGATTCACGTAGCAATATTTTTGAGAAACATTCTAATTGAAGCATATACTACGCTTGGTCACCGGAGGGGGGTAGAAAACTGTAAAAAGTAGGTCATGTAGTTTGGGTATGCTCCCTGTATATCGTATAACTTGATTATCGAAGGCACTCACAGCTCATGAGGGGCTCGGGCGGGTCCGCCTCGTCGTCGTCCAACTCCGACGCAGCCTCGTCCTCGCTGGGCCGCTCTGTCAACCAAACGGTACTCGCATTGTAAACAAACCCCCATATTCATAAAACTTAAAAAACCTTTGTTAACTAAAAATTGTTTTGTCCCTTTCTAACAAACATGAATGTCAAAGTGACCGATAAAGACAAACAAACTTTAGCGGTGTATTAACTAATATAGGTTTGATGGAGCGCTCGTGGCCCAGTGGCACCCGCGTACTGCGTGCGGTATGCGAGGTTATAAGCAATGTCGGGCGAGGTTAGTCCTTGGATGGGTGACCGCTTTGAGTGGTTACTAACTGAGCGCTCCCGTGCTTAGGAAGGCACGTTAAGCCGTTGATCCCGGTTGCTGTCTTTGATAGCAGTCGTTAAGCCAAGTTAGAGGCCTCCGGGCGACTTGAGAACTTCTAACAGTCAAGTTGCCCACTCACTTGACAAGCCTAATCCCAATAAGGTCATGTTTCCCCCTCGGGCACAGAATAAGTAATAGTACAAGTACAGAAGGTTCTCTGTTAACAAATCCCCCGTTTAGGTATGCCGAACGTGCCTAAACGTGGCCATCTCTTTCTATCGCACGCAACGCGCTCTTTCGAGGCCCCGCCCTCAGCGCTAGGGTTACCACCAGCGAGAACCTATTTTAATATATGTACTTTATTATTGGTAGTGTTGTTTACAATACAATTAAGAATAGTACTTTTAAGGTTCCGTAGCCAAAATGGTGAAAACGGAACCCGTCCGTCCGTCTTTTCGTCTATATGTGACAGCCGATGTACTTGGAAACTATAAGCACTACAAATACAATTAAAACATTTAGCAGGCAGGTGTGTTCTACTCGTATGAACCGCTACGTAAAAGTGGTGTGAAATGACGAAAAAATATTAAAGTAGGGGGAGGGGGGCACTCCATACATGTAACCAGGGGATACAAAGTTTTATATATTTTTTAAACTCATCACTTTAAAAAATAAAAAGAGTTTTCTTAGAAACAACGTTTTCATTTTCGTTTCTTTTATGTCAATAGAAATAGAAAACATTTATTCGTGACAATACAATACAACAAAAAAGAAATAGAAAACAAAAACAAGTCACAATGGGTATTACACGAAATGGTTCCATCTCAGCGTGTTGCTGGCGCGATTACCAGCGCTGATCTTCCGATGGAACCATCAAGTGATTTCCCAGCAGGTAACACATAAAACCAATGGGGTCCTTTACTCGGTCACCACTATCATGCGGATCACTCATATCACGATCCGTATCACGTGAATATTGAAGAAAAATCCACACAATTCTGAAAACTGCGATTATATTGACACCCCCGTATTGTGATAACATTAATCGTGCAAAGGGCCCCATTAAAAGAAATATTAGTAAAGCGTGTCACACACCGGAGCGGCCCGCGGCCGCGGCCAATAGTAAATTTGACAGCTAAATGACAAGCCTACCATAGGCCGCGCCAGTTTGTGACAGGCTTTAAATGAGCATATAGCGTAAGAAAAAAGTATGTACATACATTACAGACATAAAAAAAAAAGAACAAGACATATGTATAATACAACTACAAAAATCAAGCGGGTAATGTACAGCTCGATATTGCCCGACCCAGCAATCCAGCAACGCGTTCAACCGCTGCGCGCGCGCGGAGTAACGATTCGGGCATTACCGCAGCCGTACATTAGTGATTTTATTCTCTTGCCGTACATTAACAGCTTATTGCGCAATTCGTAAACCAAAAGTAAACATGCCGAACGCGTGCCTTCCTATAATATATACAATTTTCCATGGGACAGTGAGTTTAAATGAGTTACAAATTACATACACAACAATAAGAAGAGATGAGGATAATAAAAATAGATAAATGAAAGAAAGAAAGACATCATACACTGCCAAGCCAATGAAGCATGTTTATGCTGGTAAGTATATGTATTATTAAATTATTATAATGAACATTAGATGCAGCTTGTGTCCAACCTTAACATTTCCTGCCCTTTTTGATGGCTGAATAGGAATTGTTTTAGCTTAATTTTAAATGTGTGGATATTATTCGAGTTTCTCACGGGCGGTGGTATATTGTTGTAGCACTTAGTAGCTGCATACCGGAAGCTACCTCGGAAGGCGGCTGATGTGTACCGAGGGATCAAGAGCCGCAACCCACACTGGCGCACCCCACGTTCCGACTGACTATGACACCAGGTTAGCTTATCCGATAGATACTTAGGTGCTTTGTATTTCAACACATTGAAAAGAAGACAAGCTAAGTGAAGTTTACGTCGATGTTGCATCTTTAAAATGTTATTCTTATTTAAAAAGGGAGTGACATGAGCCCTCAGCGGAACATTAAAACAATAACGTGCACAGGCATTTTGTACACGCTGGATGTATTTTTTAGTTTTTGATAAAAGTCGTGGGCCATACACTGTGTCCATGTAGTTCAATTTGGATAGCACTAGTGACTCCACCAGCTGGATGCGTAAAGGTTCATCTATGAAAGGTCTCATTCTATATAGCACCTTCAGCTTGTAGAAGCAATTACTTACAGAATTAATAACATGTTTTTCAAACCTTAAGTCAGTGTCCATCAACAGACCCAAATTACGTGCTTCACTGACACATTCTATAGGCTCCCCCAGAAGCGTTACACTTAAAGATGGCTTACAGGAGGACCGCTGCTGCCTACTACCAAAGACAAGATATTTAGTCTTGGTTGGATTAAGCAACAAGCTATTCTCCTGCGCCCAAATGGCTATTCTGTTCAGGTCATCATTAAGCAACTGTATGGCATTGTCAATCTCCGATGGCTTACAGGATATATAAACTTGTATATCATCTGCATAAATATGATATTTGCAATTTTTTATATAGGACCTTATGTCTGCGGAGTACAAGATGAACAGAATTGGACCCAAAATGGACCCCTGTGGGACCCCTCTCGTGACCTCCAGCCTATCTGACGTCTGTGAGGACCCATCCCCATTATCTACCTTCACACATTGCGAACGTCCACTAAGGTAACTATTGAACCATCTTACAGCTTCAATGTCAAATCCATAGTATGAAAGCTTAGACAGTAAGATATTTATATTGATTAAGTCAAAAGCCCTAGAAAAATCTAGCAGTACTAAGAGTGTGCACATTCCTTTGTCTTGAGCACCCAGTATATTGTCTGTGACATCAAGTAGCGCAGTTACAGTACTCCGGCCCTTTCTGAAACCTGATTGAACATCTGGAAGAATATTGTTGGTTTCTATAAAGTCTGTTAACTGCATGCACACTGCTTTTTCCAATATTTTGGACATACAGGGCAGTATACTAATAGGTCTCAGGTCTTTCATTACAGCAGGGTTAGAAATTTTTGGCAATGGCCGCACAATTGCTGTTTTCCAGGTGTCAGGAAAGATAGAAGTATCTATTGACGTATTTACCAATTCTTTTATCACGTTAGTTGTTTGTGGCATAGTCATTCCGAGCATGGTTGCATTAATACCGTCACAGCCTTCTGCATTTGACTTCAAGCTTTGCATAATCTTAATAATATGTTCTGTGGTAACTGGCAGTATATGGAAGACTGCGTCACTATACCTATGGAATTCAAAATATGTCAATGTAGATAAAATTGATTTATGAATAGGGGGGAAATTCAGGAAATGATTATTAATAGCATTAGGGTCATTTAAGTGCGAAGGTATGTCAATGTCATTCTTAGGTAGCAAAGTAGATTTAATATTTGTCCATAGTTCTTTAGGGTTATTTATTTTATTATTAATATTAAGTTTAAAATAAGCTACTTTTTCTGAATAAATTGCTTTATTGACCAATGATTTGAAACTCTTATAGTACTCTTTCTTGGAATCGGTTTTGAACTTGTGATAGTCTGCGGCGGCTTTGTCACGTAACTGCATCATAGTTTTCACTGTGTCGGTGATCCACGGATAGGAACGAACTCTAATTACAACGGTCTTTATGGGTGCATGCAAGTCAAACAAAGTGAGTATGCTCTGGCTCAAGGCCTGGACCATAGCATTGACATCACCTAGGCCAGATATCCAGTCCCATCCTATACTCTGCAGGTCTGCATCGAAGCGGTCTAAGCATATGTTTTTTATGGGTCTAATGGATACTGAGTAAGGCTTCGGTTTAGCCCGCTTAACTAGGAATTCGCTGATTACCAGGCAATGTCCAGTCAGCGATAAATGCTCCACCTGAACCCTTTCAGCACACAAGTCAGAGCACACTACATCAAGCAGCGTCTGGCTGCTCTCTGTAAAATGTGTGGGCACTGAAACTAACTGAGTCAGACTAAAGCTTTTTAAGAAAGACACAAACTTATCCACTCTAGCTGATTTGGTCAATAAATCTATATTAAAATCTCCCACTAAAATAATGCTATCAGAACTATGCAGCGAGCTAATGGAGTCAGATAGCGCGTCAAAAAACAGGTCAGCATCCATCCATGGGGGTCTATATGCGGTGCCTATAGACAGTCTTGTTCCGTTGAGGGCTAATGTAACCCACATTTGTTCTACCAATTTGTGCAAAGGGTCTATGGGGTGGGGCCAGACTCGAGCGCTTACGTTACGCCTGATGTAAAAGCCAACACCTCCCCCCGCGTGACACGCGCGAGTGCCCCCCGCCGGGCGGGGGATGTGGCGGAGACGATACCCTGGCAGAACTGGCGCTCGCTGTTCTTGACCCGTCTGCAGCCAAGTCTCATTTATGGCTAGCAAATCCAAATCTTGTTGCATGGTCATCCCTATTAGATTGTCATGATTGGACCCAAGAGAGCCTGCATTATAAAAACCAATCCTTATACGGTTTTTCATCATTTTAAAAAGATATGATAATAGTACAGGTGTATATATTGGATTAACAAATCATAAAAATCACTGATATAATAATTAAGTATATAATAATATATTTTAAATGTCCATATAGTTAATTTTATGCTATTTAAGGTATATATATATTTTGTGTGGCCCGGCGTGTGTATCAAGTCTAACGTTCCCCATTCTGATGTCCTTTTTAAAGTAAAAACACATATGAAAACAACAGGACTGAAAAATATCATAAACATTACAAATAACATTTTTCTTCTCTCAAACAGCGCCATCCCCAAAAACACGCTGCAGATCCTCCTCGGACCGGAGGCAGTATACCTGCGAGCCATCGGCCCGTCTGGCGTAGACTCGGCCCCGCTTGGTCCAAGAGTACCTCCACTGTCGCTTGGTGAATCGTTGGTGAATACCAAACTCAATGACTGTCAGTTTTTTGAGTGATAACTATCCTGATGGGAGCATAAAAAACGACATGTCGAAGTTTTTATTATTATTGGTGCAACCTGCTGCAATACAATAATGCTGTGGTTTTGACATTATTATTTAACACGAAACGGATTATTTTAATATCGTACAGCAGTACAGCAGCGCGTGCACGTGCGTTCCGTAACGCTGCGCCGCAACCATTGAATAGTCACACGACGTGTGAGCCGGCGCCGGCGGCCGCATGTACGCGGCGCGGCGCGATGACGTCACGGTAGTAAACCACCCCTGCCTCGGGTTGAAAGGTCAGATGGCAGTCGCTTCCGTAAAGACCGACGTAAGTAGCGGACTCCAGGCATTCTTAAGGATGCAACTGTACTGGGAATAACGCTAGGAGGATGATGATGAGGTTTGATGGACGTTTATGAATAAGGAGGAAAATCATCAAAGGCTTATTACAGGGTCGAGGACTATCTAACTGACAGAAATGCATCCAAACCAGATACCTAAATAGCATTAATATTCATATAAGTATGTATATTTTCATTGTATCACGTCTAGGAATTTTGCGACCACGACCACCGGGGGATGGGCAGCAGCATCCCTGAAGTGCGGTGGAGATATTGCGATCGCCAACCCGCATGCTAAACGTGGCGATTATGGCATTTACCCCCAATGAAATTGGGGGAGGCCTATGTCCAGCAGTGGGCGTCCTTCGGCTGATGGTGGTGGTGTAGAATAGACCTCCGGGACCGCGGCCACAGCTGGGTTATTTGCTGTACGCGGGAGAAAGCCGCGCGGGCAACTATACCCCGCGTCATATAAATATAAAAAATAATGACGGCCTGTTTAGCCTAGTTGGTAGTGACACTGCCTCCGAAGCTAGAGGTCCCGGGTTCGCATCCCGGCCAGGACATTTATTTGTGCATTTTTCACGGATATTTGTTCTTGGGTCTTGGATGTTTTCTATGTATTTAAGTATGTATTTATCTATATACGTATGTATATCGTCGTCTAGTACCCATAGTACAAGCTTTGCTTAGTTTGGGACTAGGTCGATTTGTGTAAGATTGTCCCACAATATTATTATTAATTCTTCAAATGAGGCATATTACATGCACCTATGAACGTCAATAAACTACCACCGGTTCGGAAAAATAAACCTCTGCCACGAGAAGAACCGGCGTAAGAGACTCGGCGAGGTGTCATTTTTTCAAAACATAATTAATAGGATCGTACTTTTCGTGCCGGTGACGTCACGCTGCATCATCATCGTCCTAGCGTTATTCCCAGTACAATTGCATCCTGAAGGATGCCTGGGGTCCGCTACCTAATCCCAAGACTAAGCGTAGGCACGAGTTTTTACGGAAGCGACTGCCATCCGACCTTCCAACCCAAGGGGGAAACTAGACCTTATTGGGATTAGGCTTGTCAAGTGAGTGGGCAACTTGACTGTTAGAAGTTCTCAAGCCGCCCGAAGGCCTCTAACTTGGCTTAACGACTGCTATCATAGACAACAGCCGGGATCAACGGCTTAACGTGCCTTCCAAAGCACGGGAGCGCTCTGTTAGTAACCACTCAAAGCGGTCACCCATCCAAGGAATGATCGCGCCCGACATTGCTTAACCTCGCATACCGCACGCGGTACGCGGGTGCCGCGGGGCCACGAGCGCTCCATACAGGTGATTTTAATTAGTCTTATTGTAATCAAGCAATCATCATTCATTAATCAATAATCATGTATACATAAAATTTTACAATTATGTCCGTGTTACAAACGCAATTTGCGTGTCACATCACAACTTATAAAGTACAACATTAGGTAATACTGCAAGTTTTTGTGACCGGTTCATGTTACCACCAGTACCAGTTTTTGTACCAGTTATTATCAATAATTAAACAAACCTCGTCATCATAGAGAGTTTACGTTCACATTTAGATTCAACATTTCTATAACCTGTTATAAAACTTGAAAGACTACGAGATCCTCACCTGCTTATAAATTAAAATTCTAAATATGAAAAGTAATCCTTAATAACTTTCGGATGTAATAGGTCGTATAAGAAAAAATACCATTATAAATGCATGATTAAATGATTGATGATTAAATATTAATAATTACCATAACACCAATTGGAATCATTCTATATGCAGTGTGACGTCAATTTTACGTCACCGGCACAAAAAGTACGAGCTTTGATAATTACTTTAGATTCCATCAAATATACCATGCCATGAAATGTCAATGTCACATTGGCATCTACTATTCTCAGTATGACCTTCCACCCAACCACCACGCACGCGCGCGCTTCCAGTTAACCATCAACCAGTCAAAACGGGAAAGCACAGACAGGGTGGGCCCTGTAACAGGAGCAAAACATTAAACGGTCCACTATTAAGCAAGCCAGCATTAATATCCAAGTGGTCCCAGTCGAAAATGAAAGAAAATTAAAGTTGTTTTTTCGTCAGAAATACGAGGGCTGCCTTTTAAGTTCTGTTGTTTGCAAACCTCCCGTGATTGCATAAAAAAGAACTAGTGTCATCTTAAAATATTTGAATTTAGAATTCGAAAACAAAAGAGCGACTAGAAATCGGCCCAACCGTTTTAGTACAGCGTTCGTTCAAAGTTGACAAGTCAGTTGTGAAAATGGAAATTTCGAAGGAAAATTTACGTGCGATAATTATTTACAACTTCAAAAGGGGCTTAACGCGACTTCAGTGCTTCGAAGAGTTGACTACGGTTTTCAATGATGAAGCACCATCCCTCCGGACTGTGGAACGCTGATATTTAGAATTTCAACGTGGTTGCTCTAGTCTTGGTGATAGACATCGTGAAGGTCGACCAAAAACAGCCGTAACCCAGGAGAACATTGATGCTGTACGGCAACTGATCGTCGAAGATCGCCATGCGACATAGCGTGAGATAGAAGCTTCCTTAAGTATTTCAGGGACCAGTGTTCACAGTATTTTGCATGATCACTTAGGCGTAAAAAAGTTGATCTCACGCTGGATACCACATTTACTCAGTGAAGACCAAAAATCGCAAAACTCTGCGGCAATTCAACCGAGGAAACTCGAAACATGTTTACGACATTATCATTGGTGACGAATCTTGGATACATGCCTACGATCTCGATTCTAAACAGCAGTCGACTGTTTGGGTGTTCCAAGACGAGCCAAAACCGACCAAAGTAATACGCTCACGGAGCACTTCGAAAAAAATGGTCGTCACGTTTGTGGCGAAAAGTGGCCAAGTTGCCACCATCGTGCTCGAGGATCGTAAAACGGTTAATGCTGACTGGTATACCACTGTTTACCAGAAGTCATCGGCGAGTTTCGAAAAAATAACCCAAGACGTCGTATAAGACTGTACCACGATAATGCGAGCTAACACACCGCCCGGCAAACAATAGCGTTTTTAAAAGAGCAAAACGTCGAAATTCTGGAACACCCGCCGTACAGTCCAGACTTAAACCCTAACGATTTTTTTACTTTTCCAAAAATCAAGCAACGACTTCGTGGTCAACGGTACCAGACGCCTGAAGAAGCGGTTGAGGCATACAAAACGGCCATTTTGGAGACCCCGACTTCGGACTGGAATAAGTGTTTCGAAAATTGGTTCGATCGAATGAAAAAGTGTATTACATATCACGGTGCTACTTTGAAAAACAATAAATACCATTTAACACTTAAATTGTTTTTAGTTTTTCCGAACGACACAACTTAAAAGGCAGCCCTCGTAACTCACGTGCCTTTTTTTTACTCTTCTGGAGTTATGTTAATAATTATTTATTTTAAAAGCACTAAGAAATTAAAAATAATGCAACGAAAAAAATATATTGGGACACGGGAAGGGATGCTCTAAAAGGGCGTCTGTTTAAATATTTGCTCCTGTTACAGGGCCCACTTTGTATAAGGGAGGTATTCCACTCATGCAATATCTTTGTCCAATATACATTTGATCAAAGGAATTGGATGATTTCATCCAACTTGGATGGGACCCCGACATTTGATCAAAGATTCTGATGACAGTTAAATTAATATGGCTACGCATGAAAAAAAAACTTGGACAAAGATATTGGATGAGTGGAATGGGCCTCCGTCAAAGAACTTTGATCAAAGATTTGACAAAGAAATTGGACAAAGATATTGGATGAGTAGAATACCACCCCGTATTGAACTCATCCAATATCTTTGATCAAAGAAATTGGATGATTTCATCAAACTTGGATGGGACCCCGACATTTGATCAAAGATTCCGATGACAGTTAAATCAATATGGCTACGCATGAAAAAAAAAACTTGGACAAAGGTATTCGATTAGTGGAATGGTCCTCTGTCAAAGAAATTTGATCAAAGATTGGACAAAGATATAATAAATAATAATAATATAATAATATTGGGGGACAATCTTACACAAATCGACCTAGTCCTAAACTAAGCAAAGCTTGTACTATGGGTACTAGACGACGATATACATAGTTATATAGATAAATACATACTTAAATACATAGAAAACATCCAAGACCCAAGAACAAATATCCGTGAAAAATGCACAAATAAATGCCCTGGCCGGGATTCGAACCCGGGACCTCTAGCTTCGGAGGCAGAGTCACTACCAACTAGGCTAAACAGGTCGTCAAATATTGGAAGAGACTGACACTTTACGCTCGAAGTTGGAGACGATTACATATACCTAGGACAGACTGTCCAGTTAGGTAGGTCCAACTTCGAGAAAGAGGTTAATCGTCGAATCCGACTCGGCTGGGCAACGTTCGGGAAGCTACGGCACATCTTTTCGTCCAATATTCCGCAGTGTCTCAAGACGAAAGTCTTTGACCAGTGTGTGTTGCCAGTGATGACATATGGCACTGAAACGTGGTCGCTTACTATGGGCCTCATAAGAAGGCTCAAAGTCACCCAAAGGGCAATGGAGAGAGCTATGTTGGGAGTTTCTCTGCGTGATCGCATCTGGAATGAGGCCATCCGCAGCAGAACCAAAGTGACCGATATAGCCCTCCGAATCGCTAAACTTAAGTGGCAGTGGGCGGGGTACATAGCACGTAGAACCGATGGCCGTTGGGGCGGAAAGGTTCTCGAGTGGCGACCACGTACCGGAAGGCGTAGCGTGGGCAGGCCCCCCTCACGGTGGACTGATGACCTGGTGAAGGTCGCGGGTGTCCGCTGGATGCGGGTGGCGCAGGACCGGTCATTGTGGAAGTCTTTGGGGGAGGCCTATGTCCAGCAGTGGACGTCTTTCGGCTGACATGATGATGATGATTGGAAGAGTGGAATACCACCCTAATACAGTTTACTAATTACATAAAACACAAAGATAAGCACGAAATAATTGACGTTTAAATTTACACAGATATATACCTATATAACAGTAATGTAATTGTAATGACAAAAATAGTTGAATGCAACTCGACCAGTACAGAGTTTCACATTGAGAGAATAAATGAATAGCAAGAACGCGAGCCGCGATGCTAGCGGCGGCCGCGCCGCGCAGCCCGCCGGCGCGCGCCGCCCACTGCTCCTTTATATATTTGTAGTTCACCACCACCAGCCACGGTGCCACCATGCTTGGCCAAGGCGGTCCGAGTGTGTCGTAACGTACGCGCGGCGATCGGTCGACGGAAGGAGCGGGGCGCGGGGGGAGAGCGGCGCGCGCGCCGCCGGTCCGGCCTCGGCAGTCGGCGAGCTACACTATAAGTATAGTATTTGCATTCCTATTTGAATTCTGATACAGCTATCATCCCAGTACAAATTATTTCATAATTTGACGTTTATTGTACCGGGATGACAGCTGTGTCGGAATGCAAATACTATATCGTCGCGCGGAGCTATTTTTGACCGACTACAAAAAAAGGAGGAGGTTCTCAATTCGTTGGAATATTTATTTATATTTTTATGTATGTTCACCGATTACTCGCTGACTAGTGGACCGATTACAAAAATTCTTTTTTTGTGTGGAAGGGTGTGTTTTTTAGTTGGTCCCATTGTCACCAAGTCTGGATCTGATGACGGGATATTGGAAAAATCGAAGGAGCACCCCCTAAATACCACCAAGAGGGTGAGGTAATGCAAAATAAGGAACTCTTCAAATTATATACCAAGAGTATGGGGTCTGGCAAAGTTTGGAGTCGGTGTTTTTTTTGTTAAAAATTTACTTGTGCTGCAGTTATTTAAGAAAATTGCAATTATCATTGTCCGCTTGGACACGTAAAATAAAAAATTATTACTAGGTATAAAATGCAGTTTGCTGGTTGCGAATGGTGAGCTGAGCGCGGCTGCCCGCTCTCAAGCTCCCTGTATTTTCCATTGTTATTTTGCGCGTGCACGACTTTTTAAATTGATATATACGGAAAGGATTAGCCGCAGTTTCCTATCTCTGTTATGCCGAACGTATGCCATATGCTGCCAAGGTAGTATACACGAACACGCACGCGCCCGGATCGCCTTTTCACCACTCTCCGCGCTACCGACCTGACCTGTCCAGCTGTCGCTGAGCCCGGCCTCCCCCCAGCGAGTCTCACCGGGCGAAGCCTTGGCGAAACGGGAAAGGGCGGATTGCCGCCGTCGAGATCGCGCGAAGCTGCGAAGCACACACCACCTGTGCCGAAACACTGCCGACGCCAAGATCGGAGTAACAAGAACACCCTCCTCCCCCCGCCTTTGAGCAATCAAAGGAGGGGGTAGAGTAAGAAAACCCGGGGGTGGAACGCTCCCATGCTGAAACTGTAATTGCCGCCCTCTAGGGAGCCGACGGCCCGGGCTCCCACCCGGCCTAGGACCTTCCGCCGCACACGCGGCCTCGACGACGCATCCAGACGAGGACGAGGACGACGCATCGAAGAGGATCGCGTCCGCGCATACAAAATGCCTTCCGCAGCGTTTTCTTCGACCTCCGCCAGCCCGAGTACCCCGGGGACGCCGACCAGCGAAGGAGCTGGAGAGAAGCCGTTCCCAAAGCCTGCCGACGTAATCAAGGCGATATTGGGCCATCTCGCCCCGGCCGCTCAACCTGCGCCGTTACCGCCCCACCGCGTCCGACGCCGGCGCGCATACCACCGCCGTGGAAGGTCGTACTCTTACCGCCTCCTGCACCCGCCCCGCTGTCATAGCAGGCCCCCCAGCTGCCCCGCCGACCGCACCGGCCGACAGCACTCACGCGGCACCGAACTATGCCGCCGCCCCCGGAGCGGGCAAGGCCGCGCCCCGCAAGGCGTCACTACAGAAACCCGCGCCGCGAACGCCGCCAAAACGGGACTGTGCTGCGCAAACAGCAGCCTTTTTTTTAAGTGGGGTAAATGCGTTACGCATCCCACCAGGGCGCAGGGACAGGCCCTGGTGGGATGCGTAACGCATGCCGCACGCCGATGTGGGATTCCCATATCGGCTAATGAGGCCTATGGTGTAGCCACTAAAAACCCCTCTATATGCCGCCTCCGTGCAATAAGGCGAGGCCACGGGAACGTCCTAGGCACACTTCCGCAACCTCGCTAGCGGCCTCGCCGCTCCGGACCCGACTCTGGAGGGAACAATTTGTCCCACTTCCTCCTTAGGGGCGCGCCGAAACACAGCACGCCTGCCACTCGGGGGCCCTCGTGTAGGTGACAGACGTCCCGAGTCTGTGTTATGGGGGTAATCGGCTGTTGTAGGCTAGCCGCCGTCTCCTCACGCGTTTGCGGCGCATTGGCTGGGAGGCCGGATCGTCCTCCCTCCCACGTTCCGCCGCCTCCTTCTGCGCCATCACGTCCTCGCAGAAGGAGGCCATCGCCTTCCACGACCTCTCACTGCCAACCATGGCTTCTGCCACGGCAGGTAAGGAGAGGTCATGCCCCATTTGGGCCAGCCCAAGACGGGCACACCGCCAGCGTGTGTTTCGCCGTGTCTTCGGCGTCGCCGCACTCGTGGCATTCCTCCGTCGGTTCCCGTTCTGCCACCCTACTCAGGTATCTGCCGAAGCACCCATGCCCCGAGAGCACCTGCGCAGGGTGGAAGGACAGGACCCCCCCTTTTCTGCCTACCCATCTCTCCAGGACGGGCCGAATCGCTCCGATGGTCCAGTGGCCGGCATTGGGCACCTCCAGCCTTTCCTTCCACTTCTGGATGAGGACACGGCGGGAGTCGAGCCTCCACCGCCTTATCTCCTCCAGAAGTGGTTGGACCCCTCTGGCCCGCGCTTCGGTGACATACCAATAAACATCAGCCAGAACCATACACAAACCGCAGCCTCCCGCAATTCGGCCCAAGGCGTCCAAGCCCCGGCAAGCTAGTCGGACGCCACCGTCTGACGCGAGCTCAACACGCCACACACCCGAAACTACCACTCCTTCATCGTCACCGCCACTAATGCAGGACCCCTGCACTACCACCAAGAGCCACGATGAACACCGCGCTACCGCCACCCGGACGCAAGCGCAGGATCACTTCGCCGCCTGAAACACCGCAGTCGAAGAACCTCCCTTGCCTGATGGACACTGCTTAAGAGGTTGAGAACGACGCCAAAGATGGAGAAGCCCCCGACGCGGTAGCGCCGGATGCAACCCCACCACCGGCCAAATCGGAGCCACGAGCGAAGCGCCCGCGGCCAATAACGGTGGACTTGCACCCAAACTGGCCTCAAAACCTTTATTTAATCGTATGGCATTTATTTACGAACCGTGAGATCTTCGAGAAGACAAGTACGGTAGCCAGTTTTTGTTGCACTTTCAGCACCACCCAGGGGTCACGTGTAGGGTAACGGTGGGTACAGGGAGTACGGAGTACGGTACGTGGTGCAACTTCGACCCCCTTTTGTCAAGTGAGCGGGCAACTTGACTGCTAGAAGTTCTCAAGCCGCCCAAAGGCCTCTAACTTGGCTTAACACTGCTGTCGTAGACAGCAACCGGGATCAACGGCTTAACGTGCCTTCCAAAGCACGAGAGCGCTCAGTTAGTAACCACTCAAAGCGGTCACCCATCCAAGAACTGACCTGCGCTGCGCCCACATTGCTTAATTTGCATACCACACGCGGTAGGCGGGTGCTGATGCCGCTGGGCCACGAGCGCGCCTCAACGCCTACAAAACATGAAGGAGCGTTTCCAGATTTCTCGCTCCTACGGGAAAGGAATATGGTTCCTTCCTGCGGACCAGCAAGAGTACCGGGCCGTGCAAGGCTACCTTCAGGCCCTTCAGGAGAAACTAGCCGAGCGGGGCGAGACACTTTCTCTCTGAGGAGATCCCCCTGAAGATTTGCATCAGAGGTCTCCCCTCAAATACGGAGCCGCAGCTCGTCACCGACGAGCTGAAGAAGAAGGGATTCGAGCCCACATATACGCGGCACGTAGACGCACGCCAAGGGCGACCGGGGTGCCTGTTCTACGTGCAGCATCAGAGAACCCCCGACACCATCCCGGCAGTTTATCATATCCGCGAGCTACTGGGTATGCCGGGCGTGACTGTGGAAGCCTGGCGGGGTGTAGTGTGCGCTGCGCCACACGCACGCACTCTCACTATATTATTAGACAACTTAAAAGATGTCCTTCTGTTTTGCAGGAGCATAGGAAGATTTAAGGAGGAATGTGGTGCGGGAGCGCTGCCGGGACAGTAACCCTGCTCCAGTGAAAGGGAACTGGGCTGAATGAACTCCAGGAGCGTTCGACAGCCCGCCTGTGCGGCCGGGCGTCCCCACCCCAACAACAACAACAACAGTCTAGGAGGAGCACGAACTCAACGAAATACATCTGTCGCCTAAGAATGGGCTTCGCTTCGCTCAGGTCAATGAATGACTGAATTATTGTAGTTTATTCACTATTGTACTATATGGGACAGGTACAGGTGTTACAGAATGATATTGATAGTATTAACGACCTGTTTAGCCTAGTTGGTAGTGACTCTGCCTCCGAAGCTAGAGGTCCCGGGTTCGAATCCCGGCCAGGGCATTTATTTGTGCATTTTTCACGGATATTTGTTCTTGGGTCTTGGATGTTTTCTATGTTTTTAAGTATGTATTCATCTATATAAGTATGTATATCGTCGTCTAGTACCCATAGTACAAGCTTTGCTTAGTTTGGGACTAGGTCGATTTGTGTAAGATTGTCCCCCAATATTATTATTCTTATTATGTTTAGCCATACATAACGGACATGTGAAAACTGTTACAATGAAAAATCTAGTAGAATGTAGTACAATTTATTATTTAATACTATTTCGTTGGCAAACAAGCGTTCGGCCCACCTGACGGTAAGCAGCCACTCCAGGCAACTCCAGGGATATCACGTGCGCGTTGCCAACCCTTTAAAAATTATACACTCCTTTCCTGAAGAACCCTATACTGTAGTATCTCTGTACATAAATACTTTATGAATAACTCGTTGATTTTGTCGAATGTACCGCGTATTGAAGATATACTCGTAATAACACGTTGTTTTTATTTTATACCAAGACGATGGCAAGCTATTATACCTACTGTCTGCCTGGTGCTAAGCAGGCACCATAGCCTATGGACGCTTGCGAATCTAAAGGAGTCTCAAGCTGGTTGCCGACCATAGTTTCGATAATTAGAGGCAAATAAAGGGAAAAGGGACCCCCTCATTCCCAACACTGCACATACTCGGAAGCTTTGACGATCTTACTCGCCACCAATTCCTAAACACATTACTGAACTTAGCAATTCTAAATTCAAATCTGTAGTAAAACAACCACTTATTTCAAGAGCATATTATAAGATAAACGATTACATCATGGATAGGGATGTTTGGTAGTGATAGCGTCCTGCACGGGTAATCTATCGCGAAAATATATTTTCTACAGTAGCATTGTTATTTAAGTTATTTTGTAGTAATGTAATTTTATATTTAACTATACAATGTATATTGTTTTGAAAAAATGACACCTCGCCGAGTTTCTTACGCCGGTTCTTCTCGTGGCAGAGGTATATTTTTCCGAACCGGTGGTAGTTTATTGACGTTCATAGGTGCATGTAATATGCCTAATTTGAAGAATAAACTACTTTTTCTTTTTTACTTTTACTTTTTACCACGAACACCGCGTACAGTCAACAGCAAAAGTAGATGATCATTTTAGTACCTCGTCACTTTCACTATTTTGACGCATTCCAACTGTCGCAGTGTTGTTACGTTAGTGCGACAAAGTAGTAAAATGATCATCTACGTTTGATTTGACGGTGTTATTATGGCTGCGGTCTTGTTGTATTAGGCCAGTTGGGAGCTCCAAATACGATAGAGATGACATTAAGTAAAGTTCCGTCTGTGTGAACTTCCGTTTGTGAATCTGTATCACCAACCTACTCGTACGCCATAAAAACACAACAGAAAGCTAGTTTACATTTATATTTTTAATTTTATTTTAATATGTTGACAGTGTTATTAATATATTAAGAAGTATCCATGGTAACCGAACCACCATAAATAAGGCATGCCATACTTCACACATTCCTCTGTAGTCTGTACCTAATCTTTGCCTACCCCTCTATGTAGAAGACATTTCAAAGTCCGTTACGTAATACGAACATGTCTACTATAATAATAATAATATTGGGGGACAATCTTACACAAATCGACCTAGTCCCAAACTAAGCAAACCTTGTACTATGGGTACTAGACGACGATATACATACTTATATAGATAAATACATACTTAAATACATAGAGAACATCCAAGACCCAAGAACAAATATCCGTTAAAAATGCACAAATAAATGCCCTGGCCGGGATTCGAACCCGGGACCTCTAGCTTCGCAGGCAGAGTCACTACCAACTAGGCTAAACAGGCCGTAAATAAAACAGTTTTAATAAAATATATTCCCAATGTTGGGACAAATCAAATCAGTGGGTCCACGAGAGAACAGCGGCTTACCCGGCGATAAGCGGAGGCGGGCGCGGGCGCGGGCGCGGGCGCGGCCCTCCGGCGGCTCTTCCGCGGCCTCCGTCTTCACCTGCGGCAGGGTCGCCGTCTGGAATCAGCCGATCACACCGGCCACGGTCAGGGTCATCCAGTTATCAGAGATCGGAACTTTCGCGGCAAACATAGCACTTGGTGCAATCTAGCTAGTACTACAATAGTACATTACTACAGAGGCCGGGACGAAAGGGGTTGCCGGCCGAAGACATATATACGGACAGGTCTGAGGCGGGCAATCCCAAATTTCCCGCCGAGGTATGTATAGTGCTTTTCTCAAACATGCAATGAAATAAACAACAAAAAGATCAAAGTTTTATTTTTTATACGCACAAATTTATGTGGAATGAAAATTAAACAAGAGGACTTTGCCGGCCTAGGCCTGCAAGATTTGTATGAAATTCCATTAACGACCTCTTGTCCTAGCCGCACCTGAAACGTCATATTTCGCAGCCTATTATAAGGAACATAACATCAATCGAATCCCGGCCAGGGCATTTATTTGTGCATTTATCACGGATATTTGTTCCTGGGTCTTGGATGTTTTCTATGTATTTATCTATATAAGTATGTATATCGTCGTCTAGTACCCATAGTACAAGCTTTGCTTAGTTTGGGACTAGGTCGATTTGTGTAAGATTGTCCCCCATTAAAAAAAAAAAAAAAATTTCATTGCACGTTTGAGAAATAGTATTTTATGCAACAGCATATAAGACGTTGCTTCGTACCAAATTTCAAGATTCTGAGTTCACGGGAAGTACCCTGTAGGTTTTGATTCCCTTGCGAGTGTCGAAAATTTGCGGCATAAACGGCTGTATTGTATCTTTTGATTGCGTTGGCTTAGAATTCTGATTTTTTTACAGCTCCAAGGGACAGTAGACCTGAGTATTTGATATAAATTCCGGTTAGATACCTCCAGCGTTCCTGAGAAAAAGGGTCTTGATAGACAGACAGACCGACAGACAGACGGACGGACGGACAACAAAGTGATCCAATAAGGGTTCTGTTTTTCCCTTTCGAGGTACGGAACCCAAAAACACAAACATGCTTCAAAACGGCTGCAATTTCATCTTCGAAGTCCATAACCAACAAGTCCGAAAAACGCCCGTCATTTCCAATTCCTATGAAATGACTGACATTTTCCCGACGCTTGCACATCCACATATAATGTAATGGCCTGTGTAACACGCCTGAGCCGGCTTGGCCGCGACTGTCAACTCGCAAATAGCGCTTACTAAAAAAGGTTTTTTCTTAAATCTGCTTCATAACCATGTATACATTCTAGGACTTGTTGGATGGAGCGCTCGTGGCCCAGTGGCGCCCACGTACCGCGTGCGAATTATTGCCTGGTCGAACAGCGTTATATCTTTATTTATTTCTTATAAGGAGAACCAACAGCAGTAAAATTAAGTGACGACATGAATATTTATTTTATATTAACGACACCAACAGCCAATTACAGGATCTCACAGATAGCACTAGAATATTATACTTAAACAAAGTGCGTACTCGAACACAATTAAACGTCAATACAGAATTAGGATAAAAATATTAGAAAAACAATTAATGATAAACATTACTACTTCTGAATGTAGTGCCAATGATAGAGATACAACATTAAAGCCAGTCTAAGCTAAGATGTTGAAATATGGGAGCATCGCATCGCATCGCATACAACTTACTCAAAAATATGGATGAAATTGCATACAACTTACTCTAAAATAACGTTGCACTGCATACAACTTACTCAAAATATGGCTGCATCGCGTACAACTTACTCAAACATATGAATGCATTGCATACAACTTACTCAAAAATATGGGTGCGTTGCAAACAACTTACTCAAAAATGTGGGTGCATCGTATACAACTTGAAATATTGGTGCATTGCAATACAACTTACTCGAAAAATGGGTGCATCGCATACAAGTTACTTAAAAAATATGGGCGCACATTTTATTTATTTATTAAAAATGGGATTGCTCTTGGCCAGCATCTAGCCGGGGGGGGCAAAGATGAGGCCGACGATGAAGCGAGCTCACCTAGAAGATGCCTATTCACTCGTGCCTTAAAAAGGTCCAGGTTATATGAACTCAGAAATACAGACGCCGGCAGAGAATTCCAAACCTTACAAGTGCGCATTATAAAAGAAGATGCAAAACGCTTGGTTCGAATTAGAGGAATTTGGACCAGGTAAGGATGGTAGCCAGCCGTACGTCTGGATGTCCCATAGAAGGGGAAGGCGGTATGAGCTCATGGAGCTCCTGAGCACACTCACCGAAATACAGTTTGTAGAAGACGCACAGACATGCTACTTTGCATCTATGTGCTAAGTTCTGCAGCTTATTTCATACTACCGTACTGCCTCCAATGAGCCTCCTGGCTCTGCAGTCCACCGAGTTGATACTTAGCCGAGCCATCCCAAAGGTGACTACAATACTCCATACAAGACCGGACTTGGGCTTTATATAAAGATAGAAGCTGCCCAGGGGTGAAGTATCGCTTGACCTTATTTAGGATGCTCAGCATTTTGGCCGCCGTTCCGGCTTTGGACTCGATGGTAGTGCCGAAGTTAAGGTTTGAGCTTAACGTCATGCCACGCAGCTCGAGATCGTTGGCTACAGACACGGTTGTACCTCGGAAAGTAGGAACCAGATTGTTTTTTCTTTTTTTTTGATATACATAATGTCACTCTCACAGTAAATACGAATCTAACGACATTTCTCAAGCTAAAATCCATCGAGCCGTTCAGGCCGCAGAGCGTGCCAAACAATTATACATACATACATACTCTCGAAAAACATAACCCTGCTTCTGGCGCAGTCGGGTAAAAATATGGGTGAACTGCATACAACATATTCAAACATACGGGCGCATCGCATACAACTTAATAAAAATGATTGGTGCATTGAATATCTCTCAAGCATGTGGGCGGGTTAAGGTTTCGGTATATAATTGTGATAGGATTTATTCGTTACATAATTTTGCACTAGACCAAATTATTGTATTGCGGGCGATACTAAATGTACGTGCAATATTTCAAATTGATGGAACGCGAACATAATATAAATAAATATTGGGGGACAATCTTACACAAACCGACCTAGTCCCAAACTAAGCAAAGATTGTTCTAATACTTATATATTTACAGACGAACATTACAGTGCAAGTTAATTAAAAGCTTGTAATAAATTGTAGCTTGCAAGCTTGTTGCTTGTGTTGTATTGTTGTTGTTGTCACTGGATGCGGGTGCGCAGGACCGGTCATTGTGGCACTCTTTAGGGAAGCAGCGGACGTCCTTCGGCTGATATGATGATGATGAATAAATTGTAAAAAGAAAGTGTACTCTGTGCAAGAGTATGGGACAATAAACACCTGACCGTAAATACGAAGGTAATCGTGTACCAGACCTGCATCTTGTCCATACTCTTGTACGGAGCTGAAACTTGGACATCTTATGCTAAGCAGGAGCGGAGATTGAACAGCTTCCACATGCGTTGTCTTAGGCGTATTTTAGGGATCTCGTGGAAGGATCGAGTTACAAACGAAAGAGTGCTTGGCATAGCACGTTTACCCAGCATTATTGCTATTCTGAAGCAAAGACGTTTGCGTTGGCTGCCTGGCTGGGACACGTCCAAAGAATGGAGCCCTTTCGTTTGCCACGAGTAACTCTCCTGAGCGAAATAGCTCATGCTAAGCGGCCAGTGGGACGACCAATTTCAAGGACTGTGCGAAACGAGATATGGTGTCCTTTAAGATCAATCCCATCAATTGGGAAAAGGAGTCTGAAGACCGAGACCGTTGGAGGGGGGCCCTGGGCGAGGGTATGTTCACGCATGATAAAGCTTGGTTCGAGCTTCTGTCGCTCCGGCGTGAAATGCGACACCAGCGTGCCGCTTTCGGTCCTACATCACCGTGCACAACATTTACGTGTCCAGTATGCAGTCGTGGCTGTCGCTCCCGTATCGGACTCACGAGTCATGTGCGCAGGTGTCGTGCCACCATAACGTAGACGCTGCTTAAATCATCCTCTTATGGATGTACAAGGCCAAATGAAATGAAAGGGGTTTCAACAGCTTTTTAAACATGTTGACATTTTAAATAGAAATATGGAGCCAAATACAGAAACTCACCAATAGAAACAAGATATGAACTAAGGTTACACACTATGTTACAGTATCTTAAAATTAAAAATCAAAGGCTGTAAGAGAACACAACAAGAGATGTCCATCGCTCACCGGACGCTCAGAAGATACACAGATACCACTTGTATATTTGTATACAAGTCATGTAGGGTTCATTAAAAAAAAACCATTAGACAAGGCATTTAAAATGATTGCATTTAGAACTCGCTATTGCGCATTCGGGTTATAATAAAAACGATTTCAGATGCGGTGCATTATTGGTTAAGTTGTGAAATTGGATTATTCTAAAGTCGATAACCAGAAGCGAGCCCTCAACATCCGCTTTTGCAATTATTATTTACTAAGAAGAATTAAAATCGCAATACATTTGCCACACAAAGAACTCGGCGGATATGTGGGGCACAATAGCCCTGTGTCGATCCCGAAGGTCCATTCACACCACCCGGGCCATAGATTACCCGTGACATACAAACATACTAAGACAAAGTTAGACATTAGCTCTTTGCATTCCTCCTGAAGAATCTCTCCATTCGAGATTCATGGTGGGTCGCACCACCTGAATATTACAGGTCGATGTTAAATACTCAGAAACCGCCCATAAATAGGAGGTCCCCTTAGCGGGGCCCCGTCTACACGCAAAATTTCTAACTACCCCTTTAAAGGGTGGTCGTCATAACCGGAATATACCAGGAGAACATACATGAATAGGACGTACAAGGAAGAGAAGTTAATTCATGCCACAAACACCAAGAATCACCAAACACTGGCCACAATCACCCAACACAAATACGGCGTCCCCACGCTTGGCGCACAAGCTAGTATATTCCGCATTTGCAAAAATGGCGCATGGCAAACCGGATACACCGCATACACGGTAGACGAACGTCCTTTTGATTTGTGCACAAAAACCGACACCAACGCCGATCACTGGTAAACATAAATGAAACAGGCAAACACCTATCCACACGTTCGTCTTTGTTGTTCGCTGTTTGCCAAGCATGTCGTATGTACTCTTTGAGTAATAAGAATGGTTAATATGTGGTGGCGGCGTCAAATTTTAAGAACACCGATTACGATCACATTCTAAGGAAACACAAGCCTACGTCACTGTACAGTCTGTACACACACGAGCTCACACTGCGACTGCCAACCACCGATATAAGGCTCGACAGCAGTGATGACGTAGGCTTGTGTCACTCGCACGACGAATTTTCCCCCAAATGTATTAGTTTAGGGAGTTGGCGACGAACACAGTCGAATGCGGAGTACTCACAGTCACACCTTGGTAGTCCTGCAAGGCGAGCCGAGACACCTTCCTCTCGAAGCCCGGCCCGAGGATCGCGAGCGCCCGCTTCTCCAGCTTGGTCAGCGGCCGGGAGCCCCTCTCGCCGGCGCCGGTGGAGCCCAGCCGCTTCCTCTTGTTTACTATCCGGACTTTGTTCTTTAGTTTGTTTTTGAAGTCGCTCCAATACTGGAATTATGTTATAGACAATTTAGTTACCTTCTAAAGTCTGTGAAGAAAACAAGTGTAGATAACCTATACATGAGTGCAAAATAATAGCAGCCAAGGAGAAATGAGAATTAAAGGTTTAAATTAATTTTAGATGCTATATTTTCGTTTTCTTTTACTATTTTCCTGTATCTATTTATTGATTTATTTATTTATTAGGAGATAAAAACAGAAACACAGTCAAGAGAATACAGCGTATTGGTATGTTGGTAAAATTACTTAGTTATAGACGTTTCCTTTTACATATCTCACTGTGAACACAAAAATTTTAACACATATAATGCTAAAAATATGTTGTAAAAAAATGCTATATCTGCCAAAGTAAATTACGAAAACCTGCTCAACTTCTTACCAGCGATTATTATAAAACTGAAAAACAACAATTTTGTACAATTATTTCAATTCAGTATCTTGTCCATTATTTTCAATCAAAGCCTCACATGGAAATGTGGAATGAGCTGCCTGCCGAGGTTTGGGGTTCTTCAAGTAAGGAGTGTATAAATTCTTAAAGGGTCGGCAACGCGCATGTGACACCCCTAGGAGTTGCAGGCGTTTATAGGCTGCGGTGTCTGCTTACCATCAGGCGGACCGTACGCTTGTTTGCCACTGATGTGGTATAAAAAAAACATCTTCACTGACCACGTCCAAATATGGAACCTTTCTATATAGATGTTATTTCTTGCCCAGTGTAATGGTGAGTCATTGGGACTTTGTTGTTAATTTTCATCCTACTACTTGGTTAATGTCTTTGGTTGAGGCCCTAGTAAACGTGCCGCCAATGGCAAACCTTGACAGTCTAAATCCTATTTAAGAAATAGTTTCCTCTAGTATTGGCTATGTGCACATCTGAAACGTCAAACGTCAAAGGTCCCAATACAATGTCAAAACTCAGAGATGTCAAATAATGACACATGAATATTTTATTTACTTTAGTAAACGAGAAAGACCCCATATTGGAAATTTTACTGAAATAAATAAGAGAATAAATAAATACATACAAAGGAAACGAATCGTAGGAAACCATTAAGAAACCAATAGAAAACGTGAAAGTAAATTTGACAGTTGTCCCCGGTAAGTACACATTTCTGCCATGGTGTGCGCTACGATCGCCTAGCTTACCCCCACCACCTACTTCGCACATAGCCAATAAAACAATTGCTATTATTTCGCACACTACTGTATACAGGGTGTAACATTTAGAGTGGTCAGTATGGGAAAGTCTGAAACTACAAACGCAGATCTGTTCTTAGGAACCATGACATCGATTTTAGTAAGATGGAAAACTGCATTAAAAATTTTTTTAAAAACTTGTACTGAGCTCGGGAATCGAACCCAGATATTTTGAAAAATTAAACTAATCACTCACCCGACTCCATCCATCAGTGGTCTTTCTCGTGCCGGGGCAGCTGTTGAGGGTCTGCGTAAGCTCGGTCCAGAGCCGCTTGGAGACGTGGCGCGCCTCGAGGGAGCGCAGCTGGCCCCTGGCGAAGTCAACATGCTGCGCCATGAAATCCAGCATCACCTTCACCTGCTGGTAAGCCACGTGCCGGCCCGGGCTGTCTGACATGCTGCAATATCGTTACAGAGGGGTTCACAGATTGGTCATGCGAATGTCAGATACTTGCCCAGTTGGGTTAGCTACGAGCGATCTTGAGCCAACTGGGCAAACTCCATCTACAATACTAACACACTCTATACTATATAATGATGAATTATTTAAGTGAACTAAGACATTTTCAAAATAAAGAAAAGCTTTGCGTAAAATACAGCACAGCGGTATTGCAGCGGCAGTAGGCTTGTTCATCGTACTTATTACCTTTGATGAGGAGGCTTCAAGTGTGTTGGAGCTCATTTAAGAGGTTTTGATATTGGTTAACGTTCGTCTTAGATATCGGTCAACAGCATTTTACCAACCCTATACATATAACATTAAGAAATGAACTTGCCTTTAATAGTTTCTATTATTTATTTATTTACTTATGTCCTCTTTGAAATTTTATTATAAGTACTTATAAAGTTATTACTACATGTAAACATAGTAAACTAAATACAAATTCCGCATCCGACACTACACCTCTATCACTTCAGCATTCATTATGTAAGCATAGACAACTAGACCACAGACTAATAAGAGATATACTACTATAGTTCAGTTGAGAATTACAGGCTTACCAAATTGAGGATAAGGTATTTCAAAGACAGGCAAAACTTGGGCAAAACAGCTACTTTTTGAAAAAATTACATAAAAGGTCGGTAAGTATTTTAAGCTCAAACTGCGTCCTCTTTTCTTTTTTCAATAAGCCGAAGATTGATTATCTCCGAGTATTTTCGAATGATTGAAGAATATAGGGGCTTGATACACAGTTATTATTATCACGCGATACACTCATATATATATCACGATATGTATCACGTGCTGTTTAATGAATATTGACGCAAAATCCAAACAATTTTTAATACCGCGACTCATCGGTATTGTGATAATATTAAGCGTGTAACACACCCCATAAGGGACGTTTACACAGTTATTATTATCACGCGATTCATTCTTATCATGATCCGTATCACGTGTCTATTGATGAATATTGAAGCAAAATCAGTTAAATTTTGAAAACCACGATAGTATTGACACCCCAGTATTGTGATGATATTAATCGTCTAAAGGGCGCCATATAATTTTTATGACTACGATAATAGTGACTTCCCAGTATTGTAATAATATGAATGATGCCCTTTACACGGTTAATATTATCACAATACTGGGATGTCAATATTATCATGGATTTAATTTTTTTTGGGATTTTGCTTAAATATTCATCAATATTCACATTATACGTATCATGATATGAGTGTAACGTGTGATCATTATCACCTTGTAAAAGGCCCTAATGAGATTTTTTTTAAATACCACGTCGGTGGCAAACTAGCGTACGGCCTGATGGTAAGCGGTCACCGCAGCCTATGGACGCCTGCAACACCAGTGGTGTCACAAGCGCGTTACCGACCCTTTAAAAATGTATACACTCCTTTCTTGAAGAATCCCATACTGTAGTTCCTCGGAATAGGTTTTTTGTGGCTCGATGCAGCATTTTTTCGCGTTTTTATTAATATAGTTGAGATAGAATAAGTAAGTAAAATAAAACTGAATAAATACAATTTTACTATGTTGGCATCAAAAAAATACCTCCCATCTTCTACATTGTCGTTTGGCTATTCGCTGTAAAAAAACTGTTTGTTTGACAGCAGCATTCGACATGAAATTAGCCAAAGGGTACTACTACCCTGACAGTAGTTCGAAAGTTTATCGCAACGCATATAAAAAAATGGGAAAATCAAAATCAGATTCAGTTCATTTCCCGACAACAACGGCAGCATGTCGACGTCTAGGGATAGCAAAGACATAGCTGTTCTGAGTGCAATAGAAGAACTTACTATTTTAGAGTGTGAAATTAAAAGGATTCGACAGGATATCTCTGAATTAAACGCGAAATATGCTGATAATGAACTCCCGCCGTCATCGCACGCATCTGAAATTCAGAAACTAACTCTAATTTTGAAAAAATTAGAGCATAAACACCGAATTTTAAAGGAATTACGACCTAATTCACCGGAATGCAGAGAAGTTGTAAATGTGTTGTGTGATAAGTTTGCGAATAGGCCTAAAGTTTTGCGCGCCAACTTGCCTAATCAGCAAAGAACCAGTGTTCAAGTTAAAAGTGGAGTAAGTTTGAGAGACGCTTTATCTAAGGCTCTGACACGAAGGGCGATGTCCTGGGCGGGTTCTGACCTGCGAAATAACAAGGACGAGGTGATTCCGTGGGACACCGACACGACTTCGGTGGCGGATGGTGAGGTCAGTATTCTTATAACAAATCTTGCTCGATTACAAAATATCAAATACAAAAATCAAACTCAACTGCTCTTTTTTACTAGAACGTGTTGGGTCTCGAATTTAGGCACATAGTTTAAATATTAAATAATTATAGAGTTTAATGTATCATTTTCATTTATTGAGGTAGGGGCGCGGTAGGATTCGTTCGCGCGGTAGTATTCTATAGCGCGGCAGCTGGCGATCGCGCGGTAGTATTCTATAGCGCGGCAGCTGTTGATCGCGTGGTAGTATTCTATAGCGCGGCAGCTGGCGATCGCGCGGTTGTATTCTATAGCGCGGCAGCTGCCGATCGCGCGGTAGTATTCTATAGCGCGGCAGCTGGCGATCGCGCGGTAGTATTCTATAGCGCGGCAGATGGTGATCGCGTGGTAGTATTCTATAGCACGGCAAGCTGTTGATCGCGCGGTAGTATTCTATAGCACGGCAGGTGGCGATCGCGCGGTAGTATTCTATAGCACGGCAGCTGGCGATCGCGCGGTAGTATTCTATAGCGCGGCAGCTGGCGATCGCGCGGTAGTATTCTATAGCGCGGCAGCTGCCGATCGCGCGGTAGTATTCTATAGCGCGGCAGCTGCCGATCGCGCGGTAGTATTCTATAGCCCGGCAGCTGGCGATCGCGCGGTAGTATTCTATAGCGCGGCAGATGGTGATCACGTGGTAGTATTCTATAGCACGGCAAGCTGTTGATCGCGCGGTAGTATTCTATAGCACGGCAGGTGGCGATCGCGCGGTAGTATTCTATAGCACGGCAGCTGGCGATCGCGCGGTAGTATTCTATAGCGCGGCAGCTGGCGATCGCGCGGTAGTATTCTATAGCGCGGCAGCTGCCGATCGCGCGGTAGTATTCTATAGCGCGGCAGCTGGCGATCGCGCGGTAGTATTCTATAGCGCGGCAGCTGGCGATCGCGCGGTAGTATTCTATAGCGCGGCAGCTGCCGATCGCGCGGTAGTATTCTATAGCGCGGCAGCTGCCGATCGCGCGGTAGTATTCTATAGCGCGGCAGCTGCCGATCGCTCGGTAGTATTCTATAGCGCGGCAGCTGGCGATCGCGCGGTAGTATTCTATAGCGCGGCAGCTGCCGATCGCGCGGTAGTATTCTATAGCGCGGCAGCTGGCGATCGCGCGGTAGTATTCTACAGCGCGGCAGCTGGTGATCGCGCGGTAGTATTCTATAGCGCGGCAGCTGGCGATCGCGCGGTATTATTCGATAGCGCGGTAGCTGCCTATCGCTTGGTACTTTTCGAGAGGCGCGGTAGCTTTCGTTCCCGTGGTGTATTCGATAGCGCGGTAGCGTCGTTGATATCAGTGCATGAGTTAGTTTATAGGAAATAAGTAGGAGCCTACTCCGAACTTCGTATCGTGCTGTCCCTTTCCGTCACGAGAGGTTCGGAGTTTAGGCCCTCTTATCAATTCAAAGGTAAGCGTCCACAGGCCCACAAGTCACACAAGTGCGGCCACTCACGTACGGTGCGGATCAAGTGGACGCACTTGTATGACTTTCTATACAAATAATACTATAAATCCGCAGCGTGCGAATCGCGTGCGATGCGGCCCTGTGGACGCTTACCTTAAAGGTAAGGTAAGTTCTTAGCCGACCGCAGACGGCGACACGTCGCGGCGTTATGTCGTTGCAGTCATGATTTCGAACCCAACTACAGACTGCAGCAGCTGACGGCGCGACCATTGAAATATGAAACCTATATGCCGTATAGAAGGTTCCATATTATCGCTCAGCGTCGGCGGCAATACTGATCGGGCGACTGTGTCGTCTTCCGCTTACCGACACGTTGCTGAATTCGTGTCGCTAATTTAGAATGGTATTTCATAGACATATATTTAGACACTAGTAGCGTCGCAGTTGCAGCGAAACGTCGTCTGCTGCTGCTGTCTGCGGTAGGGTTCCAAGCGGGATCAATTTAACTAATCTGTTTATACCTTTTTTTATTTTTTTTTTTATTTATGAACTCATTAAATATGTACACCAAACATTTCACTATTTCTAATTACAGCAAAATTACAATTTGAACAAGCGTTTAAAGACACAGTGTGCAGTAACTGCCCAAAAAGACCGGGGCCTGTGCTAGGGCTAGTTACAAATATGTGACACAATTATAGAGAGCGATCGGATTGATACCTTGTTTTGATTTCAATTAAATGTCATTAAATATAGTCACATCTGTCACTATATGTGTCTATCGCTCGCTGCTACTGCTGTCGCTTGAGCGACGACGCGAGCGCGCAATATCTTTCCGAGTTCGGAAGGCGCGCCCGGACCGCAACCTATATTTAACACTATTTAAGATTACAGAGATGTTATGGACGGCGGTAGATTTTATTGATAGTGATCCTTTTCGTGCCTGATCAGGTTTCTGTGCGACCTCTGGCCCGTCTACCTGTCATGTCGCACCTCTCACACGACTTCGCACGGAGCGTCACGATCACCTGCTGCGACTGCTGCCACCAGCTCCTGTTCTACGGCTTCCACTGCTCCCAGTGCGACATCAGGTTCCACGCTAGGTGCGCGCAAGACGTTCCCTGCATATGCTACGAGGTAAGGAAGATACCAGCAGATACTTGCTCAGTAAACTTGAGAGAGTTAGGGTATTATAGTGCAGTTGTTTGAGCATCCATTCATTACGTGGTGATTATGGTGTTTTTCGAGATATCTCCCTGCTTGGCACTTAGTACTGGGGTGTCGCAAACATACAGACAGATGAGACAGTAAGAGTTTTTTTTATTTAGTTAACACCACATTTTTTTTTCGGTTGATTATAATACTCGCCAAACTGTTACGTTTCATGTCGAGAGACTAGCTGTAGTTTTTGACTTGTAAAAGTACTTGCAGAATAAAATTAAGTTATTTTATTTGAGTGTGTTTTTTCATCATGAGAACTTTCTATACCTTTTGTGTAATATTCGCTATATGTTGTTACCCTAACGCGCAATTCCTGGTCCGTGGGAGAGACCAGCTGGTATATTTTTTTAATTTTTCCGCTTACGTTTCTCATTTAAATCTCCACTCAATCGATATCGTATGTATCGAAACAGTTTCCCAAAAAAGGCTCTATAAGTGTGTTTATTATTTGATCCATTACAACTGTCATTTTTCCTGAAATATTTTTGAAAAGCATTTTACTATTCGTATTGAACATATTTACTTGTTCCCCCGTGAGCAAAATATTATATGAGGTCTCTTTTACCGGGGCACTTACAGCATTAAACACTGCTTTTTTTGTGAATCCTGCTCTTTTCACTTCTTCTCACTGTTTTTTTAGGGTCCCGTAACTCAAAAGAAAAAAAAACGGGCGATTGCGAGCCGGACTCGCACACCAAAGGCTCCGTACCCATTATCTATAAAAGCGGCAAAGAGTCCTACTCGCATTTGGCCGTTTTTTAATATTTGTTGTTATAGCGGCAACAGAAATACATCATCTGTGTAACACAAAATTTCAACTGTCTAACAATCGCAGTTCTTGAGATACAGCCTGGCGACAGACAGACGGACAGGCAGCAAAGTCTTAGTAATAGGGCCCCGCTTTTACCCTTTGGGTACGGAACCCTAAATACCCTTATAGGATAGGATCACTCGTCTCTTTGTCTGTCCGTCCGACCGTCTGTCACAGCCAATTTGCTCCGAAACCACTGGCCCGATTAAGTTGAAATTTGGTATACTTACTTACTCGTATGTATATGAAAGACGGGACCGACACGCATTTTCGTCTTAAAATGCGTTTCTTTACTTCTGGGACAGCCATTAGACTATTCGTCATGAATGTTGTTTAACTGAACCTTTTTTTGGCTAGACGCTCACCGACATATACTTCGCGGCATTGTTGGCTCAACCCGTCGAGCGACAGGCAGCCATACTCCACCTCCCTCCACATTTCTACGCCAACAACAAGTAAGTACCTGAACGGGATGTTTTTGATTTCCTTTCCTTTAGGCATCAGTGGCCTTGTTCATCCATGAAAAGATGATTTAAGCAGCGTCCAAATTTGAAGTGCGGCACTTACGGAAATGACTTGTAAGACCGATACGGGAGCGACAGCTACGACCGCATAATTGACACGTAAATATCTCGCCCGAAGTTGAAACAGGAAGAGCTGCCCGCTGGTATCTTACTTCACGCCTGTGGGATAAGAGATCAAACCAAGCGTGGTCATGCTCCACTACTCCATTACGTAGGGTCTCCCTCCAATGGTTACGATCTTGACACTCTTTCTCCCAGGTTGAGGGGCTCCTTTAGGCATATAAATAAGTAATAAATACGGCAACCGCATGTATGTATATTCATAGAAACGACGTAGTGTATTTAGTTTTTAAAAACTCAACGAAACATATTTTTTTTCTTTTTCATACAATATAATTATAAAACAAAAGGTGAATGCAAGAGTTAACGTGGAGTCAACTAAGGGGCCACATAGACCTGTCAAAATGAGCGCGGTCTCGCGTTTCGCCAACTGTTTCGTCAGTTTGTCAATTAAAAAATACAACATTATGTACCTCTATAAAAATACAAAAATGTGTTAGTACTAGAAGGTAGTATATAGGTAGTATAAGAAGGTGTATAATTAATAGGATCCCACTGGACTTCATGTATCCGGAATTCATGTAATCCTGGCCTCTTCGGAAATAAGAATTGTATGCCGTCAGAGGATTTAAAAAAATCAACAGTGTATAATTGTTAAGGGTATTTTATATTATACTAGCTGTTGCCCGCGTCTTCGCTCTTATTGGTTGTAGCGTGATTCAATGTAGCCTAAAGCCTTTCGTTCATTCAAGCATAGCTATAGAAACGATGTAGCATATTTAGTTTTTCAAAATTCAAGAAAAATATTTATTTTTATTTTTATACAAAGTAAGTAATTGACATCGATTGATTCGATTGTTTTGACGACCTGTTTAGCCTAGTTGGTAGTGACTCTGCCTCCGAAGCTAGAGGTCCCGGGTTCGAATCCCGGCCAGGGCATTTATTTGTGCGTTTTTCACGGATATTTGTTCTTGGGTCTTGGATGTTTTCTATGTATTTAAGTATGTTTTTATCTATATAAGTATGTATATCGTCGTCTAGTACCCATAGTACAAGCTTTGCTTAGTTTGGGACTAGGTCGATTTGTGTAAGATTGTCCCCCAATATTATTATTATTATATTATTATAATTATATCACCAAGGGTGAATACAAAACAGCCTTAAGAGTTAACGTGGAGTTAAGCAAAAGTTAATGTCAAGTATGAAAATATTCGGAATTCGAATGCGACCGCACGTGACGCACGTCGACATTGTTTATTTGTTAAGGATGTTTTAAACTATACTAGGGGTGTTAATTAACGAAAATGATTATTTGAATGTATTTGAAATGGTACGGATTGGGATACTAGTGTCTTAGAGAAGATTATTTTATTTCATCTCAGGAATGTGCGCTCGAAATTAACGGAATTCAATAAAAACACCCTGTATAGATAAATAAATACTTAAATACATAGAAAACATCCAAGACTCAAGAACAGGTATTCGTGCCCCACCACACAAATAATGCCCTGACCGGGATCGAACCTGGGACCTTCGGCTTCGTAGGCAGGGTCACTACCAAGTGGTCGTCACTCGTCAATCAAGCAAGTCATCAAGTTGTAAGAAAATAACCCACCCAACCCCAACCCACCCGGCCACCCAACGGGCTCATTTGTTGCGTTTATTTTTTCCTTTATCTTAATACATGGTATGTACAGTCGAGTTCATAAATATATGAGCAAATCCAAGCTTTCAAAAATAAATGTACATAGTAACTAGTTGGTAGTGACTCTGCCTCCGAAGCTAGAGGTCCCGGGTTCGAATCCCGGCCAGGGCATTTATTTGTGCATTTATCACAGATATTTGTTCTTGGGTCTTGGATGTTTTCTATGTATTTAAGTATGTATATCGTCGTCTAGTTCCCATAGTACAAGCTTTGCTTAGTTTGGGACCAAGTTGATTTGTGTAAGATTGTCACCGAAAAAAAAAAACTTACAAATACATCTAAAAAGATTTATTAATCGAAAATATATACACGTGTCATCCGTCATATTCATCTGAGCAAGTCTCTCAATAATATTTAAGCAACTGAAACATAATAAATATCTGTACTACGATTTTTACAAAATTATTTAAACGAGTGGAAGCACATGACTATTGAGACAAAGGTTCTTTTCAAATATTTATAAACAGGTTGTGGCACATAAATATATGTAGTAACGTTTTCCAATTTGTTGTGAACAAGTAGGAGCTCATAAATATCTGTACAGATAAAACATTTCACTTAAATATCTAATTCTGCAATAAATTTAGCCACAATTACGCGAACAAGTAGAAACTCATAAACATCTGAACAAAACTGACAGAAAAAAGAAAAATATTCAGAAGCCAGTAATAAATGTTGATATCAAACCTCTTTTAAACCGAGTATTAATCACAAAATAGTAAAAGAAGCAGCACGCAGATTAATGACAGTTCGATGACGTGCCACTCAAACTGAAAGAGACAAATGTATCATATGACAGTATGGTACTCTTTTCGGTGATTGTCATTTGTGAAAATTCTAAATGTTTTATTTGTACAGATATTTATGAGCTCCTACTTGTTCACAACAAATTGGAAAACGCGAAGTACATATATTTATGTGCCACTACCTGTTTACAAATATTTGAAAATAACTCTTGTGTTAATAGTTATGTGCTTCCACTTTATTTATTTATTTATTAGGAAGATACACTTTACAGACATCATACAACACATGGTTCAGTTAGCTCGCGCGTGTTCAGTAGCTTATAAACTAGCATGATATCCAAAACTAAGTGCACACAGCTTGATCAGTAAATTAGCGCATATTTGCCTATGTGTACAACATAGTGTCAAGTCGACCAACACAGATCAGGGTTTTAGATTAAGATCATACATGTTCAACATTCTATAACAGCTTTGTCCTAATCTATTTTGGCCAAGTCGACCCAATGATGCATCTACAATCTACGTTTCGATTTAACACAAGTGACATAAGCATGATCAGAGGATATGCAAATTTTTATCTACTAATAAACTGTGAATTTGAGAATTATAGGCCTTTAGGAACGAACTTAAATATACCTACAGAGGGTTCAGGTTTAGGCGTTAAGCGTAAATCACGCGTTACTTACGAGGGAGGACGGGGGGGGGGGGGGGGAGGACGATGGGGGAGCAGAAAGGAGGATGACCGCCAAGATCAAGACCACTTGTTTAAATAATTCTGTAAAAAATCATAGTACAGATATTTATTATTTTTCAGTTGCTTAAATATTATTGAGAGGCTTGCTCAGATGAATATGACGGATGACACGTGTATATATTTTCGAATGACAGATCTGTTCAGATGTATTTGTACGTTACTATGTACATTTGTTTTTGAAGTCTTGGATTTGCTCATATTTTTATTAATTCGACTGTACCTCTTGTATCTGGATAACAAATACCCAAACCCCAAATTTTGAATTAAAATGTAATTGCCACACTTTGAAATGAGAATACCCAGATATAAAATGTGAAAAGCTATCATCTGACGCGTTTCCCGAGTCATGCCTTAGTAAACATGTGTGCAGTCAGTCGTCTAAAATCGACTTAACTGTTGCCCGACGCGCACCGTTCGTTGAAAACACGAGTACAAAGGTTCTGTTTGCTTCAACTAAGTTATAAAACTTTTTATAAAGCTCGACTTAACAACTGTCAACACAAACACCATACGCAAATAGCTATTCATATCCTATTAGCGCAGATTGTTCGTGTTTTCGGTTTAAATAACTAACAATTTGAAGGTTGCATACAATTGGTTGTAATTAATAATGTAAGCCTTTATTACTGTTTTACCATATTTTACAATACATGAATAACATTTATTCCTGACGACCGGATTTTCCAACAGCTTGTCTTTGACAAAGGCCTCCTGCAATTGTGAAATTTAAATGAAGCCCGTGAGTTTGAGACATATTAAAAACACAAACACGCACGCACGCACGCACGCACGCACGCACGACCGCGCCGAGTAGCCGAGCGGACAGGGCACGGGCACGCAGTGCTAAAAAAACCGCCGCCGCGATAGGCGCTCATGATTAAGGACCGCGAACCGGTCTGAAACATGTCGAACGAAATTTATTTATTTATTCTGTTCTGTTACTGAGTCTCCGCTGTTCGCTCGCGGGTTATTATCTCGCATGAATCGTGTGTTGATGTGTTGTTTCACCTTCCCCGTTCCATCACCGGACTACTCATGTGACCGGACGTCCGGAGTGTCCAGACGTGGTGAGCGGTTACATCCTTACGTTGTCAGTCTACCTTTTATTCGCACGAAGCGATTTGCTTCTTATTTCCTAATGCGTTCGCATTAGGAAAGAGTAACACTAGCTAATTCCTATTTTTGTATATTTCTATGTATTCAAGTATGTGTTTTTCTATATACGTATGTACATATATCGTCGTCTAGTACCATCAACTGCAAAAATACGTATCGATTTAATCCTCCCATAAAAACGTACCGCAACCTTAATCCGTACGTAGAGCTATAAGGACATATTTTTGAGCAAGTTGTGTATGTCCCCCAATACTTATTATGTTATTGTACCACCCGTCTTTTGCGTCGCGCGTTGGGGGTTAAAAATAAACGTCCAAATATCATTGAAAAGTTCCCGCTTACAATTCCAGTGACGTTACTAGCACTTCCCTTACTCAGTGCGGCGCGGCGATGTTTCCAAATGATTTCCCTATCGTGTTACTTTCCGAAACCATACCATACAAAAGACTGTTCCATCAAAAGGAGAACCAATTGGGCTTATTACTTATTTAGTTCGTGGGCGCCCTTTAAAAACGTTTCTACTCAATAAATAATAACTTCTTAATCCCTATTTCTACGAACGCTTCAATACGCGCGTTCCAAAGGACCTTCATCAACCATGCCACGTCAAAATATACCTTCTCTCAACCTATTCTAAGCTCTAAATGGAACAGCGCCTTTGGAAACTTCCCACCTTATTTTGTCGAGAAAGGAAGTGCATCAGGTTTTATTAATGAGTTCTTGGAAATTCAATCGTATTGGAATAAGCATTGAGTTGAAAATTAGATGCGACGTTAAGGGGCTTAGGTGCTGCAGGCGGACGCGAGTAGAAGTCTTTAGAAAGCTTCCTTTGACCTGTTTACCTGAAATCAAAATCAAATATTCTGCAAATGGGCCAAAATGGCACCTTTATATGGTAAAAGGTAATAATTTACATACATTTAAAGTTACAATCATAACAATAACTTCGAAACTTACCTCTGAGACTAACTTCTGTGATTAAATTAATTATCATCCTCATCATTCGGTTTCCCATTTATTTGGGGTCGGCGAAGCATGTCTTTTCTCCCATACATCTCTGTCACGCGTCATCTCTTCATTCACATCTTTCCTATTCATATCATCTCACACAATCCATCCACCTTTTCTTTGGCCTAACGCGTTTCTTGCATCCATCCACACCACATGCATATCTAATACTGTTCTTGTTATATGGCTTTCATCCCTCATTACACGCCCGTACCACGCGAGGCGATTGGCTCATTTATCAGTGTCCTAGAGAATACAGGATGAAAGTGGCGGAGTGGCGGCGTCCCGGAAGTCTACAACATTTTCCTTTCATTTTTACACAGACCTATAGAGTAAAGACTACGGGCTTCTTTCTAACGGTGATCCTTCACCTTCCGCGTTCACATTTCTGGTCTTCGAGCCTGATCTCATCTTTTTTCTCCGCACCCCCGCACCGCATCTTATGCATTTCTCGTACCTATAGTAGTATAGTACATTACTACAGAGGCCGGGACGAAAGGGGTTGCCGGCCGAAGACATATAGACGGCCGAGCGCAGCGAGGCCGGATAGGTCTGAGGCGGGCAACCCCATATTTCCCGCCGAGGTATGTATAGTGCTTTTCTCAAACATGCAATGAAATAAACAAAAAAAAATCAAAGTTTTATTTTTAATACGCAGTGGCAGAATGTCATGATGCCTGTGCCACAAATATATGTGGAATGGAAATTAAAAAAGAGGACTTTGCCGGCCTAGGCCTGCAAGATTTGTATGAAATTCCATTAACGACCTCTTGTCCTAGCCGCACCTGAAACGTCATACTTCGCAGCCTATTGTAAGGAACATAACATCGATATTTCATTGCATATTTGAGAAAAAATATTTTAAATATAATCACCCCGCTATTTACCTAAATATTATAAGAGTATTCTTCTAAGTATATTGATAAAACTGCGAGAATTAATATTAACCGCCGCGTCGCACTATGACGACAACGCATAAAAACCCCGATAGCGTCGAAAGCGAATATTATGATTATAATGACGAACTGTTGATAGTTAGAGGCGAGACGAAATACATGCTTTTTGAACTAGTTCAAGGTAATTATAAAAAATCGCTGGTAGTTGATACCGATGAAGCAAGTCGAGAGAGTTTCCTCGGCAGTCTTTGAAATTGACCGAAGGGTGTCCCAAAAGGTCCTGGACTTGTGCTGTTAAGGAGAAACTTTGCCTCCTTGTGCGTGTTCTATCGCATTTATAATGGGTTGTGCTCCGAAGAACTGTTCGACAAGATGCCCACGGCCGCTTTCTATCATCGCACGGCGAGCGGTCGGCATCCTCACACCTTAGAACCTATATGGTCGCTTACGTTACGGTTTCAGAGGAATTTCCTCCCTCGGACGCTCCGATTGTGAAATGAGCTCCCTGCCGAGGTTTTCCCGACAGACTACAGTATGGGGTTCTTCAAGAAAGGATTGTATAAATTCTTAAGGAGTCGGTAACGCGCATGTGACACCCCTAGGAGTTGCAGGTGTCCATAGGCTGCAGTGACCGCTTACCATCAGGCGGGCCGTACGATTGTTTGCCACCGACGTGGTATATAAAACAAATATTTCAAAGTCACGGAGCCAGACTCGGCTTGCACGTCCGTGAGATAACCTTGCCACGTTAATATTGTTATGTATTTATTCCTATTAAAATATGATAGAAAACTTAGAAATGAAATGAAATATTTCAACAACATAAATCTTTAATTCTTAAAATATATTATTAATAACAATTGTTACAAGTCAACATACAATTTACAAATTTTTCAATAGTGTTTAAATGTTATTTATCATTTATTAGTATTATTAGAGAATAACTTATAAATTATAAACTAGTTACATGCACACAATATGAAAAGGGAAAACGAACTGGACATGTCAGCAAATAAATTTCCAAATATGGAATATTTATAAACAGCGTATAATAATAATACAAATTAAATAAGAAAAGCCCAAAAATGTTATATTAATTGATAGTTTACAATTAAAGAAACTTTGATAACATGTCAATCCATGTCAAAGGGAATAAATAACCAATAGAAAGAACAAATAATTTACGATATAAATGTCTAATTAATGTCACTGATTATTTCACTTGAATAACTATTCAATAAAATAAAAACATTTAGATAGCAAATTATATGACATTAATTTATTTTTAGAAGTATGTGGGTTGGAAACAGCTTTCAGTTCGATCGGTAGCTTATTAAAAACTTTTATAGTCTGTTAACGAGCACGTATTCTGTGACTTTGAGCTTTGGAGTAAAAGGGTGGTTTAGATTTTTATCCTCGCTGCTGGCGACGAGGATGAAAACCCGAGAAGAGGCTCGGGTGGTAAGACTGGTCTTATCACCCGAGCCTCTTCTGTTTCACTTTTCTCCAGAGATTTTACTAAATCCGTACAAAGTATCAGAGTATAGAAACTTGACAACGTTAGAATCTCTAATTTGTTGAAAAAGTCTTCACACCAAACCCACTGGGGTATCTTCTTGTATCTTGCATGCAAAACTTCTTATTCTCCTGAATAAGTTGATCAAGTGCGATTGGGATGAGTTCCCCCCACCCCGTATTGAAGATTTCTGGAAACAATTTTGCTCTGAGTTGCTAAGGCTCAATGAAATCCGCATACCACGCCATCTCGGAGTAGTTCAGGGCTGTACTCTGTGATGCAACGGAGGTGTTGTTTATTTTCAAGTTTTAAATGGAACAGAAGTTACAGTCCAACTGGTGCCAAGTCGAAGGTCGCACCGCAACGTGATTCCAATCACGCAACAGAGATTGTTTTAAGCGGGAATTGTGCCCGTTGCGTTCTCTTGTCCAAGCTCATGCGGAAGGTTATGGACAATTTTGAGCCGTAGTATAAAAAAGTTTACGCGGTCATGAAACATTGACGTCCTTACTGAGGTATCAATATTGGATACTAGCAGCCCGTCGAGTCTTTCGCGAACGCGTTGCGAGAAACCATTATTGCATGCAGGATGTGATTACGCCGGTCCACTACAGCATACGCCTGTTCGTGGCAGAGGGGTCATGGGTCGTAAAGAGTGGTTGTGTATTTTCAGTTGTCTTACAACGCGCTGTTTACACACTGAATTTTTTGTCGGCCTGTTTAGTCTATATAGTTGGTAGTAACACCAGTAAGGGCATTTGTTTATGTGGTTGACATAAGCATTTGTTCCTGAGACTTGGATGTTTTTATATACTTAATTATATCGTCGTCTAGTACCTATAGCACAGGCCTAATTGAGCTTACTGTGGGACTAGTTCGATTTGTGTAAAGAAAGTCCCAATAAGATTTATTTCTTTAATAATTTTCGACTAATGAAATAGCGACGGAGCTACGCATCGCTTACTTTCTAGCTTGGTCCAGTGCAATGTCTTTATAAGGACAATGGGACAAATTTGGTCGGTGCGAATTCTTATCTATAAAGGATCTATTTAGGTTTCCAGACGACTGCCGCCCACACTTGCAAACGGGCTGGCCGAAAATAGAATTGAATGGGAGTTTATTCATCTCCTTTCGCCCCATTTTGGAAATGTGTGAGAAAGTATGGTAAATGTTGTGGAAAACCACCAGAACTTTTGACGATGCTCACTTAAAAGGAGGCCCTTGTGAACACTCGGCCACTGACTTACACGAGCTGTGATCCGCAGAACCGACTGCTCTCATACTGGCTCATTTTCTCAATACTGCGCCATTGCTAATACCATCGCCATTTGACGAGTCAGCGAACCTGTTTGATCGACACGCCCTTCTGTGTAGCGCAGTTTTCTGGAAGCGATGGCGAGCTGAGTACTTACATCCAAAAAGGACCACGCGATAGTTCCCATCAATATTGGCACAGTGGTTTTTTTTTTACGTGGATATCGCGCCCCCATTTTCTGGTCCTTTAGGAATTGTAGAGGCAGTACACCCTTCGGAAGACAGTACAACTCGTGTCGTTACTGTGAAGACGAGTAGAGGCAATTTTACCCGTCCTGTCGTGGTGGTGTCGCTGTCTAACCAATCGTCTTAATTATGACATGTCATATCAATACATGTATTTGAATATATTTTTTTGTTTTCTCATACTCTTTATCCATTATATTATTGTTAAATAGTTATCACATGTCAGTGTAGGGATTTATTCTCTTTCTATTTTTCTCTTTGTGTGTTATTAGCGTGAGTCTCGCATTTATAACTTTTGTGTTTTGATTTTATATCATAATTCATAGGCATTTAGGCTCTTGTTTAATATTCGCTTAAATTGTTTGACAGGAGTTAATTTCTCATTCCGCTTATCTATTTTAAGGAATCCTTTACGGTCGGGGAAATGTTATCGCCTATATATGTATGTATATATTTCAAGTATGTACCTCATTCATACTTTTCCGACATTGAACTCAAATTATGACATAAATCTAGCAAAATACTGAATTGTCGCCGTAAAATATTTTCATTTACAATACGTGATAAAAAAATATGTACCTAAAAGAAAAATAACCATTTAAATAAATAAAATGAATAAATATTAGGGAACAAATTTCACACAAATCGAACCAGTCCCCTAGTAAGCTCAATAAGGCTTGTGTTAAGGTGCGTACGCATCTGAGGCAGCCTCAGGTTGAGGCACGCACGGCTCGCCTGTTTGCTCAAATGCATACGCGGCGAGCCGGCCGGAGTCTGTCTTTTGGCCGTGCTCAAAGGCGCCTCGGTGTGCGTGGTTCGTATAATTTGGACGTGTACCTGAGCGTGTCGCGAGCAGCGCGCGAGCGTTGCGGCTATACGTACACGTTTTGACTTGTTTGTTCGTGAGGCGCGTACGAATTTGAGCAAAACATGAATTACGATTTTTTTAACATTTATTTGATCCACCACCACAGCAAATTTTTTGTTAAAAATTCAGCAAGTTCAGCAAGTTATCGAGTCCGACGCCATTTTGTGCGACGCACAATGTCGGCTCGCCGTGAGCGAGCTGCCTCACTCGAACATGTTTATGTGCAATTGTTTTGCTCGCAAGCAGCTCGCCGCTCGGGACGAGCACGCCTCGGGCCGAGCCGCTCAAATGCGTACGCAGCTTTATGGGTACTAGACGGCGATATATTTAATAGATAGATAACATGCTTAAATACATAGATAACATCCAAGTCTCAGGAACAAATATATCTGCTCACCACGGAAGCAAATGTTAAAAAATTAAGGTCAAAAAGTGACGAACCTTTTAATTCCGCGACTCTCTGAGATATTAAATAAATTTCAATCAATCAATTCTGGAGCGTTCGTCTTACCGCGTGCGGTATGCGTGGTTAAGCAATGTGGGCGCAGGTCAGTTCTTGGATGGGTGACCGCTTTGAGTGGTTAGGCACGTTAAAAAGTAAAAAAAGTAAAAGTAAAAGTAGTTTATTCTTCAAATTAGGCATATTACATGCACCTATGAACGTCAATAAACTACCACCGGTTCGGAAAAATATACCTCTGCCACGAGAAGAACCGGCGTAAGAAACTCGGCGAGGTGTCATTTTTTCAAAACAATATACATTATATAGTTAAATATAAAATTACATTACTACAAAATAACTTAAATAACAATGCTACAGTAGAAAATATATTTTCGCGATAGATTACCCGTGCAGGACGCTATCACTGCCAAACATCCCTATCCATGATGTAATCGTTTATCTTATAATATGCTCTTGATATAAGTGTTTGTTTTACTGCAGATTTGAATTTAGAATTGCTAAGTTCAGTAATGTGTTTAGGAATTTTATTGTAGAATTTGATACAATTTCCCAAGAACGACTTTTTCGCCTTTACTAGTCTATAGAAGGTTATTTTCAGTTTCCCAGTATTTCTCGTGGCTATTGGTTTATCAGCATTCGTTGGAAAATTGCCCAAATTCTTCCTAACATACATTATTATTTCAAATATGTATAGGGACGGCAGGGTTAGAATATCTATTTCTTTGAAAAATTCTCTTAATGAATCACGCGACCCCAAGTTATAAATTGCTCGGATAGCCCTTTTTTGCAAAATAAAAACAGTTTCAATATCTGCAGCTGATCCCCACAAGATAAGACCATAAGTAATTATACTATTAAAATAAGCAAAGTAAACTAACCGTGCCGTTGCCACATTGGTAAGCTGCCTTATTCTCCTGACTGCAAATGCAGCAGAGCTCAACCTACTTCCTATCGCTGTTATATGGGAACCCCACTGCAATTTTGAGTCCAATGTAATACCTAAGAATACAGTAGAAGTAACAAATTCTAATGTTTGACCATTAAGTTTAATATTTGTATCTAAGTTTCTGTTTGATGAGTTCGCTAGAGAGAATTTCATACATTTCGTTTTTTTCGGGTTCAATACTAAGTTATTGGCAGCAAACCAGTCAGATATCATGGAGAGGGTATTATTTGGTTCAATGAGTTCAGTATCTCTCCTATTTACCTTGAACAGTAATGAGGTGTCGTCTGCGAACATTACAATGCCTGATCGTCGGCTTACCATATATGGCAGATCATTTACATAAACAAGGAACAGGAACGGACCTAGAATAGACCCCTGAGGTACTCCCATTTCTACCACTGTCTCTGACGAAATGGCTTTATTTATCGCTACCTTTTGATTTCTCTGTGTTAAATATGACTTCATGAGATCTAATGCATGCCCTCTGATGCCATAAAACTTAAGTTTACAAATTAAAGTACCATGATCTACACAATCAAAAGCCTTGGAAAGGTCACAGAACACTCCGATGGCGTCGTGCGACTCTTCCCAAGACTGCAAAATAAATTTTAATAAACTTGCGCCTGCATCAGTAGTTGACCTACCCTTCGTGAAGCCGAACTGCTGTGCGTGCAAAATATTGTGAGAATTAAAGTGAGAAACCAATTGCGTAAGCATTATTTTTTCGAATATTTTGCTAAACGCAGGTAGGATAGAAACTGGACGATAATCAGAAGGATTATCTCTATGACCTGATTTGAAAATTGGAACTACTTTACTACATTTCATTAAGTCTGGAAAAATGCCATAGTCTATACAGTTATTAAAAATGAGAGCTAGAGTTGGTGCAACGACCTCCAGAATAGATTCCAGTACCTTGACTGACACGCCCCATAAGTCCTCAGTGCTCTTTATTTTTAACATTTCAAACGACTTCAGTACATCTAGAGGAGAAATGAAATGAAATGAAAGAAATGAAATGAAATGAAATGAAAAATTTATTGGTAACAATTGTTACATGTCTTTTATACTACAATTTGAATTAATACAATTTTGAATTACATTATCATTGGTAAATTAAAAAAATCGCTGTAATCGTAAAACAGGTTTTTTAACAGCCACTTCTTCATTCTATATTTGAATCCAGCGGTGGAAGCTGCATTTCTGATGGTCTCAGGCAAGCGATTATATATAGATGGTCCAAGGCTGTAGACCGACTTTCCTGACTTCGCTAGTCTGTGTCGCTCAGTCACCAGCCTGTCTCCATGCTTGTTGCTCTGTAAGGGATATCTGGAGTTCGGGACCCTGCATTTGAACTGACCAAGGTTTTCATTTCATTCAAACATGATGAAATTTGAAATTAGTTAGTGATTCTAATTTTACGTTGTCATTCAGAAGGGATTCAGCTTTTATGGTAGACGATGCTAAACTTTGAGTAGTTACTATAGGACGTTTAGAAAAGAAATTATTAAATTCATCAGCTACTTTTACTGCATCAGTTATTAAATTATCCTTTACTTTCAAAGAAATTGTGGACTCTTTATTATTTCTCTTCCCAGTCTCTGTGTTTATTATTTTCCAGACTGTCTTGGCTTTATTATCTGAGGACTTAATTTTATTATTCAAGTGCATTGCTTTTGCTTTCGTGCACACTGTTTTAAACAATTTGGAATAATCCCTAACATACTGATGGAAACATTCGTCAGTGGTGCAAGATCTCCTTTCATAAAGTTGATATAAGTTATCTCTACTTTTCCGAATTCCGGTAGTTGCCCACTCATTAAATCTCATTTTATTGTTTATCTTAATACGCTTTTTACTACAAGTCTTATTAAATTCGTTACACACTGTATTCAGAAGCATTTTGAATTGATCATCCGGATCATTTGATTGTACCTGGGTGTTCGGCATGGCGATTAGTAGATTAGACTTTAGTAATTCTAGTCTACTTCGACTCAGCGGTCTTATTTCTATAACGCGATCTGGATGTTTTACTTCGCAAGGTAGCCTGACCATCTGAGCTTTATGATCCGAACGAACTCCATTCACTATGCTACTGTCTATATGAGAACTGTTTAACCAAATATTATCTATACAAGTGGCCGAGGTCGGAGTAACTCTGGTAGGTACTTCAAACAAGTAGTCAAAATTGAAAGATTTCAAAAGAGTGATGTACTACGCCGTTGATCCCGGCTGCTGTCTACGACAGCAGTCGTTAAGCCAAGTTAGAGGCCTTCGGGCGCCTTGAGAACTTCTAACAGTCAAGTTGCCCACTCACTTGACAAAGGGGGGTCGAAGTTGCACCACGTCCGTAGGGAGTATCCACCGTTACCCTACACGTGACCCCTGGGTGGTGCTAAAAGTGCAACATAAACTGGCAACCGTACTTGTCTTCTCGAAGATCTCACGGTTCGTAAATAAATGCCATACGATTAAATTAAAAAATCAATCAATCAATTTATTTATTGCATGGTCATGTGTTTACATCATAGGTGTTATTTATTGTTTAGTTTAACCACTACAGTCAGCATCAAAAGTAGCTTGGCATATGAATTTATCAAATGATTGTCGGCCTCTTTAGCCTAGTTGGTAGTGTCATTGCCTCCGAAGCTAGAGGTCCCGGGTTCGATTCCCGGTAAGGGCATTTGTTTCTGTGATGAGCAGAGACATTTGTTCCTGAGACTTGGATGTTTTCTATGTATTTAAGTATATATCTATTAAATATATCGTCGTCTAGTACCCATAACACAAGCCTTATTGAGCTTACTGTGGGACTAGTTCGATTTGTGTAAAAAATGACCCCTAATATTTATTTATTTATTATTATTATTATTGTGACGGCATAAATGGCCAGAATTGTCTGACATAACCGTTGAGTCAGAAATATATGACGAGCGCTAACTTAAAAAAAAAAACTAAATTTTAAATTTCAAAAATAGATCACTTCATAGTTGTCATAATTATTTGACCATGTGTCATTTTAGAATCATCTGAAAACACTGTTTCATAAGTACTTGTAAGTTTTAAAAACTCTTTGGAATGCATACAAATAAGTCATTGTTCTAAAATTAAAGAAAACTTTGTTCAATTTGATTTTCTTGAAGCTATCTAATCAAATTGGTTACTGACCGAGCGAGCGAAGCGTCTCCGATTCAGCTTTCGACAAAATCAAAATAAAAATCAAAAATTTTATTCTGCAAATAGGCCACAAGGGCACTTTTACAAGTCAACACATGAATTATACAATTAAATAAATTGACAATGATAATTATAATGTCTTCAAAACAGAATTGCAGAACTAAAAAAAAAGTAGACAATAATAATAATGATTTCAAAACTATAGTGATTAACAAACTCACAATATTCAATTAAAATTAACTTACAATACATTATATAAAAAAAAAATTAGTGACGTATATATACGGTCTCTGTCCGAATACACAAAAGTATATACAATAAATTTAATATCTCAGAGATGTATATGGTCTCTGAGCGTCCATTATTCCTAAGTCCTTAGAGATGTACATGGTCTCTAAGCGTCTAAATTAAAATAAGTAGTAAATGAAAATAGCACTTAAGTAATTTAATATTCTCAGAGATGTATAAGGCCTCTAAGCGTCAATAACAATAAAATTAATCCAAAACAGGTGATGTCTCTCGTCAATCTCCAATAAAATAACACTAGTATTAAGGTATTAAGCATGACCGGACTCCACAAACAGCACCCGATCACGAGTATGACGCATATCACAAAAATTCTTTCGTATGTCTGTCTGTCAGTCTGTCTGGATGCTCTCCTCTACAGGTCGCATTTTTCAACCGATTCTCGTGAAATTTTGTGAACAGGTTCAATAATTATACAGTTTTTTTTTGTCGAGTCAGTTTTTATATTCCGTGCATGATAATTTGTACGTTTGATTTGTGATTTAATTTAAGTTAATAACACTGACTGCTGTATAATTTATTCTTTCTACCTTTTTAGGGTTCCGTAGCAAAAAACGGAACCCTTATGGATTCGTCATGTCTGTCGGTCTGTCCGTCCGTATGTCACAGACGATTTACTCGGAGAATATGACCACTACAATTATGAAATTTGGTGTGAAGGTGTATGTTATGAACCGCTATAGAAATATGATGTGAAATTACGAAAAAAATATTAAACTGGGGGGGCACCCCATACATGTAATAGGGAGGACAATTTTTTTTTATGTACATAGGCATGTGGGGTGTTTATGGATAGGCCTTCAAAATGACATCTAAAAAAATTTTTCATTTATGTCAACTATTAATAAATCCTTTTCACTATTTTTGGTTTGAAGAAAACGGTTTTTGAGTTATTGCTGAGAAACTGTCTTGCCAAAACAAAAGGGCGTAAGTGTCGTAAGTTTCCTATGAAGATACGACCTTTTGTGATTGAATGTATAGTGGTTTTAAATGTAGATTAGGAGGTGTCGGTACGGAACCCTTATTGTGCGTGGTCCGACGCGCACTTGGCCGGTTTTTGTTTATTCGGACAGTGCCCGTTTATACTCTCATATACATCCCTAATATTATCTTGTAACCCTTTGTAAGTATATTTTCATTGAATGACATGTTTGTTAATCAGTACAGTTATGTATGAACTAATTATTATTACTTTCAGTTATTTTTAATGTATAATTCACGTTTTTTAAATGTGAAAGTGGCCTCGTGGCCTATTTGTAGAATCAATTTTTGATTTGAATTTAATAAAAAGGAAACTCTTAACAAAAAAAAAAATTGTATGAGTCCGAGCACGACGGGGTTCATCTTGTGTAGTTTAGGAGTTGCTATGGCCACCTTCTGTCTCCATCATCAGAACAGGTCGTTAGTACAGTCAGCATCATAAATATGTATACATTTCGGAACTAATGCCTGGGTAACAAGGTTCAAAATTGTATACATATTTATGATGCTGACTGTACCATAATATTGCATTGTCACCGAAATTACGTAAATATGCCTAATTTCAGCTCAATCAGATACCGGGAAATGGCTGAAAATAGGATTGCGAATTATGACCTATGAGGGCAAATTACTTATCCATACGAACAGTAAAATAAAATGAATGTTAAATGTTCGTAAAAGCTTTTAAAAAGGGTGTTATGACGCGTATCGTGTTAAACAAATAAGTATTTCCTCGACCAATTTGCATATGAAATCCGGTTCGAAGGGCCATGTTAAGGGTGGTATTCCACTCATCCAATATCTTTGTCCAAGTTAAATTTTTTTTTTCATGCGTAGCCATATTGATTTAACTGTCATCAGAATATTTGCTCAAATGGCGGGGTCCCATCCAAGTTTGATGAAATCATCCAATTTCTTTGATCAAATGTATATTGGACAAAGATATTGGATGAGTGGAATACCACCCTTATGAACGTTTAAGTCGCAAAAGGGACGACTACGCTACTGGCTACGTACCTACTAAAGCGTAGAGCCACTACGTCCACTCATCCAATTACAAAATATACAAATACCATTTTCTCTTTGAACGTACGCAACGTGTGAAAAATATTGACTTTACAATTACAAGCATAATACGATTAGTACACTAGAATTGTGAAAGTAAATAGGAACGCGCGAGTAGTGTCGGCGGTGGCCGGCCTAACTGCCGATGCCGACCGGTGCCGCTCGCCTCGCGGAAATCAAATACGTTTCACATTTATCGGAAGAGCTGGGCTCCAAGGGAAAATGTTCAGGAAAAGTTGATAAACCCCGACATTTTCAGTCTAATGTTCAATATGTCAACACGGGTGAACCGATTTTAATAAAACATGTCTAAGAACCACGCCAGAAAACCGGTTTTCAAACAAACAAGACCACAGCCAAATCGGTTCATGCGTTAAAGAGCTGCTGTGCCACAGACAGAATTACAGATACAAACCTACTTCTTTGTCTCATTACCCTCTGCTTTGTTCTATTTAAGTAAAATGAGTAGACAAGACATGCACGCTCTTAGACTTCGCTCCGGCCAATTCGAGGAGTTCCCTCGATTCCTCCTGGATCCCATCATCAGACCTTCACCAAATTTATATGGGACCAACTTGGGGGTACCGGCTTTGAAACAAAAAAATAATTAACGAAATCGGCCAACGTGGTCAAGAGTTATCGGGGAACATACAAACATTTAAAAAATAGCAAACATGCAGACGAACTGAGAACCGCCTTCCTTCTATTTAAGTCGGTTAAAGATAGTAATTAAACCAATAATACATTAATAATTTATACCAAAAAACAGACTTTAATTGTGTACTTGCTATGCTAGAATTTGTGGTTTCCGTGAGGCAATGCTTGGTTACCTACAGAAAATACCGAAATCAGCATATGTGTGCCTATCAAATTCGAGGAGTACCCTCGATCCCTCCTAGATCCCATCATCAGACCTTCACTAAATTTATATGGGGCCAATGTCGTGGTACCTGCTTTGAAACAAAAAAATAATTATGAAAATCGGCCAAAACGTGGTCAAGATTTATGAGCTTGCTTATAGGGGACAGGGAACGAATAATAATTATTTTTCCTTATTATAAGCTAACGGTAACGGCTAGGTTTATTTATTTATTTAATAGTATGACATTTATTTTCGAACCGTGAGATCTTCGAGAAGACAAGCACGGTTGCCAGTGTTTGTTGCACTTTTAGCACCACCCAGGGGTCACGTGTAGAGTAACGGTGGGTACTCCCTACGGACGTCGTGCAACTTCGACCCCCCAACGGCTAGGTTAGCTAACGTCTTATAAAAGTTTTAAGTGAGAGCAAATGTTGATGGTTTTTTACGCACTTTGGATTCTACCCCATTTCAACACACCAACGGAGTCGCGACCGGCGTTCACGGGGCTTCGGAAAACAAAAACATTCTGAAGCGTTGTGTAAGTTACCGTGCGATACGCACTTGGTTATGGAAATCTGTTGCCCGCGGTCTATTGAGAATTAGTCCAGTCTGGCCAAAGAAGACTTATATTAACAAGGACGTCATTCAACTAACTCGGTGATGCGAATACAAACCGAAGTAAAGTTCTCTGCAAATAATACATACTTCTTATCTCTCTGATTTAATGTAAATCCTTTTAAATAAAGAGAGTTACTATAAAGGGTATGGCCTGTAATAGGAAAAAACCGGCCAAGTGCGTGTCGGACCACGCACGAAGAAGGGTTCCGTACCACCTCCTTGTCTACATTTAAAACCACTATACAATACATTTAATCAAAAAAGGTCGTATCTTTATAGGAAACTTCTCTTTTGTTATGGCAAGACAATGGCTCAATGAATGAAAGTGAATCAACTCAATCAAAATTTCATCACATTTTTAGATAATTAAAAGCTAAAGTTTAGTTTTAATTTATTTTTTGTAAATCAAGCTTTATATTAGTATACTTTGTTATAGTTTATTTCACATTTTAACTTTTAAAATTAATATCTAGCAGTAAAAAGTCACAAAGTAAAATAGTTATTTGTTCAACAAGAGAGCAAAGTAATTTTTTGCTGCGAGTGTTGATGTTGAGTCCCGAGCAAGCGAAAGATTCTATAATTGATTCGCTACGCTCGTGATTCAAAATTAGAATCTTGAGCGTAGTGAGGGACTCAAAGACACGAGATGCAAATATCTTTGCTCTCGTGTGATACATATAACTTTTTACCTCAGCGGCGAGAACATATAACGCAAAGGTATAGTGATAGAGATAATGAACTTACTTAAACTAACCTACGGTATGAAAAATTAAAAAGTTAGTTTTTTTCACGCTCGCAGCAAAATTGCATTTTAGCTCACTGGTTTCAAGCCGGAAAAGTCGTTTACACGCTCGCAGCAAAATTGAATTTTGGTCACTGGTGTCACGCAACAAAACCGCCATTTTTGAGCCGCTGAGGTGAAAAATATATGTTCTTAAAATTCTTATAAGAGTGCTCTGGTTTATCAAATTTCTACTGATGTGCCAGGAAGGCGTGGCGGGATTTATCGAAGGCCCTTTGCACCTCCGAGGTGCCATCGGACAGCAACAATAACAACAATAATAATGCCAAAAAACCTTTCACAGACTTCATTAAATTGTCAACTTTCTGACGAATTAGGCTAATAAAATATTAGGTATAACATTGCCAACCGTTGGGCACACATTAGATAAGCAGGTTTTTTATCTATTGTACCTATATTGTTTGAGAATTAATGGAATGATTTCGTTCCTAGACGCTCGTATTGTATTTGAAAACATTACGCGCCCGGTGCTAGCTCTGATTTGGTTGCAGACGGCCGTCGCGACGACACGCCCGCGCGAACTCCGCTCCGCACGTCACCACCAAATACAACGTCGCTCCGCCGGCTCTCCCCAAGAGGAAACACAGCCAGGTACGTACAGGAACGTTCTAATAGTAATTGTACGATAATTTATACCCAATTTCAGTAGCATTTTTATGAGTCCAGTGACCATCTATGAAAAAGCTAGTATCATATTTAAAAAAAAAACAAAATAAAAAAGCACTGGTTATGATCGTATACCCATCAAGCTTATAAAATCAAGTGTTGATACCATTGCGGGACCGTTAGCGCATATTGTAAACTTGGCATTGGAAAGTGGAGTTTTCCCTGATGATTTAAAAAAGGCATTAATAAAACCCCTTCATAAACCAGGCTCCAAACAACATTTAAACAACTACAGACCCATTGCATTGTTGCCAAATTTTTCTAAAATATTTGAAAAAGTTATCTTTAATCGTGTACTTTCTTTCTTTAATAAATATGATATACTTAATAAGAATCAGCTTGGATTTCAAAAAGGGAAAAGCACAACGGTGGCCATATTCAATTTTTTACATCGACTGTGGACAGATATACATAAGAATACAGCATCAATTGGGTTATTTATAGATCTATCTAAAGCATTTGACTGCGTGTCGCGCGAAATACTATTAGATCAGCTTAAGCACATTGGGATTCGGGGCCCTGCACTAAAACTATTTCAAAGTTATCTTTCAAACAGAAGTCAAGCCACAAGAGGTCAAGTGTATTAGACACATTTGATGAAACAACAAAAACTATGACAAGAATACAATCCCATTACGAAAACATTTACTAAGGGGTGCCACAAGGCAGCGTTCTGGGACCATTATTATTTCTGGTGTATGTCAACGAGCTTCCCCTAATAATCGATAATTTATGCGTTATGTTTTCCGATGATGCTCCCATATTTATATCGGACAATAATCTGAGCAATTCTAATATTAGTAACGAAGTATATATTACGCTAAAAAAGTAATAGTTTAAGGGCTAACTTGGATAAAACCAAAATAATACAATTTACTAACTATAAACAAGTGCCACAATGTTTAAATATAAATATAGATAGTACAACGATAGAACCAGTTAGTAGTACCAAATTTTTAGGGGTTACTCTAGACGATAACTTAAACTGGAAGTTACATGTGCAGAATATTAATAAAAGAATTGCCAAGTGTTGCTATGCGATATCCATACTATCCAATATCACTTCAATAGAAGCTATAAAACAGGCATATTCTGATAGTGTGTATCCTATTCTTACTTATGGTGTCATATTTTGGGGCAACTCAGTAAATGTCCAATCCACTTTCATAATGCAAAAAAATGATTGAGGTTAATGTTTAAGGTCGATAATACGCAATCCCTTAGACCAATCTTTCACAAATATAAAATATTAACCTTAACGTGTATATTTATATTAGAAATTTGTTTATTAGTTAAGTCCAGAAAAGATGTTTTTTATAAAAAAAGAGCGAGTCTAAGGGAAACATACGGCATCAGTATAAATATGATTTATGTACTGTCCGGCCATCTAGTCATGTATTAAAAAAGAGCACATACGTCACTGGAACAAATGTATTTAATAACTTACCGGAAAGTATCAAACCATTAGAGGGCAAACATTTTAAAACAAAATTGAAAGAGTGGCTCTTAGGCAAATGCTTTTATAATTTAAATGTTTTTTTTGTAAATTATTTATTTTATTACTTTTATACAAATTTTATAATGAATTCTATTTACAATCTTCACTGTTTATAATTTTATGAATTTAAATGCCATAATATTGTAGACTTGAAATGTTTTTTAATAATTTAAGTGAATGTGTATTGTAAATTATTAATTCTATACAATTTTTTTACATTTTTACAATTTCAAGAATTCTAATGCCATAATATGACGACCGTAATTATTTAGAAATTTAATGACGACATCTTCATGTGAAATAGATTTGTCTCCCTTGTCTGTAACTTATTTCATCTATTGTTTTATTTTTTACTAATTTAATGCTATAATATTGTACGTCCGAAATGGGCAAACTGTTGAATCCATAATGTTATGTCTACTACCACAATGTACACAGTTTAAACAATAAACATATCTTATCTTATCTTATCAAAACCGACTCCAATTTTGTACTTGCTATGCCGCAATTTGTGCTCCCCGTGAGCTAATGCTTGGTTACGTACAGAAAATACCGAAATCGGCACTTGTCGAATTTGATAGGCACGCATATGCATGCTTAACAAATTCAAGGAGTTCCCTCGATTCCTTCTAGATCCTATCATAAAACCTTCACCAAATTTATATGGGACCAATGTCGGGGTACCTGCTTTGAAACAAAAAAGAATTATCAAAATCGGCCAACGTGGTCAAGAGTTATCGGGGAACATACATACATAAAAAAAAGAAAAAAAAGAACAAGCAAACATGCAGACGAACTGAGTACCTCCTTCCTTCTATTGAAGTCGGTAAACAAGTGCATATAACGAGCCATGTTTTCCGAAACAATTTATCGATATAAAGTCGAGGATAAAATGGGTTTTATACACGAGTTATACACTCTGTTTTTCACTTCGATTGCGAGAAAATTAAGCAAATAATGAATGTAATTAAAGTTACATATGTTATCAAATTTTATACCTCTGTGCACGCGCGCGGAGAGCGGGTTTTACTTTATGCTCTAGTCTAGAGCATGGAAAGCGACTTATGTCGCCTATGCAGAGCATAAAGACGAACTTTTAGAGCATGAGAATTGAAAATGATATAAACAACTGACTGTACCCGGCATGCGTTGCAATGCCCCGTTAATATAGATTTTTAGGGAAAAAATAATTTATATACAGGGTGTGGCCTGTAATAGGAGCAAAAAATTTAACGGTACACTATTTAGCTCTCCAGCAATTATTTCCAATTGGTTTTAATTGAAAAAAAAAAGTTTTATTTTAAATTTTTTTTTCGTTAATGTAGCTTATATGTACTTTTTTACTGTACTGGAGTGATATTAATAACTGTTTATTCAAAAAAACACTAAATATATATATAAAAATAGGACCCAAAAATATTCTTTAAACCAAAACTGCGACAACGATTATGATTTATGAGTCATAACTTGAAGCAACCTCAAAATCAGCATTGACTGCCGCGCTATAATCTCTGGGTGCCAAGATCCATTACTTGGAGGTCACGACTTTAGATCAAAATTTCTCCCAATTGAAAAAGATATTTTTTTTGGACACAAGAGGTTACTGCAGAATTTAAACACCCGAGTTCAAAATGGCAAAAACGGTACCCTTATAAAACCGTCATGTCCTTCTGTCTGTCTGTCTGTTTGTATGTTACAAGCATTCTACTGAAAAACTGGAGGGTGTTTGGAAATAACAATAGACATGAAGGTGTATGATGTAGGCCGCTTAGTTGTGTATTACTCAAATTACTAAAAATATATATTTTTTAAATATAAAAAAAATATTTACGTACTAGGTAGATTTCTTTGATTTTTAACCACCGATAATTTTTCATCGAACATCCGCGGGTTGCCGTCGCTAAGTAGTTACACATTTATTTATGTATAAATTAATCAAATTTGAATCCGAGACACATCAACATCCCGTGAAAAACATATCATACATTTGACTTGTATATCAGACTGCAGCGTAATGAGCTGGATATTTGTCTTTATCAGGCTACAGCGGTTAAAACATTGATCGCTCTGAAAGTCACAATAATTGTGCTTTTTGCCATCTAACTCTTAAATCGTGAAATAAAAAAACCGTAGACACATTGCTCATTGCTTACTTTCATCGAAGAATGTTTTGTACAAGATAGATGCAACAGTTTTGAGTAACCTACAGCTGAAAAACTGCCTCGCCCAAACAAAAAGACGTAAGTGACGTGAGTTTTACTTGAAGATACGACCTTTGCTGCTGGTAAATTAATTACCCACAAATCAGTAGTGTAGGTAATTTATATAATAATTTCTAGAACTTATTTGTATTTATCACCACCACGCTATATACCATCACCATATCAGTCAAAGGACGTCCACTGCTGGACATAGGCCTCCCCCAAATTCACGGGGAATAAACCAAATTCACGCAAAAACCGCCACGTTTGGCATGCGGGTTGGCGATCGCAGTATCTCCACCGGACTCCAAGGATGCTGCTGCCCATCCCCCGGTGGTCTTGTTCGTAGTTTTAGGACATACCAGGATCCGGGTCCATTTGTATTTATCAGTAAATAAAATAGTTTTGATATTTGATCATTTTTTCACAACTCGAATAGCTTAGGTACTTGAAAATTTAGGAAATCTGCAAACCGCGGCACCGAATGGGGATGATGAGTGGGAGTTGTATATTTCAAAGTAATCAGTAAAGCGATATATGAAGGTGTAAATACCGCAGAAATGGAACATAATTATAAATTTTCCCGTATTGTCCACACATTGAAATCTATACTTAATGGATTATACACTATGAAATGTATTAATTAAAACATTTCTAGGAACGTGAACTAATATGTAGTCATTTTAAATGAATATGCATTGCACACAGCATAACATAAAGGGACGTTAATTAAATTCAACCGCAGAATATGATGTACCAGAAAATGTCGTGTACATATACGGTAATGGAGTAAAAACCAGCTTTGGCAAAATCACTCGGCCGCGAAGTATGTACCTGCTTTGATATGTTACAATATTTTAAAACGTTGTTGATTGTTAAAATTCCTCAACAGCAATATTGTGTAGGTATAGTAGATTTAACTATGTTTTTAGGGTTCTGTATCTCGAAAGGAAAAAACGGCACCCTTATAGGATCACTTTGTTGTCCGTCCGCCGTCGTATCAAGCTGGAATTTATATCAAATACTCAGGTCTACTGTCCCTTGGACATGTGAAAAAAACAAACTTCTAAGCCAACGCAATCAAAAGATACAGCCGTTTATGCCGCAAATTTTCGACACTCGCAAGGGAATCAACACCTACAGGGTACTTCCCGTAAACTCAGAATCTTGAAATTTGGTACGATGCAACGTCTTATAGCACAGATAAAGGGAAAATGGCGAAAACCGTAAATTTTCAGTTACATCATATACCTAATAAAAATATTTTTGTCGGAACCCTCTGGGTGCGCGAGTCCGACTTGCACTTGGCCGGTTTTTTTAATGTTAGGGAACCATTAAGCTTAAAATTAACATAGATTAACAAAACAAATTAACAATGTTGCAGTGTTTCAATTGGCGTACGTTCTCATTGAAAATGAAAAATGTTTATTTTGGTTAACAATAGGTTTTACCTGCTCACACCTGCTCTTCAGAAAAGAGTAATAATTGTTTCCCGCGAATGAGGGTTCAAACTCGTACTTTTCTACCCCTATTTAGGGCAACAATGACTATTTTCCTCATGTATGGTGTGAAAAGCAGTACGTGTCACACGGTAGCAAAATTATTTCTGTCTTTGTCGTAAACACTTGAATCCCTCGATTTCAACGTTCAAGATTCTACAATAGAATCTTTCGCTTCATTCAGGATCCAATATACCGCCCTCGCCGTAAATACAGGGCGGAAAGATCGAATGCCACACGGTTGGCAACTACCTAAAATATTGGAAATAGCATTCTATGTAAAAAAGACTTTCCTTTATTTTTAAAAACAATAAATTCTGCATTTACGGGTCTACTATTGACGATTGGATTTGTCATATATTACGAACTGTGATATTAAATTTCGGGGAATCGTCTACAAATACATATGTCCCACGTAAAAGGACAGCTTTGTCAGTTGCCAATAAGCTCGATTAATAACTGCATAGTTGCGCAAAACGTCATGCAATAAAGCATTATTAACAAAGGCGAGTATAACTTCAAAGCGTTCGCAGCCTAGCGGCGCCGGCGTACTGCGTGCAGCATGCGAGGTTAAGCAACGTCGGCTGCCGTCAATCCTTGAATGGGTAACCGCTTCGCGTGGCTTACTAACAGCGCTCCCGTGCTTTGGAAGGCACGTCAATGACGGCAGTCGTTAAACCAAGTCAGAGGCCTTCAGGCGGCTTGAGAACTTCTAACAGTCAAGTTGCCAATTCACTTGACAAGCCTAATGCCAACAAGGTCTAGTTTCTCCCTGGGGTTGGAAGGTCTGATGGCAGTCGCTTCCGTAAAAATTAGTGCCTACGCTAATTCTAAGGATTAGGTAGCAGACCCTCCTTCAGAATGCAACTCTTTTTTATTTAAAGCCACAGATCTGTGTAAAGCGGTGTTTGCACGACAGTCTGCCAAATGGTCACAACGGAAGATCAGCGCTGGCTCTGCCAACATCACGCTGAGTTGTGACCATTTCGTGACAAAATTAATTATATGTATCGGTTTCTGTTTTTTGTTAATTCTTTGTTTTTTTTGTCACAAATAAGCGATTTCTTTTCTTTTCTTTCTTTTCAACTGTACTGGGATAACACTAGGATGATAATGACGAATATAATTTCAAAGCCGACAACTAGATCAAAGTAGATGATACGATCGAAATGAAAATATGTTTTGGTATGTTTCGGGTATTATCGTAAATCGGCGTTGCTCATCGAAAATATGAATGTAAAGATTCGATTTGGATAGTTTTGGAGCTATAGGTCACCTAAAACAATGCACTTACTTTATTTTCGAGTAAGCCGAGCCATCGTATTGAAACTACAAGCTGACTACTGTCAAATATGGTTAGTTACATTAAATATTAATTGTAAGATAGGATATGTAAGTGGTCTTTAATAATCGAGACCATTGGATAAAGAATATGCATAGGTACAGTCTACGACTAGGTAGGTACAGATAAAAAAGGTAAAAGGGCCGTGGCGTCCAAGTTTCAGACACCTGTAAACCACTGTTCCAGTAGTTGAAAATATTTAAATGGCTGTGCATACATTGTGTGTCTCTGTGTGTGTACATTTATGAAGCGGCTGTATATGTTAAACTTAACGAGGGAAAATTAACGACAGACCATTTAAAACTGCCCTACAGGCAAAAAGTGCATTTGGTATGGCGCCTAGAGATTCAATCTTAGATATTTAAAAAAAAGCCTTCGCAGTTTTTGGGTGCATAAAGCATGCTACTCCATACAAGAATATTCAAAAGGCATTGATTTGTAAGATTGGCATATATATGGGAATATGGGTATACATTTAGAAAATCTTAATTTTTATTATTTTATTTATTTTGGCATAATTTGACATAAGCGCGATGCATGTCTATTTAATAATTTAGTTTAATATATTTTCAGGTATTGTGTCATAGGTATGATTATGACTACTTGTATGCCTGCCTTAAGGTAAAGACATAGTTAAACGTATAAAATGTTCATTGATTAATTGACTTAAACACAATCATACACACGTAACGTACAGTCGAGTTCGAAAACAGGTATATGTGCACGGTCGAAGTGATCATGAATATGACGACACGGCTTTATTGTTAAGTTTCTCATTTGCTCAGTTACTTCGGAACCGTTGGTAACGTTGGGATGTTTATGAATTCGGCTGTACACTCGTATGATGTCTGTTTACAGCCGCACGGTCCCGCGCATGCGCTGTTCAGGCGCCTGCTGGCGACGTGGTGGCGTTGGAACGGCTTGCACGCCAAACGACGCTACCACAGATACGCCGAGATGTACCCCCCAAAGCACGTCGAGACGTACCCGCCACGACGCTCCGAGATATACCCGAGGAACACCGATATACACCCAAGTCACCCGGTACACGTAAACAGGCACCTGGTACCCAACGAGGGACCCTCGGGATACGGCAAGACAAACCCAGCGCTCGGGGGGAAATACCCAACAACCGGGGCGAGACAGGCGGTCAAATTTGAGCAACCTAAGAGACATTCAGGACACGAAAAAAGACACCCCATAGACTTAGATAAACACTTGGGATATGCCGAGAGGGATACGGTACATTTTGAGAGACACGACCCGGCACACGTCGAGAAACATCCGGGAAATCCCAGGCACCCGGTGCCCATCGAGGCGCGCCCTGGTCACCACGAGAGACATGGCCATAAACATGCCAAGAAACATAGACACAGTCACGGAGATATTCGAGTCGTACAGGTATCTATTTTTTTCTATTTCCTTCCTAATAGCAGGCGCGAACTGCTGTGCTACCGCGAACTTCGAAAATGGAACTTCGTGTCGTGCCGTCCCCTTCACTCTCGTGTTATACACTATATGACGGAAAGGGACGGTACGATACGAAGTTCCATTTTCGAAGTTCGCGGTAGCACCCCTGGCAACACTGAGGCGTTGGTGACGCGACCAATGACGAGTTGCCTTTCTCATCGGTGTCGCCAGTTGAGACCTGTATAATTTTTAAGAAAAAAAAACCGACTTTAATGGGGGAGTCCGGTGAAAGATTATTAATCTTAGATGGTGCACTCTTAGATTCCATACAATAAAATACAAAAATGGCTATAAGTATGTTTATAATAGTAGAAGACTAAGTACCCTCAATTCCTCATGAAATCATGGAAAAACCTTGCTTGCTTGACAAACAAAACGAAGAGAACAAATCGCCAAACGTGAACTACGCGTCGTTGAAGAGTTCCGTTCTGATCATCATCAGTAGTTCCACTTCATCAAATGTCACTTTTATGAATGAAAATGCTTGATAAGTTCATGAAAATACTAAAATCACTATTTGTGTGCCTTTCACATTTGAGGAGTTTCCTCGATTCCTAATGGCTCCCATCATCAGAACTCGAGCATGACAAAAATCAGTCGTGAAAATAGAACTTGCTTAACAAACACAGCTAGAAGGACAAATCGCCAAACGTGAACTTTTCGTCGTTGAAGAGTTCTGTTCTGATCATCATCAGCAGTTCCACTTCATCAAATGTCACATTTTTGTATGATAATGCTCGATTTGTTGATAAAAACACAAAAGTCACTATATGTTTGCCTTTAAGATTTGAGGAGTTCCCTCAATTCCGCATGGATCCCATCATCAGAACTCGAGCATGACAAAAATTAATCGTGAAAATAGAACTTGCTTAACAAACACAGCTAGGAGGACAAATCGCCAAACGTGAACTTTTCGTCGTTGAAGAGTTCTGTTCTGATCATCATCAGCAGTTCCACTTCATCCAATGTCACATTTTTGGATGCAAATGCTTGACTTGTTGATAAAAACACAAAAATCACTATATGTTTGCCTTAAAGATTTGAGGAGTTCCTTCAATTCCTCATGGATCCCATCATCAGAACTGCCTTTTGACAAAAACGGGACCAACTTCGATATATATACATACAATCAAAAAAAGAATTTTTCAAATCGGTTAAGAAATGACGGAGTTATGGAGTAATAAACATTAAAAAAAAAAAAAAAAAACATAAAAAAAAAACATACAACCGAATTGATAACCTCCTCTTTTGAAATCTTGAAGTCGGTTAAAAATAGCACTAGCACTCAAGCTAGCTCCCTCTTTCCAATTTGCACAACGACACTCCTGGAGGTTACGCTCGGTGAGAATCTCTTGATGTGTTGCATATGTTAAGTAACTTAGGCCGTTCAGGGCCGATGGAACCCCGCAAAGCGGGGCTCCCATGTTCCTTAGGGACACAAGGTAACGAACGAACCTACCTGGGTATAAAACGAGATTAATGAGTGAAATAAATCGCTACACAACGTGAATTGACGGCAAAACTCGGACGCTCCGGTTGTGAAATGAGCTCCCTGCCGAGGTTTTCCCGAGGAACTACACTATGGGATTCTTCAAGAAAAGAGTGTATAAATTTTTAAAGGGTCGGCAACGCGCATGTGACGGCCCTGGAGTTGCAGGCGTCCATAGGCTGCGGTGACCGCTTACCATCAGGCGGGCCGAACGCTTGTTTGCCACTGACGTGGTATAAAAAAAAACATGTCATACCCGTCAGGATGTTTTTGCTTGAACTGGTTTCCCTTTTCTTATTAACCGACTTCAAGATTTCAAAAGAGGAGGTTCTCAATTCGGTTGTATGTATCTTTTCTTTTTTTGATTGTAAGTATATATATCCAAGTTGGTCCCGTTTTTATAAAAACGTAGTTCTGATGATGGGATCCATGAGAAATCGAGGGAACTCCTCAAATCTTAAATACAAATACAAATACTTTATATTGCAAAGGCAAACATTTAGTGATTTTTGTGTTTTTATCAACAAATCAAGCATTTTCATACAAAAATGTAACATTTGATGAAGTGGAACTGCTGATGATGATCAGAACAGAACTCTTTAACGACGAAAAGTTCACGTTTGGCGATTTATCCTTCTAGCTGTGTTTGCTAAGCAAGTTCTATTTTCAAGGTTAATTTTTGTCATGCTCGAGTTCTGATGATGGGATCCATGAGGAATCGAGGGAACTCCTCAAATGTGAAAGGCACACATATAGTGATTTTAGTATTTTCATGAACTAATCAATCATTTTCATTTAAAAAGTGACATTTGATGAAGTGGAACTGCTGATGATGATCAGAACGGAACTCTTCAACGACGCGTAGTTCACGTTTGGCGAATTGTCGTCTTTGCTGTGTTTGTTAAGCAAGTTAGAATTTCAAGACAATCATTTGCCAAGCTCGAGTTCTGATGGAGGATTCCATGAGGAATTGAGGGTACTTAGTCTCCTACCATTATAAACATACGTATAGCCATTGTATGGAATCTAAGAGTGCATCATCTAAGTATAATAATGTTCTACCGGCCTCCACCATTAAAGTCGGTTTTTTTTTCTTGAAAATTATATGTTAATAGTTTGTAACTAATTATTTCCTCTTTTACTTCTGCACTACCTGATCTTAAATTTTTGGTCATTTTTAGGGTTCCGCAGTCAAAATGGCAAAAACGGAACTCTTATAGATTCGTCATGTCTATCCGGCCGTCCGTCCGTCCGTATGTCACAGACGATTTACTCGGAAACTATGACCACTAAAATTATGAAATTCGGTGTGAAGGTGTATGTTATGAACCGCTATAGAAATATGATGTGAAATTACGAAAAAAATATTAAACTGGGGGGGCACCCCATACATGTAACAGGGAGGTCAATTTTTTTTTCAATGTACATAGGCGTGTGGGTTATCTATGGATAGGCCTTCAGAAATGACTTAGGGGTTTCTAAATTATTTTTTTTCCATTTAAGTCATCCGTTGGTGAGATATTACCTGTAAATTTCCAAACTATGAAGTTTAAAATTCTGAAAAAAAATCAAGCTGATGTACATTAATAAATACTTTCAACGATTTTTGGTTTGAACAAGATAGGTTTAACGGTTTTTGAGTTATTGCTGAAAAACGCTCTTGCCAAACAAAAGGGCGTAAGTGCCGTAAGTTTGCTATGAAGATACAACCTTTTTTATTAAATGATTTGTATAGTGGTTTTCAATGTAATTAGGAGGTGTCGGAACGGAACCCTTCTTTGTGCGTGGTCCGACACGTACTTGGCCGGTTATTTTGTTGCTAACCCAAAGGTTGTCTGGAAGAAATCGTGCTAAAGTTAAAGTTTAATAAGTTAAGCAATATTTTATCATGTATCTGTTTTATAAGTGTTACTTACCCTGTGTTTCCTGTCCCTCAAACGTAGTGATTATATTCATCTTGCCCTAAAAACTGTGAAATTCTTGTGTATGTTTTATTAATTTTATTATGTTCGAAGAGAATAGCACAAAGTAAAATATATATACTGATATTACAGAGATAAGAAACAGACACAGAGATGTCAGTGAAATACTCCACATAGATCGTAGCGCTACTGTGGTATATAGTAAGAACTAACCGTACGACCGCTGCATCTCTGTCACTCCAATATGTAAGTGCGACAGAAAAAGCACCCAGTGACATCTGATACAAATAATTTTTAAGAAAAAAAAACCGACTTCAATGGGGCAGGCCAGTGAAAGATTATTATACTTAGATGGTGCACTCTTAGATTCCATACAATAAAATAAAAATGGCTATAAGTATGTTTATAATGGTAGAAGACTAAGTACCCTCAATTCCTCATGGAATCATGGAAAAACCTTGCTTGCTTGACAAACAAAACGAAGAGAACAAATCGCCAAACGTGAACTACGCGTCGTTGAAGAGTTCCGTTCTGATCATCATCAGCAGTTCCACTTCATCAAATGTCACTTTTATGAATGAAAATGCTTGATTAGTTCATGAAAATACTAAAATCACTATTTGTGTGCCTTTCACATTTGAGGAGTTCCCTCGATTCCTAATGGATCCCATCACCAGAATTCGACCATGACAATAATCAATCGTGAAAATAGAACTTGCTTAACAAACACAACTAGAAGGACAAATTGCCAAACGTGAACTTTTCGTCGTTAAAGAGTTCTGTTCTGATCATCATCAGCAGTTCCACATCATCAAATGTCACATTTTTGTATGATAATGCTCGATTTGTTGATAAAAACACAAACATCACTATATGTTTGCCTTTAAAATTTGAGGAGTTCCCTCAATTCCTCATGGATCCCATCATCAGAAATCAAGCATGACAAAAGTTAATCGTGAAAATAGAACTTGCTTAACAAACACAGCTAGGAGGACAAATCGCCAAACGTGAACTTTTCGTCGTTGAAGAGTTCTGTTCTGATCATCATCAGCAGTTCCACTTCATCCAATGTCACATTTTTGGATGCAAATGCTTGACTTGTTGATAAAAACACAAAAATCACTATATGTTTGCCTTAAAGATTTGAGGAGTTCCCTCAATTCCTCGTGGATCCCATCATCAGAACTGCGTTTTGACATAAACGGGACCAACTTGGATATATATACTTACAATCAAAAAAAGAATTTTCCAAATCGGTTAATAAATGACCGAGTTATGGAGTAACACACATTAAAAAAAAACATACAACCGAATTGATAACCTCCTCTTTTGAAGTCGGTTAACAAGTTAAACTAGCATCCTTTGCAAAAAGTCGTACTTTAAGCCCTAGACTAGCTTCGAGGTAGACGCCTGGATGCGTTCAATTTTTGTATAAGGCCGTGTGGTACAGTCGGGTTCACTTACACGTACACGCATTTGTGCCTTATTATTATTATTTATTGTTTATGAAGTGTGTACGTGTGTGTGAACTTGGCTGTGCCGCACAGATCGTGACCCATCAATGGTCCTGCCGGAAGACCAGCGCTGACTCCTGAGTCAGCACTATGCTGGAGGCGGGACCATTTCATGGTAAACTTTAAAAATTGTAAAACTTTTTATCATTTTCACTGTTTGCCATGAATAAATCTTTTCTATTTCTATAAAGTGATAAGACCGCCTATTAAAGGACTGTCAAATTCGTGCAATTCTTTTTCTTTTTTTCCGCTGCGAGATAAAGCATAATTTCTATTATTGTATGTTACACGATGTGTATGGATTTTTTTTTTAATTACTCACACATATATATTTGATTCCTACAAGTGGGCTATTCGTTGGTTGTCAGACGCCGGGTGCGGAGGTGGCGCAGCGCGCGCGTGCGCGTTCCGTGGACGCTCGCGCGGGCGCGGGCGCGGGCGCGGGCGCGGGCGCGGGCGCGGGCACGCTGCGTGCACGCACCGCGGCCTGCGGGGGCGGCGCGCGGCTGCCCGGTGAGAACACGCATGCCCAACAGGGCTGGTGCCGACACTACCACTTATAATATAAGTAGCCTGTGGGCTAACCGAATGTACTTTCGATATTGGAGTTTAGGCTTTTTTTTTTTTATTTGTCAGTCAGCCTTTTTTAGGGTTCCGTACCCAAAGGGTAAAAACGGGACCCTATTACTAAGACTTCGCTGTACGTCTGTCACCAGGCTGTGTCTCAAGAACCGTTATAGATAGACAGTTGAAATTTTCACATTTTGTGTATTTCTGTTGCCGCTATAACAACAAATACTAGCAACAAAATAATAATAATAATTAAGGGGGGCTCCCATATAAAAAAAGGTGATATTTTAGCCCTTTTTCATGGCTACCACTCGCCGAGCTAGCTCTCAAGAACCGTAATAGCTAGACAGTTGAAATTTGCACAAATTATGTATTTTTATTGTGACTATAATAACAAATACTACAATCAAAATAATAATAATATTATAATAATTAAGAGGGGCTCCCATACATCAAAGTAGTTGCCGCTAAAACAACAAATACAAAAAAACTCAACAAAACAAGCGTTTAATGGCACCAGAATTTAGCATTTTTTCTGGTACGGAACCTTTCGTGCGCGAGTCCGACTCGCATTCAGCCGGTTTTTTTTATACTACGACAGTGGCAAACAATCTTACGGCCTGCCTGATGGTAAGCAGACACCGTAGCCTATGAACACTTGCGACTCCAGCTTGCCTGGTTATGATGTGATGATGAAAACCAGCGCTGGGTACCCCATGCCCAGCGTATGCTGAGATTGTGACCCATTGCCTTAAATTAATTCTAGACGTATAAAAAAAATGATTTAATATTCTTTTTTTTCTTTATATATATTTTAAAAGTTCTAAGTTCAAACATCTCTTCTTTGTAATGTTTAGGTTAAGATTGTGGCAATAAAGATATATTATTATAATTATATTGAGATGGCTCGTGATCGTGGTGGGTGAGTTTACAGCAAACTTACCAGACCTGATTTGCTAATTTTCGGAAAAACAGCAGTAAAGTTTCGGACCAATCATTAATTGATTTTATATTGTCTTATAATTAACGTTTCTTTACTTATTGCTATATATGTAATATACGAAACGATCAAATATAGGAACAAACCAAAGGAACATCAAGATAAACTGGGGTATAAAACGTATTTTAACATTAAATAACAACATACTGTGGACGCACGGTGGACTGGTGACCTGGTGAAGGTCGCGGGAGTCCGCTGGATGCGGGTGGCGCAGGACCGGTCATTGTGGAAGTCTTTGGGGGAGGCCTATGTCCAGCAGTGGACGTCTTTCGGCTGACGATGATGATGATGATGAACAACATACTTGTCTATGGAGCGTTCGTGGCCCAGCGGCGCCCGCGTACCGCGTGCGGTATGCGAGGTTAAGCAATGTCGGGCGAGGTCAGTCATTGGATGGGTGACCGCTTTGAGTGGTTACTAACTGAGCGTTCCCGTACTTCACGCACGCTAAGCCGTTGATCCCGGTTGCAGTCTATGATAGCAGTCGGTAAGCCAAGTTAGAGGCCTCCGGGCGGCTTGAGAACTTCTAACAGTCAAGTTGCCCACTCACTTGACAAGCCTAATCCCAATAAGGTCTAGTTTCCCCCTCGGGTTGGAAGGTCAGATGACAGTCGTTCCGTAAAAACTAGTGCCTACGCCAACTCTTGAGATTAGGTAGCGGACCCCAGGCATCCTTCAGGATGCAACTGTACTGGGAATAACGCTAGGAGGATGATGATGAACAACATACTATCCGGCATTATCTGCATGCGTGAGAGAGAGAGAGAGGGAATTTCAGCTGTAACTTTTAATGCAACGAATACTCAATTCATTAATAATAATAATGAGTTCTAAACAACGATACCCTACTCGATGGAGTAGGTTAAAAAAAAATCGCTCTTTAGTCGTATGGGAGCCTTCCTTTTAATAGTACATTACTACAGAGGCCGGGACGGAACGGGTTGCCGGCCGAAGACATATAGACGGCCGAGCGAAGCGAGGGATAGGTCTGAGGCGGGCAACCCCATATTTTCCGCCGAGGTATGTATAGTGCTTTTCTCAAACATGCAATGAAATAAACAACAAAAAATTAAAGTTTTATTTTTAATACGCATAGTGGCAGAATGTCATGGTGCCTGTGCCACAAATTATGTGGAATGGAACCTAAATAATTTTTAAGAAATAAAACCGACTTCAATGGGGGAGGCCGGTGAAAGATTATTATACTTAGATGGTGCACTCTTTGATTTCATACATTAAAATAAAAATAAAATGGCTATAAGTATGTTTATAATGGTAGAAGACTAAATACCCTCAATTCCTCATGGAATCATGGAAAAACCTTGCTTGCTTGACAAACAAAACGAAGAGAACAAATCGCCAAACTTGAACCACGCGTCGTTGAACAGTTCCTATCTGATTATCATCAGCAGTTCCACTTCATCAAATGTCACTTTTATGAATGAAAATGCTTGATTACTTCATGAAAATACTAAAATTACTATTTGTGTGCCTTTCACATTTGAGGAGTTCCCTCGATTCCTAATGTATCCCATCATCAGAACTCGAGCATGACAAAAATCAAACGTGAAAATAGAACTTGCTTAACAAACACAGCTAGAACGACAAATCGCCAAACGTGAACTTTTCGTCGTTGAAGAGTTCTGTTCTGATCATCATCAGCAGTTCCTCTTCATCAAATGTCACATTTTTGTATGATAATGCTCGATTTGTTGATAAAAACACAGAAATCACTATATGTTTGCCTTTAAGATTTGAGGAGTTCCCTCAATTTCTCATGGATTCCATCATCAGAACTGCGTTTTGACAAAAATGGGACCAACTTGGATATATACAGGGTGTCCCAAGAAGTAGTGATATACTGAAGCTGGGAGGTAGAGGACCTAGAGGGCTATCTGAATCACCCCCATGTATGTTCCGCGATTTTTAGTATTTTCGGAGTTATGATTTTTTTTTTAATTTTTCACCTATCGCCGCGTACGATGAGATTTTTATTTATGGTGACGTGAATTATTGCGGTAGATGCTTGATTTTTTTTGTGTGCTAAGCTGATAGATAGGCCAATTCAGTATGGTAACATTTATTATCGTTAGATCTTTGAATGGCATAAAAAAAAATTATTTGCCAAGAAAGATAAAATTACCCAGTATGTTCACAACTTCACGGGGCCCTTAAAAAAATAAAATCACATAAAAAATAATTACCGATTGGCTTTTAAAAACTTGCTCTATCTATCAGGTAGCTACCCTGAAAATTTCATTTTATTATTAATAAGGCTTCAATCAAAAAAATTTAAATCTAAATGTGGTAAGTGCACAATTTTAATTTACATAATGATTAATACAAGCAAAGCAATAACTTTCTAAATAAATTTCGTTCTAAATCACGCACTGGCCATCAATAGAAAAAGAACAAAAAACAAAAGACGGTTGACGCATGAGAAAATTTTCACGTTGTTTGGTCATCGTTGTTATTTTTCAATAATTTAAAAATTGTGTTTTAATACTGCTAATTGTTCGTTTCCCTAATCATTTTGGCTATTCATATGGACTTTGACTTGCATTACGATTTGGATTAGTGTTATTACCTGGAATCGACGAGTTGGCATCATTTAACTGGACTTGAGTTTGCGTGTAAGTGATTATGTTTACTTCACGTGATTACGCAGAAATGCATTACTATTACGGTTATGCTAGGGGGAATGCGGCGCAAGCTTCAAGGCTGTACCGGGAACATGTGGAACGAAGAGGCGGGCCTCAACCTGAAACGTTTCCTGACTATCGCATGATCTTAAGAGTACATAATGCGTATTTGAAAGGTCACATACCGGGTACGAAGTCAGGCCGTATGGCCACTATGCCGGATCCTGATGTAGTAGATGCAGTTGTTGAAGAAGTAGAAAGAGACCCGTCGACCAGTGTGAGAGTTACGGAACGTCGTACCGGACTTTCTAAATCTCAGGTACACCGTACACTACAGACCGTAGGATATCATCCGTTTCACATTAGAAAAGTGCAACAGTTGAAACCGGAAGATTACAATCGGCGAATTGAATTCTGTCAGGAAATGCTGAGGAGACAAGCTGAAAACGAATTTTTTTTTAACCAATTTTTGTGGACGGATGAATCCCACTTTAGACGCAATGGGATTTTTAATATGCACAATTCTCACTCATGGGCAATTGAAAATCCGAATTTAAAAAGGGAATCGACATTCCAAGAACACTTTAGTGTTAACCTTTGGTCTGGCATACTTAACGGTAAGTTAATCGGGCCCTTTCAGCTGCCAGACCGCTTGGGCGGCAATCACTTTTTAAATTTTCTACGCGTCGATCTGCCCCTGCTGTTAGAAGATGTGGATTTGGAGACACGCAGAAACATAGTACTGCAGTGTGATGGTGCACCATGCCATTTTGCCTTGGACGTGAGAAACTATTTAAATCAAAGATACCCTGAAAGATGGATTGGTCGTTGCGGCCGGGGTGACGCCTGCCTTATAGCCTGGCCTCCACGTTCCCCCGACCTAAAGCCCATAGATTTTTTTCTATGGGGATATTACAAAGACCTCGTCTACTCGAGAGAATGCGGCAACTTGGACGAGTTAACCCGGAAATTGAGAGTAGCAGAAGAAACCATTAAAAATAATAGAAGTGCATTCAGACGTTTAAAAGACAACTTTTTCCGGCGATGTCGCACTTGCATTGAGCAACAGGGGGGCCATTTTGAAAATTTATTGTAATTAAACACCTTGTAATTGGTTTTACTTTGCTCGCATTAATCATTATGTAAATAAAAATTTTGCACTTACCACAGTTAGAATTAAATTTTTTGATTGAAGCCTTATTAATAATAAAATTTTCAGGGTAGCTACCTGATAGATAGAGCAAGTTTTTAAAAGCCAATCGGTAATTATTTTTTATGTCATTTTATTTTTTTAAGGGCCCTTGAAGTTGTGAACATACTGGGTAATTTTATCTTTCTTGGCATTTAATTTTTTTTATGCCATTCAAAGATCTAACGATAGTAAATGTTACCATACTGAATTGGCCTATCTATCAGCTTGGCACACAAAAAAAATCAAGCATCTACCGCAATAATTCACGTCACCATAAATAAAAATCTCATCGTACGCGGCGATAGGTGAAAAATTAAAAAAAAAATCATAACTCCGAAAATACTAAAAATCGCGGAACATACATGGGGGTGATTCAGATAGCCCTCTAGGTCCTCTACCTCCCAGCTTCAGTATATCACTACTTCTTGGGACACCCTGTATACTTACAATCAAAAAAATAATTTTCCAAATCGGTTAAGAAATGACGGAGTTATTGAGTAACAAACATAAAAAAAAAAAAACAAAAAAAAATAACATACAACCGAATTGATAACCTCCTCTTTTGAAATCTTGAAGTCGGTTAAAAAGAGGACTTTACCGGCCTAGGCCTGCAAGATTTGTATGAAATTCCATTAAAGACCTATTGTCCTAGCCGCACCTGAAACGTCCTACTTCGCAGCCTATTATAAGGAACATAACATCAATATTTCATTGCATGTTTGAGAAAAAACATTTTAAAATGTTTTGGCTTTGTTTCAACAAGATACACCGTATACTGTGTTTTGAGGACTATAGCTCCAACCTTGTGGGTGTAAACCCTGTGTGACAGACGAGAGACAGACACGTGAGTGACAACAATAGGGCTCCGTTCGGTCCCTTCGGGGTACGGAACCCTAAAAAGGGTCATCAGACATTTTGCACGCTTGTGTCCCGCCATCGTGCTAAGTGTACTTATTTACTGTTGGCCAGGTGACGGTGAGGGGAGCTTCAGAATTGTGGTGAAGGCCGAGTGCCACGAGCCGCCACCTAACACTCGGAAGGAGCGGACGCCCACCCCGGTGCAGACGCCCACTCCGGCGCAGATAAAAACTTTAAAAAATGCGGTCAGTGGAGACTTACCCCCTTATTCATAAAACTTAACAAACCTCTCTTAACTAACAGTTGTTTTGTCCCTTTCTGACAAACATAAATGTCAAAGCGACAGATAAGGACAAACCAAGTTTACCGGCTTGTTAACTAATAGAGGCTTGATGGAGGTTTATGAATAAGGGGGTTAGAGTTTCAAACGCTTTCCTTAACTTGAATTTAAACTTTCGTGAGTCATTTCAAAATTATATTACGCAAACGGTTAGAACTCACGTATAAAGTCAGGAAGAGTGCACCTGCGACGAGCGCGCCTCGCACACTGTGGCGCGCTCGTCGCAGGTGCACTCGTCCTGAGGAAGAACTCCCGAAGAGTTCGAAACATGTCGCCCGGAGTGACAATTTATACGTGAGTTCTAACCGTTTGCGTAATATAGCTTTCCTTAACCTTTTAACCGCCGATATTTTTTCATCGAACATGCCCTGGTCGCCGCCGGTACGAAGTTACGCATTTTTTTATGTATAAATTAATCAACATAGAATATACGCGAACTGCAAACGACTGCAGGCAGCTAAAATGCTAGTTTTTTTTTTATAAAGTACTATTGCTCTTTGTATATATCTTTTTAAATGGTATGCATTAATATTTTCCGAACTCTTCATTACACTTCACATAATTTCAAGAATACATTTTTAAAGGGTCGGCAACGCACATGTGTCCCTCCCGGAGTTGCAGGCGTCTATAGGTTTAGATATTATGATATAATGAGTCAGTAGGCCTGTTTAGCCTAGTTGCGTCCGAAGCTAGAGGTCCCGGGTTCGAATCCTGGTAAAGGGCATTTGTTTCTGTGGTGAGCAGAAGCATTATACAATGTATACTTAAATACATAGGTACTTAAGTATACATCTACTAAATATATCGTCGTTTAGTACCCATAACACAAGCCTTATTGAGCTTACTATGGGACTAGTTCGATTTGTGTAAAAAATTGTCTTATAATATTTATTGTATTTATATTTATTTGGAAGGCACATTAAGCCGTCGATCCCGGCTGCTGTCTGTCTATTCATTCATATATTTATTGTATTTATATTTATTTGGAAGGCACATTAAGCCGTCGATCCCGGCTGCTGTCTGTCTATTCATTCATATATTTATTGTATTTATATTTATTTGGAAGGCACATTAAGCCGTTGACCCCGGCTGCTGTCTGTCTATTCATTCATATATTTATTGTATTTATATTTATTTGGAAGGCACATTAAGCCGTTGACCCCGGCTGCTGTCTGTCTATTCATTCATATATTTATTGTATTTATATTTATTTGGAAGGCACATTAAGCCGTTGACCCCGGCTGCTGTCTGTCTATTCATTCATATATTTATTGTATTTATATTTATTTGGAAGGCACATTAAGCCGTTGACCCCGGCTGCTGTCTGTCTATTCATTCATATATTTATTGTATTTATATTTATTTGGAAGGCACATTAAGCCGTCGACCCCGGCTGCTGTCTGTCTATTCATTCATATATTTATTGTATTTATATTTATTTGGAAGGCACATTAAGCCGTCGATCCCGGCTGCTGTCTGTCTATTCATTCATATATTTATTGTATTTATATTTATTTGGAAGGCACATTAAGCCGTCGATCCCGGCTGCTGTCTGTCTATTCATTCATATATTTATTTTCAGACAACTGGGATCCACTTCTTGTTAGTAAAGGCTTACTTTATGTTAGACATTTCACAATATTATACTTAAAATGGAGTATTAAAAAACAAAAACTATCAATAATTACATAAATAAAATCAAATTAATTAAAAATTGACAAACTTATTTAAATTATTAGTACATTATTTATAATTATTTAGATTCCCCATTACGTCTATGATAGCAGTCGTTAAGCCAAGTTAGAGGCCTCCGGGCGGCTTGAGAACTTCTAACAGTCAAGTTGCCCACTCACTTGACAAGCCTAATCCCAATAAGGTCTAGTTTCCCCCTTGGGTTGGAAGAGCAGATGGCAGTCGCTTTCGTAAAAATTAGTGCCTACGCCAATTCTTGGGATTAGGTAGCGGACCCCAGGCATCCTTCAGGATGCAACTGTACTGGGAATAACGCTAGGAGGATGATGATGAACAACATACTATCCGGCATTATCTGCATGCGTGAGAGAGAGAGAGAGGGAATAACGCTAGGAGGATATTGATGGCCATGCATGCAGCCGTTTCCTGTCAAGAAGAGCCCAAACTGGCGTGTTATTTATTTTTTATTTTTTACTAAATCACTGGCGGAATTGTATTTGCATGGTATATTTTTCGAATTGGCTCATGAAGCCCTTTTATTTGATACCCCACTCTATAGGTTTCTGAAGAAAAATTGATTTTTCTCAAACATGCAATGAAATATTGATGTTATGTTCCTTATAACAGGCTGCGAAGTATGACGTTTCAGGTGCGGCTAGGACAAGAGGTCGTTAATGGAATTTCATACAAACTACATTTCATACAGGCCTAGGCCGGCAAAGTCCTCTTTTTTAATTTCCATTCCACATAAATTGTGGCACAGGCACCATGACATTCAGCCACTAAAAAATAAAACTTTGATTTTTTTGTTGTTTATTTCATTGCATGTTTGAGAAAAGCACTATACATACCTCGGCGGGAAATATGGGGTTGCCCGCCTCAGACCTATCCGACCTCGCTTCGCTCGGCCGTCTATATATGTCTTCGGCCGGCAACCCCTTACGTCCCGGCCTCTGTAGTAATGTACTATTATTATTAATATTAACGGAAAATTACCTTTTGTCATTAACTAATTCTGTCATGTCTGTCTCCTACTTATATTTAGTCAGTAAGGAAGGATAGCTGGTACTTGTAGCACAGGTTATATTTTATACCTATTACAAGTAACAGCGGCACATTGTTTAGTTAAGTCATTTTAGAGTAGTTAATGAAATGTACTTACTTGTTAACTTGTTCTGGCATAAAATAAATTATTATTATTATTATTATTATTATTTTCACTCAAAAAATTTAGGACGTCATAGCTGGAAAACGTACCAGATGACGGACGTCCTCCCAAGTCGAAAATACTAATATCCTACTAAACTTTTCCGAACATTCTTTTTCCATACGCGAACTTCCGTACATAACTGTAGTCAGGACACAAGACCACCGGGGGATGGGCAGCAGCATCCCTGAAGTGCGGTGGAGATACTGCGATCGCCAACCCGCATGCCAAGCGTGGCGATTACGGCATATACCCCTTGAATTTGGGGGAGGCCTATGTCCAGCAGTGGACGTCCTTTGGCTGATATGGTGGTGGTGGATGTGCGCGACAAATGGACGAATAGCCCGGTCGGTTTTTTAGGGTTCCGTCGTCAACTAGGAACCCTTATAGTTTCACCATGTCCGTCTGTCTGTCCGATGCTTTGCTTTGTGATTTTTAGTGGTAGAAAACTGCAATTTGGTTTGGATATACAAATCAAAAAAATTACAGTCGAAAAATAAAATCTAAACAAAATTAAGGGTTTTTCCCTACAAGTAAAGTGGAGTCGATTTTTACTACCCTGTGGTGTGGGGTGTTGTTGGATAGGTCTTTGAAAAGGAATAGAGGTCTTTATCAAATACTTTTTGATAAAATGAATATTTTCGTAAATGTTCACTCCAAACGAAAAAAAAACGTGTCCCCCCCCCCCCTCTAACTTTTGAACTATGGGTCCTAAAAATGTGAAAAAAATCATAAAAGTAATGCTAGTAAAACACGTATGAAATGCTGCGAAGGTATTCCCTTTTGTTTGTTATTGAACTTATTAATTATTTTAAGCAAGTTCAATGGGCAACTAGGGAACCCTCCACTGAGCATGGCCCGACATGTTCTTGACCAATTTTTGTTTAATGTGCCTTACCCGTTAGGCGGGAGCGGGGTCTGGCCTCTCCCCGGGGTGGGCGGTGGCGGCGCGCGAGTCGGCGCCCTCGCTGGTGTCGGTGGTGCAGTGGCGCGAGGGCGCCACCCGCGTGCAGCGGCTGTTCGTGCTGGACGCGCGCATGCCGCCGGCCAGCCGCCACCACCTGGCGCACGCCGCGGGCCGCCTGCACGTCGGGAACATCCTCCGCTGGTAACTATCCTTCTCATTCTTAGGCTGGGTTGCACCGATCACAGGCTGATCAACGTTAAATATGGCGCCGGGAGCTCTCATTCCATACAAACTTGCCAAAGTTTTCATACATTCAAATTTTAACGAACACAGCTTCCGATTACAGACGGTTTGGTGCAACCCAGCCTTAAAGGGGCTAATAGAGTTTTGGAGTTCCTGTTCTAGTTTTACCGACTTCAATAGAAGGAAGGAGGTGCTCAGTTCGTCTGCATTGTTTGCTTGTTATTTTTGGGCTACTTTGATAATTCTATTTTAGTTTCAAAGCAGGTACCCCGACATTGGTCCCATATAAATTTGGTGAAAGTCTGATGATGGGATCTAGGAGGAATCGAGGGACCTCCTCGATTTTCATAGGCACGCATATGCCGATTTCGGTATTTTCTGTAGGTAACCAAGCATTGGCTCACGGAAACCACAAATTGCGGCATAGTAAGTACAAAATTAGTGTCGGTTTTTTTTTTGGTATAAATTATTTCAGTTTCGGTGGCGTGTCAACAGAACGCGATTTAACATCGTCTTCTACATGGACATAAAACAGTTTGTTATTGGACTCCCAAATTCTGCTATTGAAAAAAATACATGGCAATGTATATCTAGCTTACCATCTTACCAACGGAAATGCTGCGTACGCATATTTACGCTACCGATGGCCACTGTTGGAACTTTCGACCACCATTTCTTTAAAAGCCGTGCTTTTGATCCCCATAGTTCAAGATTCATCGACCTTTGACCTCCATCCATATAACTTAGAGTCCTCCAATTGCCTCTTGAACTGTACTTTTAGTTTTTCTTTTGAAGTATTAATAAAATTCGAATCAAATACTTGTCAAATTGCCAATTACCTGCATGACGCGTGTTTTTTTGCGTTTCAGGACTCCGACCGTTGCCAGCTGGCTCTCCGATAAAAGCCCCTAGCCCCTGATCCCGTTAAGTCAGTTATACGACCGTCAACTTAATCTTGAAACCGGTGATCCGAGTGTCAATACCGGTACGTCAAGTGCATATCAAAACAAACCGGTGACCAGTAGCGCTGATCAACTGAAAAACTCCAGCGATAATCCAGTGCTACACAAACAGCTTACTACCGGTGTCGGTATCCATACCGGTAGTAGTGGACTAAGTGAGTGTCGCGAACCACCTATTACTGAAAAGTCCAATACCGGTACACCGACATTCCGTGCCAGCACACCTCAAGAACTACGTAGTAATGGGAAAAGCGCATCAGAACTGAAAAACTCCAGCGATAATCCAGTGCTACACAAACAGCTTACTACCGATGTCGGTATCCATACCGGTAGCAGTGAACCAAGTGAGTGTCGCGAACCACCTATTACTGAAAAGTCCAATACCGGTACACCGACATTCCGTGTCAGCACACCTCAAGAACTACGTAGTAATGGGAAAAGCGCATCAGAACTGAAAAACTCCAGCGATAATCCAGTGCTACACAAACAGCTTACTACCGATGCCGGTATCCATACCGGTAGCAGTGAACCAAGTGAGCGTCGCGAGCCACGTATTACCGAAATTTCCAATACCGATACACCGCCAAACCCCCGTGCCAGTACACCACAAGAACTAAGTAGTAATGGGAAAAGCGCATCAAAACTGAAAAACCCCAGCGATAATCCAGTACTACACAAACAGCTTACTACCGGTGTCGGTATCCATACCGGTAGTAGTGGACTAAGTGAGTGTCGCGAACCACCTATTACTGAAAAGTCCAATACCGATACACCGACATTCCGTGTCAGCACACCACAAGAACTACGTAGTAATGGGAAAAGCGCATCAGAACTGAAAAACTCCAGCGATAATCCAGTGCTACACAAACAGCTTACTACCGATGTCGGTATCCATACCGGTAGCAGTGAACCAAGTGAGCGTCGCGAGCCACGTATTACCGAAATTTCCAATACCGATACACCGCCAAACCCCCGTGCCAGTACACCACAAGAACTAAGTAGTAATGGGAAAAGCGCATCAAAACTGAAAAACTCCAGCGATAATCCAGTGCTGCACAAACAGCCTACTATCGATTTCAGTATTCATACCGGTAGCAGTGAACCAAGTGAGCGTCGCGGGCCCCCTATTACCGAAATATCCAATACCGGTACACCGCCATTTCGTGTCAGCACACCTCAGGAATTACATAGTAATGGGAAATCTATCTTAGCTGAGCAACGACCCGAAATGCATGTTACCGACAGGTTCAAAATCGAAGCATCTGATATCGGTCCGAGCACGTCCCTAAAACTAAATGTTAATGGAACGATAAGCGGCTCACAATTAGATGAACTTGTACAAACAACACAATTAATAAGCCACCTTATGCCCGCGGACATTGATATACCTTTTATTGATGACGACACAGACTCACTAGAAGAACTCTCGAACGATACACATATGCCGACCTCGAAAGTACCGTCAAACTACTCGCAAGAAGAACCGTCTACTAATATCGATTTGCAATTGTGCTTGCAATTACAAGCTCGTGAATTAGAAGCTTCAATAGATGGAGTGCCCAATGCACAGTGCTTGCAAACACATAGTGAATACTGCGATGGATGTATCGGTACAGACACGCTGCAGTTTTCTCAGTACTCCGAGACAAAAGACGTTCCATCTTCCAGCACCGGTATACCGCTGGCGCACACCGCTAGTTCGACAGTACCGATTAGTAATACTTTACGGCAAATACCGTCTTGTGGTACCGCCACACCGCTGCAAGTAGGATCAGCCACAACAGCTGGTAGACCAATTCGTGACACTTTCCGGGACATACCTTGTATTACCGTTGTACCGTCGCAACCAACTATAGATTTGTCACGCCAGCCCTCCACTAGTACCGGTAAACGGGGTGGAGGGTTTTATAGAGTGAATTACAGATGCGAGGACAGTGACGATAGCGATTAACTCCTTTATCGGTTAAACTCAACCAACCAACCCTAATTGAACAAAAGGCATCTTAGTTCCTAGAGTAACTAAGGGTGGTATTCCACTCGTCCAATATTTTTGTCCAATCTTTGAGCATTTTTTTTTTGACAGATGCCCATTCCACTTATCCGATATCTTTGTCCAAGTTTTATTTTTTTTCATGCGTAGACATATTGCTTTAACTGTCATCAGAATCTTTGATCAAATGTCGGGGTCCCATCCAAGTTGGATGAAATCATCCAATTTCTTTGATCAAATGTATATTGGACAAAGATATTGGATGAGTGGAATACCTCCCTAAGATATCTTTTGTCCATCTTAACCCCCGACGCAAAAAGAGAGGGGTGTTATAAGTTTAACGTGTCTGTCAGTGTATCTGTCTGTGGTATCGTAGCTCCCAAACGGATGAACCGATTTTCGTTTAGTTTTTATTTTGTCATAGATAATTGTATCCCGAGTGTTCTTAGCCATGTGTTATGAAAATTTGTTCGGCCGTTTTTGAGATATTGCGCTTTGAGAATGAAAATGTCGGGGGTTTTACATCTTTTATAAGTTGTAGTTATTCACACATATGGCATTTGAATTTGATGATGAATATAAATGAGGGTCTTATCAAAGCTGCACGAGATTTGAGGCATGGAGAGTGAAAGAGTGAGATTATATATCTGTCCTGACTATCTTCTATATGTGCTATATATCTGTCGATATCCAATTATATATCTGTCGAACTCGATTCTCCATACAAACGTAGTTTCGTTCTTATTTTAAAACGCCATGCTGAAATAACATGAAACTTTGTATACACAATGGGATCCGCCATATCTAGGTCGGAAATTAGTTTCTGTTGCTAGAAAATGGAATGAAAAAAAAATACAGCGGCTGTTTGCATTATTTAGGTCTTGTATGAAAACCTTAATAATCGCTGTATTTTTTCTCCATTATAATTTCAAGCAACAGAAACTAATTTCCCATGTGTATACAAAGTTTCAAATGATTTCAGCATGCCATTTTAAAATGAGAGCGAAACTAAGTTTGTATGGACAACCGAGCTTCCTGCGGACTCTTAAGTCGTAACGTATCACAGACGTACAACACGATAGAAAGGTACAGTGAGCATCAAAAGTAGCAACACATTTCAATAGCTCTTATTCCCATATAGAACAAAGACCTTTTGAAATCTCCAAATGCGTAGTTACTTTTGATGTTGACTATACAACCATTCGCTCTGTGATTTGGTTGAATCTACTTTTTAGTGTTAATTACAAGGTAGCTATCTGTGATGTTGTCAATTGTTGTTGCTTTTATTACGTAATTAATTGTAGCATGAAACTTCACGACAACAATATGAATAGTACATTACTACAGAGGCCGGGACGTAAGGGGTTGCCGGCCGAAGACATATATAGACGGCCGAGCGAAGCGAGGTCGGATAGGTCTGAGGCGGGCAACCCCATATTTCCCGCCGAGGTATGTACTTATATAGTGCTTTTCTCAAACATGCAATGAAATAAACAACAAAAAAATCAAAGTTTTATTTTTTAGTGGCAGAATGTCATGGTGCCTGTGCCACAATTTATGTGGAATGGAAATTAAAAAAGAGGACTTTGCCGGCCTAGGCCTGCAAGATTTGTATGAAATTCCATTAACGACCTCTTGTCCTAGCCGCACCTGAAACGTCATACTTCGCAGCCTGTTATAAGGAACATAACATCAATATTTCATTGCATGTTTGAGAAAAAATATTTACTAACTTCACCGATTACCAGCGGCCGGGAAACGTCCGCCGTTTTGTATAAAAATAGTGATTTGTTTCAGGGAATTTCTGCTATTCGTGTTTTAGCGTGATACATAAATGTTTAAATAATCTATTTGTCTAGCTGAATGTGTAAATTATATCAAACACGTACACAGCATGTTGTGGTAAGTGATACGTGTAATACCGAAGAAAGAGCTAAAGGGATTTTTTGAATTTCACTATATAGATGTTGCTTAATGTCGGCGTGTTGTCGGCCTGTTTAGCCTAGTTGGTAGTGTCACTGCCTCCGAAGCTAGAGGTCCCGGGTTCGAATCCCGGTAAGGGCATTTGTTTCTGTGGTGAGCAGAGACATTTGTTCCTGAGACTTGGATGTTTTCGATGTATTTAAGTATATATCGTCGTCTAGTACCCATAACACAGGCTTATTGAGCTTACTATGGTTCTAGTTCGATTTGTGTAAAAAAAAATCCCTTTATATTATTATTTATTATTATTCACCTTATTTATTTCTTTTTCTTAGGTTAGATTTATTACATTAAATTTATCAAACGTAAAATATAAAAATACACGTACAAAGTACAAAAGCATTATAAAAAACCTAACCTAGAGTGCCGCCGGCAGCGAGGCGGGGCCTAAGCTACCGGTGGTTAGGGCGACAGAGAGAGGAACCTCCGGACTATCCGCGCCGTGTCCAGGAGTACCGCCTTCTGCATCTGACCCTTGACCCAGCCATCTAGCGAGAGTCTTGAGATGTTGGTCGAGACTCTTCGCTATTAGACCGTTCACAGAGATGATTATATTTATTTATTATTATTATAATGTAAGAATAAGACAGGCAGTGCTACGAGAATTTATATATATAGTTAATAAAGTGATACTCGTTGTTGAGCTACAGTTTGACTGAGTGCGGGAGTGGTGCGCGCGCGTGCGCCGGCGCAGGTATACGTACGAGTATATTACACGGGCGAAGTGGATACAGAACTTGTAATAACAGTTAATTGAGTAGCCATTCATGTTACTGTGATTTTTTTTGGTAATTAATTTGTTTTTATATAAAGTTCTGAATACTTACCGAATAACAAATTATTTTGATGAATAAACGTGTCAAATAAACTTTAAGAAGTGATTCCAATAGTCCATCTGGTAAATGGATAATTTAAAGGCATAGTTTGAGCATCTACGTAATAATCTCATACGTAATAATCGCCCGTATCGTGAACATCGTAGGGTGATAAGGTTGCAGTACTATCTGTGCAGTAGTTGGAACATCTATCGACATTTTGGTGTACAATTTGTCGTTCCGCTGCCTTAACTTTCTTTCTACCATAGGCATTAACTTGTCAGTGAAAAAGGCGTTTTTCGTTTCGTGCCGGCACATAAGAGTGACCACCGCATTTAAAGGCTTAAAGCAAAATATATTGAAAGCCAATTTAAATAAACTCTATTTACTTTTATCAGCTACAGTACAGTGATTCAATGAAAATAATAACCTTGACAGATATTATTTCTGTAATTGATTTATTCAAAACAATATTCGTCTCAAAACTTATGAACACACGAGGTAATTAGTAGCCAAGAACATAATATAATAATGATAATAGTTTTATTATGTTCCTTGCTTCTTTTATGCTTTAAGCAAATAATACAAAAACGTTTTAAAATGGTAATTAAATTAAGTAAGCAATTATTTTTATTAGAACATTAAAATTGTACTTACGTTTACCAAAGTTAATAAAGTTCTCATTGGCCAAGTAACTTTACTGTGATAAAATGTCTGTGTCGTAATTATATTTATTTATTAACAATTATTTTAAATAATTGAATAAATGTCTATATTCTTGAACACTGTTTTTTTGTTCTTCCGATGACGGCACTAGAGGCTGTGGGGACTGGGAACCTGCCGCCTGCCACGGTTTGACTAGATGTCGCCCCTCTTGCTCCTGCCCCACAGTCTCCGCTAATTCAGTCCCCACAGAACCACCACCATATCAGCCCTAGGACGTCCACTGCTGGACATAGGCCTCCCCCAATTTCATGGGGGGTAAATGCCATAATCGCCACGCTTGGCATGCGGGTTGGCGATCGCAGTATCTCCACCGCACTCTAGGAATGCTGCTGCCCATTCCCCGGTGGTCTTGGTCGTAGTTTAAGGACATACCCGGGTCCCCCCCACCCCACAGAACATTAAGGGTATATTCAGAAGACAAGCGCTCAACGCGCGTTTACAACTACATACACTTCCGTTCATAAGTATTTAGGCACCCATACCTTTTTCCATACATCTGTATACAAAAATGCGTTTCAGAAATACACTGCCAAGTCAGTCCCTTGACAGTTTTGCGTGCATTTTTTATTTAGCTGACTTATTGAACCATAAATCGGTGCCAGAGACCCCCCTTTTAAAATGGTAGTTTTATTTTTGCAATAACTTTAATAACTACTAATTGCTGGTTCATACAAACACACTACACTTTTCTATGTTTTGTATACAGATGTATGGAAAAAGGTATGGGTACCTAAATGCTTATGAGCGGTAGTATACATTTTGTTCAGGTCGTACACATTGCTAACGCACATTAGAAGAACTGTCCAATGATGTGAAATATCTAGGCATCACGCTGGATAAAGAACTGAAATGGAAAAAGCATACTGATCTCACCATAACGAAGGCACTGAGAGTGTTTGGGATGTGTAGATCGGCATATGGCAAAACATGGGGTTTGAAACACATCAGTGAGTCACGAGTCTGTGCACGACTACACGAACGACTCCGCGCCCCGCATCCCGCAACCCTGCGCCCATCAGCTAGTCACGAGTCGGTGCACGACTACACAAAAGGCTCCGGCTCCGCGCCCCGCATCCCGCCTCCCGCAACCCTGCGCCCATCAGCTAGTCACGAGTCGGTGCACGACTACACAAAAGGTTCAGGCTCCGCGCCCCGCATCCCGCCTCCCGCAACCCTGCGCACATCAGCGAGTCACGAGCCTGTGCACGACTACACGAACGACTCCGGCTCCGCGCCCCGCATCCCGCCTCCCGCAACCCTGCGCCCATCAGCTAGTCACGAGTCGGTGCACGACTACACAAAAGGCTCCGGCTCCGCGCCCCGAATCCCGCCTCCCGCAACCCTGCGCCCATCAGCTAGTCACGAGTCGGTGCACGACTACACGAACGACTCCGAACCCGCGCCCCGAATCCCGCAGCCCTGCGCCCATCATCTAGTCACGAGTCGGTGCAAACCTACACAAAAGGCTCCGGCTCCGCGCCCCGCATCCCGCCTCCCGCAACCCTGCGCCCATCAGCTAGTCACGAGTCGGTGCACGACTACACAAAAGGCTACGGCTCCGCGCCCCGCATCCCGCCTCCCGCAACCCTGCGCCCATCAGCTAGTCACGAGTCGGTGCACGACTACACAAAAGGCTCCGGCTCCGCGCCCCGCATCCCGCCTCCCGCAACCCTGCGCCCATCAGCTAGTCACGAGTCGGTGCACGACTACACAAAAGGCTCCGGGTCCGCGCCCCGCATCCCGCCTCCCGCAACCCTGTGCACATCAGCGAGTCACGAGCCTGTGCACGACTACACGAACGACTCCGACTCCACGCCCCGCATCCCGCCTCCCGCAACCCTGCGCACATCAGCGAGTCACGAGTCGGTGCACGACTACACAAAAGGCTCCGGCTCCGCGCCCCGCATCCCGCATCCCGCAACCCTGCGCCCATCAGCTAGTCACGAGTCGGTGCACGACTACACAAAAGGCTCCGGCTCCGCGCCCCGCATCCCGCCTCCCGCAACCCTGCGCCCATCAGCTAGTCACGAGTCGGTGCACGACTACACGAACGACTCCGAACCCGCGCCCCGAATCCCGCAGCCCTGCGCCCATCAGCTAGTCACGAGTCGGTGCACGACTACACAAAAGGCTCCGGCTCCGCGCCCCGCATCCCGCCTCCCGCAACCCTGCGCCCATCAGCTAGTCACGAGTCGGTGCACGACTACACAAAAGGCTCCGGCTCCGCGCCCCGCATCCCGCCTCCCGCAATCCTGCGCCCATCAGCTAGTCACGAGTCGGTGCACGACTACACGAACGACTCCGAACCCGCGCCCCGAATCCCGCAGCCCTGCGCCCATCTGCTAGTCACGAGTCGGTGCACGACTACACAAAAGGCTCCGGCTCCGCGCCCCGCATCCCGCATCCCGCAACACTGCGCACATCAACGAGTCACGCGTCGGTGCACGACTACACAAAAGGCTCCGGCTCCGCGCCCCGCATCCCGCCTCCCGCAACCCTGCGCCCATCAGCTAGTCACGAGTCGGTGCACGACTACACAAAAGGCTCCGGCTCCGCGCCCCGCATCCCGCCTCCCGCAACCCTGCGCACATCAGCGAGTCACGAGCCTGTGCACGACTACACGAACGACTCCGGCTCCGCGCCCCGCATCCCGTGTGCTACTCTGCAGCGGCGCCATCATAATGAATATCAATGAATTATATGCTGAAATGATGTACCTGAAACGTACATCATGTACCTATAACGTTTATGGCTGTACCTGTTCTAGGGATCGAAATATTGGGCATTGAAAGTGGCGCCGCTGGGGAGCATACTCTGCAGCGGCGCCACTTAGTACTCGTAGATAGAAATGATATTAGCTACTTTTTTCTTTTATAAATTGACTAGATGAAAGCCCGGCTTCGCTCGGGTGAAATAAATAAGAAAGAAATAAAGAAAAAATTTATTCGTGACAGTAATGCAAACGACGAAAGAAATAGTGTACAAAAATGTATAAAACAAAAACATTACAACAACGGATTATGATGAAACTTCGTATACAAATAAAGTTTGTAGTGTGGATTAACATATGAAATCGGGAGTAAAAGATTACGCTGACGAAGTCACGGGCAAAGGCTAGTATCTTTATAAGTTAATCCTAAGTATTTTTATAAGGCTAGTATTTAAAGGCACATAAAAAATTTGACACCGTAATCAGTACTATACAATAGCTAAAATACTAATCGTTCATTAAAATTCGGTTCAGATGTGCAATTGTTAAATATTTATGTGCCAGTCCGTATTTTTGGTGCGAAGTCAGAGCTGCTACCGCGAACGAACACGTATGAAGTTCGTGTATCTCCCTCTGTCGCACTTGAAAATTCGAACGACACAGAGGGAAATAAATACACGATGTTCGTTCGTTTTCGTTTCGCAGTAACAGGAAGTCTACTACGAATTTCGAAATCCGAACTTCGTATGGTGCCGTCCCTTTCACTCATATGGTATATGACAGGAGAGTGAAAGAGACGGCACCATACGAAGTTCGAATTTCGGCGTAGACCCCCAGCTCTCTATTCTCCGCCAAATTCTATTCAGTGGGGCCCTTTACACTCAAGATTATGTGTCAATATTATCGCGGTTTTCAAAATTGTAGGGATGTTGCTTCAATATTCATCAATATTCACGTGATACGGATCGTGATATGAGTATTCCGCGTGATAATAATAACAGTTGGTAATATTTTCTGCAATTAATGGAACTTATTTAGCAACTTGTTCCGTTAATTTCGCCAAAGGTATTTTGCATTCCGATACGCGCACCATCCAGGAATAGGAGCCATACGCGCACCAACCAGAGGGCCTACCGCGATCTGAAAACGAAGTATTTCCCTCTCCGCGCTCGAATATGCAAGTGCGACAGAGAGGCATGTATTTCGTTTTCGGTTCCCAGTAGCACTTCAGTCCGAGCGCGGCGGTCGGTCGAAGAAAGTCAAAGAACATTCCGTGTGTCGTCTGTCACACATAATTTTTTAACTGAACTTGAAATTAGGTGATAATGTTTAGTATGACGTATATTTTACCAAAAATACCAATATATTGAGAAATCACATTTGTTTTTTTAGTTGTATGGAACCCTCGGTGCGCGAGTCCGACGCACTTGGCCGGTTATTCTCACATTTTGAATTTTATTTCTCATATAATAAAATACCCGATTCGTTTCAAAGTGGACGCCTGAGGAACTAACGCGAACCAAAAACTAATTATCTCCCTCTCTATCGTTCGAATACTTCGAATATGCATGTGCGATGGAGAGGCAGATACTTCATTTTCGGTTCGCGATAGCGCCTCTAACGTTCGAGCGCGGCGAACGGCATGAGCAGTACTACTAAGTTATGAGATAGAGCGAGATAGGGATAGAATTTTGCTACACGTTTAAAGGCCATAAGTCACCTAGTAGTTTGTCACAACAAAATAGAGATGCAGCTTTAAGATGGCGGACAGACTCAGAAAACATTCTAGTGGTGTCCTTTACTCGATTAATATTATCACAATACTGGGGAGTCAATATTGTCACAGTTTTCAAATTTGTATAGTTTCTGCTTCAATATTCACGTGACACGTATCGTGATATGAACGTATCACGTGATACTAATAACCATGTAACAGGCCCCATACATTCGCTTTGAAGGCGGTTATTGTGACAATCTGATAGGTGTATAGAACGCTTGAAAACCACAAAAACAAAACTTGCCGGATCCACACAATGGGCGACGATGGCCCACCACACAGCAACCTGGCCAACATACCGGACGCAAAAATAGTTCACGATTTTCGAACGTAGCCGACACTGTCAACCAACAAATTTAATATGGTAATATAGTCTGTGGGCAATATGGCCGACGTTTTGTCATCAAATTAACACTTTTTAATGCAAAATACGCGACAATCCGAATTTTGCGGATACATATGTTCAACTCGAAATCGTTATTTTTATACGTTCTTCAATTTCAGCCAGCTCTCGTTCGGGTCTACCGTACCCCTGCACGAAATTATTAATATAGATGTACTAGTGCCGTTTATGACGTACCTTTTAATGCCCACGTTATTTCGATCCCTAGAACAGGTACAGCCATAAACGTTATAGGTACATGATGTACGTTTCAGATACATAATTTCAGCATGTAATTCATTGATATTCATTACGGTGGCGCCGCTGCAGAGTAGCACCCCGCGCCCCGCACCCCGCAGCCCTGCGCACATCAGCGAGTTACGAGTCAGTGCACGACTACACTAACGCCTCACGCTCAGCCCGGCGCACATCAACGCGACGACACTACAGTGTTGGCACTTTTTAATTTCTACTCTTTTGTGTCGCACTGTAATTTTCACTCGCTAGTAAAGGAAAGAAACAGAGGCTCCGATATTGTCGCGATACGTTAATACTCGTCAATACGTATCGTGATATGACTTTATTGCGTGATAACAGTGACCGTGTAAAAGGCCCCAATGTGAAAACATGCCCGAAATAAAACATTTCGTTCGGAAACTGATATCTGTGGCCTGCAATTATTAGCATAAGGTACCGTCTTTTAATAGTAATCTAAACTTTTGACTACCCTCTTTTATTTGTACGATTCTAATCGACCATTTAGAGTTATGTCTTCACTACATCATATTTAGCTGCATCATGGCGTCCGACACAGCAGAGTAAGTACTCGTATTTATTAAAATAAACTCAACTTTGGCGGTTTTTTGCCCTTTTTAGTAAGGTTAGGATAAGTATAGAATATGTTTACGTATTTTAAAAAGTATTTTCCTCTTCAGGTGTTTAAAGAGTTTCCATAAAAATGGCGAATATGCTTGTCCTAATGCAGTGTTTCAGAAAAAGCAAAGGGTCGTCCACCATATCAGCCCAAGGACGTCCACTGCTGGACATAGGCCTCCCCCTAATTCACGGGGGGTATATGCCACTAGACGTTAGGGTCGTCCACTAACGAAATATTTGTTATAATTCATTATTTGGATTCGTGGGTTTTGAAGGCAGGCGTAGATATTTTTATTGACCCTTTCCGGTGATGGATTATATTCCATTCGGGTTCGGGAGGCCTAACTTTATTAGACTGAGCCGAAATCAACCCCGACGTGCTCAAAACCCTCAAATATATAGAATTAATTTTGATAAATGCTTATCAGCACCAAGTCTAATGCGGCAGGCTTCTGGGCTGGGCACGCTACCCATCGCCACTGATTTGGAGAATATTTTTTATTTTATAGGTAGCTCTTAGTTGTTAGTTTTTTAATGCAATGTTCTTTTTAGTGTTATGGTTTAGTCCAAAATAGTCCTAGCCATGTAGAATGTTTGGCTTTTAAAATTTTACGAAAATAGTGCTACAAACTTATTTTTGATACCTAAATATGGTTTCGGCAACGAAATCTCTATCAACTGTAGTGGAAAATGCCCGTGATAACATCATAACTTAGTTTTGCTGATTTTAATGTAAAATCATCGAGTCATCTTATTTAATTTAAGTTTTGTTGATGATGATGAACAGTCCCTAATAGTCTCGCGACTTAGACTAATATTCGACACACCAGCTCATTGTCACTTATTTTCATGCAATCGAAACAGATATATGCAAATAGATGTGGGGAGTGACAGGGAAGAACGGTTTGCGGTGTATATAATTTCGTTTAGTTGTGGTGACGTATCGTATCTATGTATTAATTAATATTGGCCCGCAACACAAAATTAGTATTAGTATTCATCGCATATTCGATAGGGCTTTTGACACGTCGTATGTAAATCATCGTGATTTTTTTCTGAATTTTAAACTTCATAGTTTGGAAATTATATTTTTTAAGAAAAAAACACCTACTTCAATGGGGGAGGCCGGTGAAAGATTATTATACCTAGATGGTGCACTCTTAGATTCCATACAATAAAATAAAAATGGCTATAAGTATGTTATATGTGTGTTGTATATGTGTGTAAGTACCCTCAAATCCTCATGGAATCCTCCATCAGAACTCAAGCTTGACGAAAATGTGTCCTGAAAACCTAGCTTGCTTGACAAACAAAACGAAGACAACAAATCGCTAAACATGAACTACGCGTCGTTGAAGAGTTCCGTTCTGATCATCATCAGCAGTTCCACTTCATCAAATGTCACTTTTTTGAATGAAAATGCTTGATTAGTTCATGAAAATACTAAAATCACTATTTGTGTGCCTTTCACATTTGAGGAGCAGTTCCATTTCATCAAATGTCACATTTTTGTATGAAAATGCTCAACTTGTTGATAAAAACATAAAATTCACTATATGTTTGCCTTTAAGATTTGAGGAGTTCCCTCAATTCCTCATGAATCCCATCATCAGAACTGCGTTTTGTCAAAAACGGGACCAATTTGGATATATATACTTACAATCAAAAAAATAATTGTCCAAATCGGTTAAGAAATGACGGAGTTATGGAGTAACAAACATAAAAAAAAGCATACAACCGAATTGATAACCTCCTCCTTTGAAATCTTGAAGTCGGTTAAAAAGGGACACACACACACCCACTTTTTACGACTTTGACAGCTAATATCTCACCAACGGTTGACTTAAATGATTTTTTTTTAGAAACCTGTCATTTTTGAAGGCCTATTCATAGATACCCCACACGCCTATGTACATTGAAAAAAAATATTTGGCCCCCCTGTTACATCATATTTCTATATCGATTCATAACATACACCTTCACACCAAATTTCATAATTGTAGTGGTCATATACTCCGAGTAAATCGGCTGTGACATACGGACGGACGGACAGACATGACGAATCCATAAGGGTTCCGTTTTTTGCAATTAGGCTACGGAACCCTAAAAACCCAAGCGACTTTCATCTACAGTTTCACCCCAACACATATGTATCGAAATTAACCGGATAATGGTATTAGTAAATATATGTCGCATGAATAGAGTGACTGCAGCTTAAAACTTTTTGATCAGCCATGATCATCTCTGTCATCATGTTATAAGATCATAATCAGATATGGGTCTCATTGAGCTGTACGTAATGTTTTTTTTTTGAGGTTTGCAATAAAGTGTATTGTATTGTATAAGATTGAAAGTGCCATGTGTGAGATTGTGTCAGTGTTGGGGACTGCGAACCGCGTGGCAAGCGTACGGCCCGGCCCGCCTATTTGTAATCAGCCACCTTGCCTATGGACGCTGATTCACCAGTTGCCTGACCTTTATTGATTTGATGTTCCGTTGCGCGCACGCATGCTCGGGAGCTCTGGAGACCTTCCTCGCTAGGAACACGCCTGATTATTACATAGTTGCATCAAAATTGCATTAGCGGTTACAAATACAAATGGTTTATTGTTCAAAAATAGATAAGTATATTACAAGAGATTATATCGGAGACCACTAGGCTGAGCTTGTAACTTGGCCTTCTGCGAGTGCGGTTAACAATAGTAGACGACTTTATGAAAGTTAGGTACATAAGAGTCGCCAGTACGCTCGGCTGAACTCGATTCTCCATACAAACGTAGTTTCGTTCTCATTTTAAAACGCCTTGCTGAAATAACATGAAACTTTGTATACACAATTGGAGCCGCCATATCTAGGTCGGAAATTAGTTTCTGTTGCTAGAAATTGTAATAGAAAAAAATACAGCGAGTTATTGAGTTTTTTACGTCTTGTATGAAAACTTAATATTCGCTGTAGTTTTCTCCATTATAATTTCAAGCAACAGAAACTAATTTCCGACCTAGATATGCCGGAACCCATTGTGTATACAAAGTTTCATGTTATTCTAGCATGGCGTTTTAAAATGAGAGCGTAACTACGTTTGTATGGGGAACCGAGCTTACTGCGGACTCTAAAGGGAAGATATTACAGAATAAACTTTTCTCCCGGGAACGTAATGAGAAGAGTGCTAAGGAAGCTCGCTCAGGAGCCAATACCGGTAAACAGCATCTGCGGCAGCCATGCACCTCCCGGGCGGAAGTGAAACTCTATACCCGCGAAAGAACGGCATGCCAAGCGACATGGCTTCAATGCAAAGTAAGTGCATGCACACATTCACTTATTAACTGGTCCAATAGCGGGACGACGTAACTTTACTCGTGTTTTTCCGGAGGATACTAGCTAGATCGACTTTTCATCACAGTAAGAACTGAAGTGAAGTGGCCGTGGGCGGGGCACTTTGCACGTGGAACCGAGGGCCGAAAGGTGCGACCACGTGCCGGAAGGCGAAGCGTGGGTAGACAAGTGGACTGATGGTCTAGTAATAGTCGTGGGAGTCCGCTGCATGCGGGTGACACTCTTTGGTGGAGGCCTATGTACGGCAGTGGACGTCCTTCGGCTGATATTATGATGATGATGATCTGTGTTTATGTGTGAACCAATTTGAATGCGGTTTTTTTATTGGAAAGCAGGTTTCCAGCAATGCTACTTAGACATGTTTTATCAAAATCGGTTCAGACGTTTTTGAGATATTGAACTTTGGAATGAAAATATCGGGTGTTGTTCAACGTTATTATGTTGTCAGTTATGTTGTAAAATGTGGTATAACTATGAACGATTTACAAATATAAATATGTACAAAGTAAAGGTATGTACGATGGCCACAATGCCTTCTCACGAAGAAGTGAAACATTTGGCACTTGAAACATTTTTTTAAATTCTTTTGGAGTACCTAATTATTTCTAAAGAAATTTCACATTATCACAACATGTTTCATGAAGACCTGTTTTAATTTTGGAAGAGCTATCCAAAAGCACCCCACACCACAAGGTTGAAGATTTATTTATTTATATATATATATGCCAATTTACAATCACAGAGAAAATCCTCAGGCAGACAGACGGACATACAGACAGATAGACAGACAGACAGACGGACATGCCGAAACTATAAGAGTTCCTAGTTGACTACGGAACCCTAAAACTCGGCCGCGTATCTCAATTTATTCCAAATATGTCAATGAGCCAAGTTTAGTGACTTGGGCATGTATTATTGCGTATACCGTACCACAGAATTTATATCAACGCTATCTATGGTACAGCATTGTTCAGCAGATCCGTTTTTTCATGAATCCGCGATAACGATGCCGTTTACAGGGTCCAATTGTATTTTCAAACCATTCAGGGATCCAGTCAAAAATATATATAAAATTTCATCCAAATCGGTCCAGCCGTTTAGGAGGAGTTAGGTGACAAACACACGAACAGAGGAATTATACAAAGAATATCAAGGTTTAGGTCCCAGTGCTCGACATTGGCCCTTTACATGGCACTTTCAACCTGATGTCATCATTACAGAAGTGATCAATACGAGTCTAATGGGCATTAAGGGGTCGGGCATTGGTACAATTACCTGATACACAGAATAAGGAATAGTACAAATCCTGATATATATAAAGTCTGTCTGTCCAATCCGAGGCTTTGCTGCATGAGTGATTGTTAGCGCTAGAAAGCTGCAACTTGGCATGGCTATCTAAAGCAATAAAGCTGATAAAGTACTCGTACACGTGTTACAATGAAATCTAAAAAACGTAATAATAATTTTTTTTTACCTCCCCTGACTCATAGTGGGGATAACATTTTATTTTTGCTTCAACCCCATGGTGTTGGGTGTTGTTGGATAGGTCTTTCAAAATGAATAGGGGTCTTCATCAAACATTTTTTGATAAAGTGTATATTTTCGAAATGAATCACTCCAAAAGAAAAAAAAAATAGCTCGTCGCTCTAACTTTTGAACTAAAGCTGAATAAAGACTTCCAACGAAAACTATGTCAAAAAGTCTTCCCTTCTTAGTAAAAGACGTATGAAACGCTGCGAAGGTATTCCCTTTTGCTTGTTATTGTTTTTTTTAAATTAAGTTCATTGGTCAACCTTAATTGTTGGAGGTGAAGCCACGCTGCACCGGTGGTGGTAGGCTGTCCTTTGCCGGAGATTCTTAGACCCCGCTAGTACAAGTTCATTTAGCACAATACAGGAGGCATTGAATCAAGACATTGTATTCGACAGGTGACGGGTCTGACGTGAACCTAAGCCGCCGCGTGCTCCGAGCACGCCCGACACCATCGAAACAAAGAGATACAAGAACTTCGAGCCCACCGCGGTCGAGCGCCTACCTGCGCACAGCATCCCATCCAATCGCAGCAGAGCTCGAAATGTGAAATGTGAGAGTGAACGCAGGCCATCGTTGAACGATGGCTACACTGACTTGGCTGTGGCGGCTGGTTGCAAGGATTCTGTAAGTTTTGTAGTACCTAGTAGAATGAAACGTTTTGGTGTTTTTAATAATATTGATCGCCTTAACTTTATATTGCCTGTTTCAGATTTCAAAGGCCGATTTGTTAGCGACTACTGTGCTTGTCCGAATTCAGCAAGCGCAACCCCTGCGATCAGCAGCGATCTCCATTCGCTAAGAAGGTTTAACAACAATCTTGCAGCTCAGGGTGAGTGTCTGTTATTGCTTGCTTCAATATACGTATTGTATTGTAGTACGAGTGTATCAAGTGATGGTAATCGACGTGTAACGGGCCCCTAAGGGACCTACGGAAGACCAGCGCCGGCTATAAAGCCTGCATATGCTGAGTGGGTTCCTTTTCGCAACTCAGCCTTTGTTGTGTATGTTTTTTTTTACTTTTGTTACAGTGCTTGTTGTGAATAAATATTTGAACCTTGAATCAAAACGCGTTTTTTTTATATTACACCTAATATTCAAAACCTATCTTAACGTTTTCTTTTCTTAGTTGAATCATTGGAGGCGCAGACAGCTGAGTCTGATGGCGGATGCTCAATTGCTCAGCTTCCGTAAATCAAGACGAAGTCACAATCATGTCTCGATCTGTCGAGAGGAAACTGGAGGGTTTGCATGCCGAAGACACATGCACGCCTGTTCCACGGCTTTCACCCCGGAATTCACCCCGCCAGTGCATGTTCCAGAGGAGATGTGCCTTTATTAGCTCGGTCATCGACCTCACCGACCCGGAGCCACAAGGCCTCCGGGCCCCTGTCGACCTTCCAGCTGTGATAAGAAAGACCTACGTAAGTCAACTCTAGACAAATACTCGTACAGTGAACTTTTCCTATCTTATTTTTTTCTGGTATCATACTATTTTGTTACATTTTCTGGTGAAGTTACAGAACAGGTGCCGTGAATAATGGTTTATCCGTTTAGCAAAAACCACCGCGCTGAGGTTTTTTTTTTTAATTTTCGTACCTACATACTAAATGATTGGCACACGTTAGTATGAGGAGCGTGCGGTACCCGCGTACCGCGTATGCGAGATTAAGCAATGTCGGGCGGGGTCAGTCCTTGGATGGGTAACCGCTTTGAGTGGTTACTAACCGAGCGCTCCCGTGCTTTGAAGGCACTTTAAGCCGTCGATCCCGGATGCCGTCTATGATAGCAGTCGTCACGCCAAGTTCAAAGATCATGGACAATTTTATTTACTTATCTATTGCCAAGTTAGAGGCCTTCGGGCGGCCTGAGAATTCTTTCTCTCTTCTTCAAGTTGCCCACTCACTTGACAAGCCTAATCCCAATAAGGTCTAGTTTCCCCCTTGGGTTGGATGGTCAGATGGCAGTCACTTTCGTAAAAACTAGTGCCTACGCCAATTCTTGGGATAAGGTAGCGGACCCCGGGCATCCTTAACTGTATTACTGACAATAACACTAGGATGATGATGATGACACGTTGTATGAGGGATTACTAAACCTCGTATGGTGTAGGGTGACCTTGTTGTATGACACATTATTTATTATTGTTAATAATTACAATAAGTTTCTGTCAATTTCATTTTTGTAACTAGTTTTTATTGCCTAGTTTACTTTCCACAATCATCAACTACTCGTTGAAACGGCTCGAATGAGCCCAAACACGACGGGTTTATGTTGTGTAGTTACAAGTTGCTATGGCCTCGGCCACCTTCTGTCCCGATCATCAGATCAGCTCGGTGGTACCATAATATCGCATTGTCACTGAACTTACGTAAGTATGCCAAATTATAGCTCAATCGGAGACCGGGAAGTGGCTAAAAGGATCGCAAATTATGATGACAACTTATTTACAATACATTACAGTGCAAGTTAAGTAAAATTTGAAAGAAAAAAAACCCGACTTCAATGGGGGATGCCGGTGAAAGATTATTATACTTAGATGGTGCACTCTTAGATTCTATACAATGAATAAAAATGGGTATATGTATGTTTATAATGGTAGAAGACTAAGTACCCTCCATTCCTCATGGAATCCTCCATCAGAACTCAAGCTTGACAAAAATGTGTTTTGAAAATCTACCTTGCTTGACAAACATAACGAAGAGAACAAATCGCCAAACGTGAACTATGCGTCGTTGAAGAGTTCCGTCCTGATCAGCAGAGAGCAGTTCCACTTTATCAAATGTCACTTTTTTGAATGAAAATGCTTGATTAGTTAATGAAAATACTAAAATCACTATATGTGTGCCTTTCACATTTGAGGAGTTCTCTCGTTTCCTCATGGATCCCATCATCAGAACTCGAGCACGACAAAAATTAATCGTGAAAATAGAATTTGCTTAACAAACACAACTAGGAGGACAAATCGCCAAACGTGAACTTTTCGTCGTTGAAGAGTTCTTCTGATCATCATCAGCAGATCCACTTCAGCAAATATCACATTTTTGTATGAAAATGCTTGAGTTGTTGATAAAAACACAAAAATCACTATATGTTTGCCTTTAAGATTTGAGGAGTTCCTTCAATTCCTCATGGATCCCATCATCAGAACTGCGTTTTGACAAAAACGGAACCAACTTGGATATATATACTTATAATTAAAAAAAGAATTTTCAAAATCGGTTCAGAAATGACGGAGTTGTGGAGTAACAAACATTGAAAAAAAACATACAACCGAATTGATAACCTCCTCTTTTGAAATCTTGAAGTCGGTTAAAAAGCTTAGTAAAAATAATAGAAACGTGAGTAGAAGAGAAACGTTGCTATATCGTCTTTATTCAGTTTATCTTTCAATACTTACCGTACTACCTATAAGTAGTATACAGAGTGTGGCCTGTAATAAGAGTAATAAATTTAAAGGACGCTTCCTTAGAGCATATAACCTCTAGAGTCCAAAAAAAAAAAATCTTTTCCCCTCACTAGCTTGGAAAGCCGTCTTTTATCCTTTGAAACAAGCGGGTAAAAACGCATTTTATCCACAAGTGGGGAAAGTAATTTGACCTTGGAGCGTGTTTGAGTAGCTTTTGACAGATAACAAAACGTAAAACGCTCATATTAATGGTTCGTTTGATATCAATTATCATTAAATAAATGGTTTGAGGATTTAATAAAAAAATACCAAATTTAGCTTTATTTAATGATTTAAGTCGTAAACCTTAAAATTCTATAAGTAACATTTTTTTTTATAATGACTTTGAGTATAATTGTAAACGCACACGTTGAGTCGGTGCAATTTCAAAACGCATCGTCAGAAATGTCATCATTGTCAATGTCAACTAAAATATACACAACTTGTCACCGACTCCGACTCGCGTAAATATTATAATTATTCAATTCAATTTATTTAATTCAGACAAAGTCCATACATTAAATTATATTAGTTAAATACAATAGTCTTACTTCCTATGTTAGTTAATATATCTATTTTTGTTAAAATCCTACCTTAGTTAAAATATGCCATATATATTGTTTCCCCTGGACCCCATGTGAACGGAGTCCCAGTGTTTCCATATCGCACTGGCCGGGCACTCGACCAATAGATTCACGAGGCTATTGGGACTCTCACGCACGCGCTGCATCAGGGAGGCAGTTCTCTTACGTATTATGGCGATAAAGCTATCCACACGCGCCTCCGCGAACATGCCTGATGCGCTGCAATAGCGTGGTAGTCCCAACAGCAACCTGAACCCATTGTTATACTGGACACGCAGAGCATTGAACGCCTTCTTAGTGTAATTAGCCCATAGGGTGCACGTATAAAATGACTTAAACAAAGTCATCTTGACACTCCCGTTACACCGTGCAAACCTACGAGCCAACATGTTGCAACGAACGGACAATGCTCTGCGCTCCCTTTCCAGATCTAAATCATCGTGAAGATTTTCAGTGACCCAATGACCGAGGTACTTAAAGTGAGTAACTCTCCTAAGCGGAGCTCCGCATAGGAGCACAGCTGGTATTGACTCGAGAGCCTTATTGCCTGCTTTAAAAACTAAAAACTCGCACTTGCTGGTATTGTACCTCAATCCGTGAGCCACTGCATACTTCTCACAGATCTTCAGCAGCTTTACAAGCGCACTGATCGATGGGCACAGCAGCACCATATCATCCGCATAACTTATATTATTGATCATAGTTCCACCAATTGAGCAACCAACACCAGTGCTGCTGAGCCCAGCAATCAGCTCATCCATATACAGGTTAAATAACCTGGGCGAGCTGAGGCCCCCCTGCCGAACACCACACTTTAACCTGTACATGTCTGAGAGCGCCCCTGCCCATCTCACTTGATTAGTCTGATGACCGTACCAATATCGGAGCAAGTCGATCACATCCCTCGGCGTACTTGTACATTTCTCCATTTTGTCCCACAGAATATCATACGACACATTGTCGAATGCCTTCGACAAATCCAAAAAGCCGGCAAAAACAGGCGTTTTGCTATCCGTATAGTACTTGACGGTATTCTTAAAACACAGAATCGCACTTTCTGTGGACAGACCGGGCTTAAAGCCAAACTGAGCGTCCTGCGTCTCAATGTGCTTTGACAGTAGACTATCAAGTAGTCCGTCAAGTACTTTTGCCGTTACTGTTGCCAAGGATATCGGCCTATAATTGGACTTATCGGAGGCACTCCCGGTCCTATTTTTGGAGATGGGCACTACGACCGTTTTCATGAGGTCACCAGGGAGATAACAGTGGCCTATACATAAGTTAAAAAACATCTTTAACACACGGGGTAAGTGAACACCGGCATGCACCAGATGCTCTATACTTAGGCTATCGTGCCCCGGCGACTTCCCTCTCGATATAGACTTAATAACCCGTTCAACTTCTTTGTACGAGAAATTAACGCACCGGTCGGCCGTCCGGTCCCCAGCAGAGCGCACCTGTGACGTCCCCTCAGAACAAAGTCCGTCGACCTGGAAATGCTCTCTGAACATATTCGCGATATGCACAGGCTCACACTTTCCTTCCACACTGGCAGGGACACCAGTTTTCGGATTTATTTTATTGGTACACTTCCAAAACCCTTTAAAGTTCTTAGCCTCGTGGTGAGTAGCTAAAATGTCCATTTTTATTTGTGTTTGATTGTCCTGACACCACTTGAGCTTATCCTTAAAAAGTTTACGGGAAGAGCACATATTCTCGTACATAGGTCCCGCCCCCGGTTTCCCGAATAAATGCCACTGTTGGAAATACATCCGTGCCCGAGCGTGGGCCTCCTTGACATGTTTATTCCATCCTACTACGCGCTTATGCCTACATTTCTTAGCCTTCCGGCTCAGCTTTGAGGCTGTTTGTAAACCATCTATTATATCACAGTATAACTTATCTAATACTAATCTATGGGTAGTGTCATTACAAAATTTATCACAGCACGTTAAAAATTCTATTGGAAAATTAATGTTTTTTAATCTCTCATTACAAATTTTATTATATAACTTTATTTGATTTGAGTCCCTTTCCCCCCATACAATTAAATTTTCACAATCTTTTTTATAATAAATTACATCTTTCTGAGTACGTTTTGCTTTAATTTTAATTACTACTGAAAAATGATCAGACCAATACATATCATAATTAATTCGAACATCGGCAAGAGTATGCCACGCTGCCTCAGAGACCAGGCAGTGATCAAGCCATCGCCTACACCCATGAGCCTCACTCACGTATGTATACGAGTTCGAACCACCACCCAGCCACTCCAAGTCAGCACAACGCCACTGCTGCTCGATACAGAAATTTACTATTTCTTTATAAAATAACTCTCCAGGATGGGCGTTAAAATCCCCCAAAACAAATACACTATCCGCATTTAGTGATTCAATGATCGCACATATTTCACCAAGGCATTCCGTGAACTCAGGTAGATTAGATATATCGTCAGTAGGCATGTACACAGAGAATAATAGCAGCGAACGGTCCCCGACGGTACCACTAATAGCCGTTAAACGCATACTACTACACTGCACAATATTTACCGACGTAAACACTCCTTTCCTCCACATTAAGGCGACACCTCCATACGGCCTTCCTCTCAAAATGCCCTGTGAAGTATCCACAGCCGATTTACTAGTGTAATCAAATTTATCATCAATGCATCCAACGTAGGCTGCGTTATCTGGCAGAAGCCAAGTTTCCTGCAAAGCTATGACGTCAGCAAATTCACATACCTTTCTAATACCTTCAACCGACCTCTGCACAGATTTACAATTAAAAGTCACCAATGTAATCTCCGATAATACTTGTTCTGCCATGCTCATATACTAAACCGGTTTTAGCTCGTTATTCTTCCTATTTCCATGGAAGTCTACATATTTACGAAATATAATCCCCTCGGGCCATAAATTTCGGTTCATAAACATCGAAAATTTGTAATTTGGAACTAACAGTTTATACGAATCATTCAATTTGACTCTTTTCGAAGCAATTTTCTGCAATTCTACACGTACTTGAGTCTTCTCGAAGATATATTTGGAAATATCTGATACATCCACATTCTTGTCGACATTATCATTATATTCAATTATACACAACTTTCAGAGTTTTCTGTTATAATATCGTAAAAAAATCAGTGATTCCAGTGATGAAAATTATGCCTGTGGAACTGTGTTTTTTTGCATGTTGCACTTTCCTCGCTATAGTGAGGAGAAAAGTTTTGTGTTACACACGGGTGCAAAGTTGTATTTTACTTCTCGTGTGTTGAAACACTCGCTACGCTCAGGATTCTATTTTAGAACCACTCGCTTCGCTCGTGGTTCAACTATAGAATCCTTTCGCTGGCTCGTGTTTCAATTCCACACTCGCGGGTAAAATACAACTTTGCACCCTTGTATAACAAATAACTATTTTTCATTTGGGTGAAATTTTGATCTAAAGTTATGAGCTCCAAGTAATAGATCTTGGTGCCAATGGTGCCCAGCTTAGAGCATTTAGTGCCCAGAGATTATAGCGCAGCAGTCAATGCTGATTTTGAGGTTGTATCTAGTTATGACTCATAATCGTTGTCGCATTTCTGTTTTAAAAGGATATTATTGGATATTTAAAAATAGCTATTAATATCACCCCAGTAGAGAAAAAAGTACACGTAAGCTATATTTGCATAAAAAAAAAAAAAAACCTTTTTTTTTATTTAAAACACTTGGAAATAATTGCTGGAGAGCTCAATAGTGTACCGTTCAATTTTTTGCTCCTATTACAGGCCACACCCTGTATATTTTTTCGAAACATGAACAGAAACGAAAGCGTTTGCGTTTGGTCATAATTTGTATGGCGACGCGAACAGTGCCTCTGGCAGCCTTTAGTGGTAACTATTTGTTGCCATACAAATTGAGACTAACAAAAGGCCAACGCGTTCGTTGCTTGAAAAAAAAGGACTCCAAGTAAGTTGGAACCGTTTTTCTTTCTTTAAGTGTTAATATGTCTCACTTTAGTATATGAGACTTGTTACTTAAGTATCTGTTGCTCATTTTATATGATTATTACGCTGTGATGACTTTTATTATTGTTATTGTCATCATGAGATGCCTGAGACCCACAGTGCTGCGCAATATGCTTCCGTACTGCATACAAGAGGGGGTCGAGTCTTACTTAAACTTGGTTATATGGACGGTATGCATCGGTCAGCCGCCCTCTATTAAATGCGATGCAAATATCATCAAGCCTTTATATTCCCCCAAGAAAAGTAATACAGAAAATTAAGAAATTTAAACCACTTAAAAGCTAAGCGAGGCTAAATATTGATAACAATTTAAAAATATATATATATTATTTTTAAAACCCTTTAAGCAGGAAACAGGCCTCCTTTGACTTCTTTCATACTGGTATTGTTGTGATGTAATAATAATCATTTATTTCGATCTAAATGCCCATATCACAATCATAAAATAAAAATTCCACATAAATTAAATATTATAGATTAAATTAAGCTTGTTTAAAATTAAAATAATACCTACAATGAACATTAAATTTAAAATACGACGTTGGTATTACTAGGATCCATATGCACGGCGTTTCATTTTCTCACCATCGGACATTCTAGCCTAGCCTATTAACAATGGTAATATTGTTACAGATTCCTATTTCCTTCTTGGCGGACAACGGAAGAAGGATCAGACGAATACCGTCCCGTCCCGTCACTATGCTGGACGTCCTGGAGGTGGCTGGGTGGAGGGCGCGCGCGCGCCGCCGGCAACAACGATGAACAAACGATACCGATATGCCATTTGCGGGCAAATGATTTGGGGTGGTTGACTTCACGGCAATGACTTGCGGCACTCTCGGCTACGACGGCTCTCGTTCCTCATATATTTTCCGCACGCTCTACTGAATTTTAAAACGCCGGGCTGAAATAACATGAAGCTTTTTTTGTAGGCCGAAAATTAGTTTTTGTTGTTAGAAATTGAAAAGAAAACCGAGTCTTTGAGATAATTAGATCTTGTATGAAAACCTTAATAATCGCTGTAATTTTTCTCCATTATAATTTCAAGCGACAGAAACTATAGTGTGACAATAAAGAGTAGAAATTAATTGAGGTCGCCCCTGTGCTTCAACGGGCAACATTTATACTAGGACTCTACTGATATTGATACTTGCTAATGATAATAATGAAATACAAAATAATAGTTACAGTACGTATATATATATATATATACGTACTATATATATATATAGAATATTTTGTAATAATATACTCATGCTAGTTATAAAAATAAATCACCACCACCACCGCCATATCAGCCGAAGGACGTCCTCTGCTGGACATAGGCCTCCCCCAATTTTATGGGAGGTACATGCCATAATCGCTATTCTTGGCATGCGGGTTGGCGATCGCAGTATCTCCACCGCACTCCAGGGATGCTGCTTTTCATCCGCCGGTGGTCTTGGTCGTAGTTTTAGAACATACCCGGATCCGGGTAAGTATAAAAATAAAATATTAAAGTACGTAAAGAATGTTTTGTAGTTTTCGTCAAATTTATTTATTTTTTCTACTGCAGAATTATAATCTGTCAGATAAATGACTGACAGTAGTTAATTTTGTACTAAAGCAGTAACGCTGCTAACGAAAATTTCAAATTACAGGTAAAAATTGAAAATTTTTATGCTCCGAGCGGGATTCGAACCTGCGACATCCGGCATACGCGGCCAATCGCTCTAGCCTCTGAGCTATCGGAACAACCAAGCTCGTCCACGAAATCCTTCAATAGTTCCCTCTTACAACGCCTTAGGGAGGCGTACAGCGACATCTACCGTAGAAGACTTAGGCTCCTATGAACGGCACCAACGTCTCAAATTACATTGAGAAATCGTCAGTAACGATGCGCCATCCCTCGCTCGGAGCATTAAATTTTTATTTTTTTTTCCCTTTAATTTGAAATTTTCGTTAGCAGCGTTACTGCTTTAGTACAAAATTAATTTAGTATGGGATGGCGCATCGTTGTTGACGATTTCTCAATGTAATTTGAGACGTTGGTGCCGTTAATAGAAGCCTAAGTCTTCTACGGTAGATGTCGCTGTACGCCTCCCTAAGGCGTTGTAAGAGGGAACTGACAGTAGTATTAAAACAATAAACTTTTTATACAAATGCAAGTCTATACCATAGACAAGTCATTATTGACTGGTGGGAGAATCAAAATGGATTTTCTACATTATACAACTGTTATTTTTTTAATTTTTAAGAGACACTCGTCAATGCCCGTGTTCTGCCACCATATCGATTTTTAATTTAAATCAAATTATTTTAGTTACGTAACTGCATAAAAAAGGTTCTTAAAATTCGAGAATCGCTGTAACAAAACGAACCTAGTGAGTTTTGTTATTAAACTCTCGAGAATATTAATACCTAATTATGTAACGTTGCATGCAATAAATACTATAACAAGTCATATATCCAAGTAATTTTATTGTTTTTGAGAACGCCCTTTTCAGTGCTATATGGGTGTTCCAAATTTGCCCTTATTCGTACTTCCTTCATTCACTATTCTCTTTACAGTACTCTCTGACTTCCCTGAAACAATGTACATTTCAAAGTTTTATACATATTTATGATCATATCAATAAGTGGTATTCATGGTTAATTGGGTATCCGATTACAAGTGTATTAGTATATATCTATGTACAAGTGTATTATGTATCTATGTACAAGTGTATTATGTATCTATGTACAAGTGTATTAAGTATGTATCTATGTACAAGTGTATTATGTATCTATGTACAAGTGTATTATGTATCTATGTACAAGTGTATTATGTATCTATGTACGTACAAGTGTATTATGTATCTATGTACAAGTGTATTATGTATCTATGTACAAGTGTAACTGCCCCGTGCGGTGCCGGGTTAGAATAGCACCACCCCCTTTCTTCTCTTGGGTGTCGTAAGAGTCGACTATGGGAACCAGGTTAGTTTACTTTGCTTATTTTAATAGGATATACTTATGTTTTTATCTTGTGGGGATCAGCTGCAGATATTGAAACTGTTTTCATTTTCATAAAAGGGCTATCCGAGCAATTTGTAACCTGGGTTCGCGTGACTCATTAAGAGAATTTTTCAAATAAAAGAAATAGATATTTTAATGTATTTCAAATAATAATGTATGTTAAGAAGAACTTGTGCAATTTCCCAATGAACGCTGATAAACCAATCGCCACCAGAAACACTGGGAAACTCAAAATAACCTTCTATAGAGTAGTAAGAATCGTCCACAAAGGGACTTGTGGACGATGAACCCGACACCTCCCTGGGACTGTTGGTCGCCCTCCCGGAAATAGAGCAAGTTGCCGGACTTTAGGGTTATCGTGTCCTCCCCCTCTCTACGGACTTTAGATAACCCCACGACATCCCAACGCAACTTGCTCAATCATATCATATCATTTATTTGCATTGATCATACATCATCATACACAAACCTCGGGGCCGTGGCTTTTTTGTCGTGTCCATAGGGGTAAATGCCATAATCGCCACGCTTGGCATGCGGGTTGGCGATTGCAGTATATCCACCGCACTCCATGGGATGCTACTGCCCATCCCCCGGTGGTCTTGGTCGTAGTTTAAGGACATACCCGGGTCTTATTTATTACTTGGTGTTAAAAACTTACGTCTGGACTTCATAGTATTTTTTACATCATCTGATGCTATTCATTCTTGTTGTTCTTGAAATGTTTTCTTGTGGTTTTCTTTAAAAAGTGTATGTTCATTTGGTTTCTCAAACATATTACTATTATAATGGCTAATTTTATTCTGGGAACCTTGAGCAAAATCTACAGTTGTATTATTAGTTTTGCCATTTGTGCCGGTTGTGTACGATTCTTCATCATCAAAACTGCCTTGAATGGCTTCAGGTGTTGGTTCTTTCGACGATTTAGGCATAGAAACTTCATCGTTGAACTCGTCGTATAAATCGTTTATACTGTCTACTATTGGATTTTCAGGTACTTCTTTAGGAATTGATTTATCATCAAATAGATCATCGTCACTAACAGAATCCATAAGGCTTTTAGTTTCTTTGATTTCTTGATAGATAGGCGCATAAAATTAGCGAAACCTGGACATAATTCGATAATTGTAACAAACAAACAAAAAACTAAATTTTTAACACATTTTGATTTCGTAAGTAAACCATAATAAATAATTTTGTAAAAGTTCCTGTATTATGATAAGAAAAAATATAATTTAATCAATTATCGTGGATATTTTTTGTTTAATATGTTTCTTATAGTACTAATAAAATGTTGACGGTCTGTTTAGCCTAGTTAGTAGTGACAGTGCCTCCGAAGCTAGAGGTCCCGGCTTCGAATCCCGGTCAGGGCATTATTTGTGTATTTAGCATGGATTTTGTTCATGGGTCTTGGATGTTTTCTATGTATTTATCTATATAAGTATGTATATCGTCGTCTAGTACCCATAGTACACGCTTTGCTTAGTTTGGAACTAGGTCGATTTGTGTAAGATTGTCCCCCAATATTTATTTATTTATATTAAACAAAAAATATTCACGATAATTGATTAAATGATATTTTTCATATCATAATACACATACCTAACAAAGTTATTTATTTTGGCTTACTTAAGAAATTATATATAAATAATGGAAGCCATAAGCTGGACAGAAAGGAAAACAAATGAAGAGGTTTTGGATTTGGTAGGAGAGAAGCTTAGAGACTGATTTTGAAGATGATTGAGAACAGAAGAGGAAATATGTACGATACGATACGATACGATATGACAATTACATAAAAGCTATAATCGAAGGAAAGATAGAGGGGAGCAGAGGCAGGGGAAGACCGAGACGTGCGTTTATGGATCAAGCCAAAGAGAAGGTCAATGTAATGTCGTATCAGGAGCTCAAAGCATTGGCAGAGAACCGAACAGAATGGCGATTACTCCACCGACAAGAGCTACACTCTTAAATATATGATGATGATGAAGAAATCAAAATGTGTTTAAATTATAGTTTATTGTTTTTTAACATTGACGCGGAGCCTTAAAATGGTTGATTCTTTATATTTTAAGCATAACTAACTATACCTTAAATCATAGAAAAAGAAAATTACAGTTATCGAATTATGTCCAGTTTTTACTAATTTTATGCGCCTAAATACTGTTGATCCTGAAAAGCTATTAAAGTCTTTCTAAACCCAATGGGCAGCGATCCCGTTTGACTTATTAATCAATGATGACCGTGAGAAATCAATGGATTTTTTGGGAAATAATCCTATATATTGCTATATCCTGGATATTGGCCGACTAAAGAAATTTGATAGCCAAATGCAAGAGAATATGGCCAAATAAAGATTAAAAATGACTGTGCAGTGCGTGGCATAGTATTGATCCAAAAATTAAATACAATTATCCCAAAAGATAAAAGCAAAAATATTACCTCCTCTGTGTGTTCGGTCTTCACAGAAAACAGTTTCCTATGGCTTCAAAATCCAATAAAATGACGATGCCCTTAGTATATAAAGATATAGCTGATTAATGATTATGATTTCCTTCAATATCAATCAATTTTATGATAATTAGGTACTTTATTAAGAAATGCAAGTAAGTTAAAATTATTTCATAATATTATCCCATTTAAATAAGTGTCAAATCGTCGCGACCCCTAAATATCATTCTTTTTGGCTAAAAATTGGTAAAACAGTTCCTGGAGCGATATGAAACAAAAAGAGCCTCGTGGAGAATCAAATTTTTAAACTTTATTTTCTAGGACCACCCTAATATGTAAAATGAAACTATATTCTGTAAAAGGCTATAAATAAATAAATAAAATAGTATGTTTTTAGAACAATAACATCAAGTAATAAGTAAATAAGATATAACTTAAGTAACAAGTGCCTTAGTACTATGTTAGTCGATATTATCTAGGCACGCGACCAACAGCGTGTCCAGCCAAATTCACCCCTGCCCGGCTAGTATGATAGCTTATACGTTTTATGTGACGTTTTAGTACATTTTGGCCATATAACGTGACGGTATAAGCTATCATACTAGCCGGGCAGGAACTGGCGGACAGCAGCCTGTGTTATATTACACGAACCGTTTGGAGCCACTTTTGACCCCTTAATAATTCCAAATCTATTAAACATAAAAAATGAAATTTGGTACAAAAACTAGAAACACAAATTTCATAAATATAGGTGAAATAGTTATTGAGATGTCAAAGTCCAAAAAACGGCATTTTTACCACTGACTGACTGACTAGTAATCAAACACCAAACCCACTTCCAACCACGCATGGCATATTGAACTTGGCTGCCATTTTCACATTTATGTTTTTGATGAGATAAATAACACACGGCTGCTGCTCGCCAGTCCCTGGGGTGAACTTTGCTGAACACGCTGACGCGTGTCTAGATATTTGGGACATGTTTTGGACTACAATTGAACTCCTTCATGATGAGTATTGACACGTCCGTGTCAACAGTCATCCTCATCGATGAAGGACTCCAATAGTAGTCCGAAGCGCATTTCTTTCTTTAAGGGTCAAGTATGATCTACAACGACAAACCATTCGTTAGTTTGCGTTAGTGACAGCGACATCTATCGGGACCATTGAACTAGCGTACGTTACAGTAGAACCATAAATATAAGTTACATCGGAAATCTTCGTTCACGCCGACGAGTGCAGACAAGTACCGAATGAAATCGAATGTACGAGTATGATCAATTCAATAAAGACCTTGTTGCATTTTACGTAAAGTAGAATATGCAATGACAGGTGAACTCGTGCTCTCTCAATACGCGCAGCCAGACAAAATGGCGGTCGCCGGAGTTGGCGGCGTCGCGGGCAAAATCTTGGCTAACGGCCGTTGAGGATTTTACCCGCGCTAACGCGATATGCAGGCTCAACGTATACTTATTATACCTACGTAAGTCAGCGTAGCTAGCAGGATCATTTATACCGTCACAAATGTACTAAAATGTCACATAAAGCTTGACGGTAAAAGCTATCGTGCTAACTAGGCAGGCACTAGATCGCTTACACAGAGCTTGGCTTATCAGAGTAAATCGCTTGTTATCAGTTGTTATCAATCAAGGAAAGTATAAAATATTATAATTTGAGTTTTGACGTTGGCCAAAATTTTTTTATGCATAGGTACCTAATTCAAAATGTGGCACATCAACCGATGGGTCGTTAGGAAGGAATGTTAGGATACGTCCAATAGTACGAGTAAGCCCAATTTAACATAACAAACCAAGTTTGTCATTTTTTTAAAGTTATGGGGCACTTAAAACCGTCTACATTTTTAAAATTACGAAGTGTTAGAAAAAAACTATAATTTTGTAATGGTATATAGCTAAAACATAGTATCCTTGGAATATTTTTTTTTTATTTGTAAAGTAATTAAAATCATGTTTGAGTATAAATCAAAAACGCCCATAGTTTTGAACTCGACAACTTTACTCAAGAATGGAGCAGTCTGTTTCCTTTGTTTTCTAAGCTTTATTATTACAACGCAAACGATACACTCATAAGCGTAACACTATAACTACGTATGACGTGAATATTGATGAATATTGAAGCGAAATAAAAACTTTTGGAATACCGCGATAATAATGACATCCCGTATTGTGATAATGCTAACCGTGTAAAGGGCCAAAGACAACAATAGTATTTTTTTACGAATAATAAATTAGAATATTCATTTTTATACAGTTAACAGTATAAATGCTAAATAACTAATGCTTTTTAAAGATATGTAGGTATTTTAACGTCAGCATCACAGACCACTTAACCTATAGACCCCGCTTACAAGGGCGCCCGCGTAAGCCAAGCCTAAGCTCAAAAAACGTCAAGTGGTCAACACGCCCCCAAATATGCTCTTAGTATGCGGCCGATCGTTGACGAAGTAACGTGCAATATTCGACGCATTACTTGGCTTATAAAGTGCTCTAAATATGCCTTTTTGTATGGTTAAATTGTGTGGAAAGTGTAGCAAGACATCTAGTCTTCAAAAAGATGGGATTTCATTCCACAGGTAAGCTATTTTTACTTTTTTACCACGATAAAACAATAATAATTAAAAAGTCAAGGTTATCAAGTAAAGGTTGTAAACCTGGCAACGCGTTGATGTCTTTCAATGTCTGTCTCTTTCTTTCGCTTACTAATTTTTGTAATTTTGTCTTTGTCTAACCATTGCAGTCTCAAGTAGTGATGTGACTAATTGATTATTTAAACTTACGTACTTAACTGATACTCGTGAAACAATATTAAATTATGGTGAATATACGTAGGATACAGAACAAACTTATATTTTTGAATTAAATAATGGAAATTTATGTTACCTGCATATGTACAATTATAAATACATAAAAGTTTGTTCAAATCAAATTTATATCCTAACTATAATACTACAAATATGAAAGTCACTCTGTCTGTATATCTGTCTTTGCGCGTCTAAACTACTAAACCGCAGATGAACAGATAGTTGTAAGCTTAGAGAAAAATCATCGCTACTTATTAAAGATATTAATCCTGAAAAAAAAAAACGATACATAAGTTAATAATAATGAGAAACATGACTCTTTAATATCTATAATCTCTGCTATTAGACGCATATTGGCTATGTGCGAAGTAGGTGGTGGGGGTAAGCTAGGCGATCGTAGCGCACACCATGGCAGAAATGTGTACTTACCGGGGACCACTCTCAAATTTACTTTCACGTTTTCTATTGGTTTCTTAACGGTTTCCTACGATTCGTTTCGTTTGTATGTATTTATTTATTCTCTTATTTATTTCAGTAAAATTTCCAATACCGGGTCTTTCTTGTTTACTAAAGTAAATAAAATATTCATGTGTCATTCTTTGACATCTCTGAGTTTTGACATTGTCTCGGGACCTTTGACTTTTGTCGTTTCAGACGTGCACATAGCCAATACACGAAACTAATACACTTTAAGAGTCAATAGCATATTATATTTTCCTTGTATTTCTGTTTAGCCTAGTTGGTAGTGTCTTTGCCTCCGAAGCTAATGGTCCCGGGTTCGATTCCCGGTAAGAGCATTTGTTTCTGTGGTGAGCAGAGACATTTGTTTCTGAGACTTGGACGTTTTCTATGTATTTAAGTATATATCTATTAAATATATCGTCGTCCAGTACCCATAACACAAGCCTTATCGAGCTTACTGTGGGACTAGTTCGATTTGTGTAAAAAAATTCCCTAATATTTATTTATTTATTTGTATTTGCATTCATTTTTTATGTGTTAATGATTATGATTATTGTTCTTATACTTTTATTCCTATTACCATAATAGGATAGATAGGAATAACATATGAACTGTGTCAAGTCACCGTACTGTATACTCTACCGACTGTACAGGCGAGGAATTTGATTTCTGGACCACTTCGTACTTTGTCACAGTGAAAATCAATGTGAAAGCTGCTAGAAATCTCATATGACTTGACACTGTGACAAGGTACGAAGTGGCCCAGAAATCAAATTCCTCCACTGTACATTAAACAATATGCATTTATATTCAGTTAGTATCTTTGAATTAAAAACAATTTAAATTGCTTTTCGTATTTTTATTGATTTCAATTAAAAACTTAAATTTACACTTATATTCTGTAGTATATTTTTCGAGTGTGTCCCATCACTACACAAAATGGCGCGCGTCACGCACCGTACACGTGATTGCTCGTTGATCTTGTACTAGCCAATCACAGTGCACTTGTCGCCCCCCGCGCCCCGCCAATTTGGCAGTTTGAGATTCAAGACAAAGTTCTATGAAGCGGTGTCTATAGGGTTAAGTGGTCAGTGGTCAGCATTAACGTAATACTGAAGACAAATGTCATTCATATTTTAAGTATTTTTCTAGTTTCTACCCTCATACACTTTTTGTTCGAGGTACGTGCCCATCGGTTTTTATTAAAGCTGCATTGAATGTAGCGTGGTTATACGAAGTGATCAAGGAATTATCTTATTTACAATTTGGTTCATTATTTTCACTAAGACGTCGAAGTTTTCACTAAGATGTGTAAGTAGCACTAACTTTTTACTTTTCAAGTAATAGAAAATATAATTATGGATCATTAACAGTTGAATTGAAAATATAATTATGGATCATCAATCAATTTGGTAATGGGTAGTATCATTGTAGGACTTTCGTAATATATATTTTTGTATGACACTGACATCTGCTTTATTTAAATTCGATTGAAAATGATTACGCAGTATTTTAATTGTAATGTGACATGTCCATATCTAAATTTTGTAAATTAGTTTATCTCATGCCTTGTTAACTCAATGTGTGTACGTCTGTAAAGACAGGGTTCGGTGAAGTGAAACAATTATGCTAACAAATTTATCTGTTATATGTACCTACCTGAATTCCACACACAATAATGATTTATGATTTATTTATTATTTTGTGAAATTATCATCATCAGTATAGGTCGATTCACAAGAGCTGGCGCGGAGAATGTATGAAACTGACAATAATTTCATAGACATTCCACGCCAGCTCTTGTGAATCGACCTATACAACAAAGCCTTTTTATTGCTCAAGAAAAGTAATAAGTATAAAGTTAAATGTTAAACTAAATATCGATAACTATTACTTATTAAATAATTCTATTGTTATCGGGACCCCTTAGGCCGGGTACCTACAAAATATATTCTCTTACTTCTTCCACACTTCTTTCTTCTTAATATTATTATTGTTATGTAATATTTTTCCAGATTCCTGTTTCCTTTAACTTGATTCGTGCGAAAAACACTGGACAAGTGGGGCCCTCAAGAAAGTGATAGCCGACATTGAGGAGTATATTATTGTATCAAGACGCCTTAACTTGAAACAGTCTGAGCTATACAGAACAGTGGATGAAGAAAGTACATTTGCAGCTTTTAGATTTGTTCCAGTTTGAAGAAATAACCTCGCACACAGCTTACAGCGAGGAGTGGATACCTACAAACCTTTTTTAAGCGTTTTCGAAAGGGCTGGCGCGGGAATGTAGAATGCTGGATTATTTGAAGATTTCAGATTCTCCTGACTTCATCAGCGCACGTGGCGTGACGCACCACACTCCCCTTCACTAACTTGGATCATGTTGATCAGGACAGGAGCAATTGTTACAAGACCTCAGGAACGCTCCCCTGTACCGGGAGCTGGCGGCGTTGCTGCGACCCGCGCGCCCGTGAGCTGCCTCTCAACCCGAGCGATGGCTGTCAAACCGAGGATAATAAGAGCCTGAAATTGATTTAATTTAACTGCTGTAACTTATAAAATAAAACATTTCGTTGTGTGTTGTAATATTTATTTAAAGCTTTTTTATGTTCGGATGTTCTCCTCTACAGGTCGCATTTCACAACCGATTCTCGTAAAATTTTGTGAGCAGATTCGATAATTACATAATTTTTTTTGGCGATTCAGGTTTTGGAAATTTGGAATATGAAAAAAAAAGTTTTTTGCGAGGTTTGCAGCTCACAGAGCCACTAGTTTAAAAAACTAAACATAAGGATAAGGTGGCGCCTAGCTCTCTGCTAGAAAAAAATACAACCTAATATTTAAGGATCTTATCCGGAATCTTAGTACCTATCATATTTTTGTCGGCCTGTTGTTGGTTGGTTGGTAGTGACACTGCCTATTAAGCTGGAGGTCCCGGGTTCGAATAAGGCATTTGTTTACGTGGTTGGCATATGCTTGGATGTTTTCTATGCATTTAAGTACCATAGGTCGATTCACACAAGCTGGCGCGGAAAATGTATGAAACTGTCAATAATTTCATAGACATTCCGCGCCAGCTCTTGTGAATCGACCTATATATGTATATCTATTGAATATATCGTCGTCTAGTACCCAAAAAAAAGTCGTTCTTGGAAAATTGTATCAAGTTCTACAATAAAATTCCTAAACACATTACTGAACTTAGCAGTTCAAAATTCAAATCTGTAGTAAAACGAACACTTATTTCAAAAGCATATTATAAGGTTAACGATTACATCAGGGATGTTTGGCAATGATAGCGTCCTGCACAGATAATCTATCACGAAAATATGTTTTCTACTGTAGCATTGTAGTTTTGAATTGCAGTGAAGTCGATGAACTGGGACACCATGGGCTTTCTTGTCCAAAAAGCGCAGGCCGCTTTTCTCGCCACGCCGCACTGAATGATATCATCCGCCGGTCTCTTGCTTCAATCAACGTGCCAGCCCTTCTCGAGCCAACCGGCTTAGCAAGAGATGATGGAAAGAGACCGGATGGGATGTCATTGGTTCCGTGGAAGTTGGGAAAGGTTCTGGTGTGGGACGCAACTTGCGTGGACACACTTGCTCCTTCCCACCTCAGCGGTACCAGCATTCGGTGTGGTGCGGCGGCTAAGGCGGCTGAAAACCTAAAGAGCCACAAATACAGGGATCTCGGACCAGAATATATTTTTATGCCTTTTGGCGTCGAGAGCCTTGGCCCATGGGGTCCCAGTGCTCACCTCCTTTTCAAAGAGGTGAGCAAGAGATTAATCGACACAACTGGTGACAGAAGAGCTGGCAGCTTCCTCGCCCAACGCATTAGCATTGCAATACAGCGAGGAAACGCTGCCAGCATCCTCGGCACCATGCCACGGGGGCCCAATTTTCTAGATATATTTTAGTTTAGTTTAGTTTTAATTTAGATATATTTTCTTTCATTTTTAGGTCCATTTTAAGATGTAGCAAAATATAATAAGATCTGTCTCCTCATTATCATTAAATAAATGTTTTGTGGTATATTTTGTATATTTTTTGAAAAAATGACTCTTCGCTCGGTTTCTTACGCCGGTTCTTCTCGTGGCAGAGGTTTAGTTTTTTGAACCGGTGGTAGTTTATTGACGTTCATAGGTGCATGTAATTATGCGTAATTTGTAGAATAAATTACTTTTAAAAAAATACACAAGCCTTATTGAGCTTACTTTGGGACTAGTTCGATTTGTGTAAAAAGTGTCCCTATAATACAATACAATACAGGATGTTTGGGATAACGATGTAGTAACTTTAGGAGGTGACGATGACACACGGGACTATTACGAAGAGTTTGAACTCTACATGTCTTAGTCCAATCTATGATAGTTTTTTTTTTAAATCGAGTTTCTCCTTGTTTTTAATTTTAATCCCAAAATTTAGATGAAAAATTACATTTAGATGAAAAATAAAAAATAAAACTATCATAGATGGGACTAAAGACAAATTCTTCGAAATAGTCCTGTGTGTCATCTCCTAAAGTTCCTGCTTCGTTATTCCAAACACCCTGTAGGTATAATAATATTGCATTATCTCTTGCATTAACATTAAAACTTTAGTTCTTCCTGACTGGCCACAAAATGTGTATACCGCCAGACCAACCCAGTCCATCTGTCATTGTCGCGAAACTATGCTAGTCCAGTCAGCGTCCAAAGTAACTGAACAAAAACAAGCTATCATAATTTTTAAGAAAAAAAAACCGACTTCAATGGCGGGGGCCGGTGAAAGATCTAATAATACTTAGACGGTGCACTCTAGGATTCCATACAATAAAATAAAAATGGCTAAAAGTATGTTTATAATAGTAGAAGACTAAGTACCCTCAATTCCTCATGGAATCCTCGTCAGAACTCAAGCTTGACAAAAATGTGTTTTGAAAACCTAGCTTGCTTGACAAACATAACGAAGACAACAAATCGCCAAACGTGAACTATGCGTCTTCGAAGAGACCCGTTCTGATCATTATCAGCAGTTCCACTTTATCAAATGTCACTTTTTTGAATGAAAATGCTTGATTAGTTAATGAAAATACTAAATTCACTATATGTGTGCCTTTCACATTTGAGGAGTTCCCTCGTTTCCTCATGGATCCCATCATCAGAAATCGAGCATGACCAAAATTAATCGTGAAAATAGAACTTGCTTAACAAACACAGCTAGAAGGACAAATCGCCAAACGTGAACTTTTCGTCGTTGAAGAGTTCTTCTGATCATCATCAGCAGTTACACTTCAGCAATTGTCACATTATTGTATGAAAATGCTTTAGTTGTTGATAAAAACACAAAAATCACTATATGTTTTCCTTTAAGATTTGAGGAGTTCCTTCAATTCCTCATGGATCCCATCATTAGAACTGCGTTTTGACAAAAACGGGACCAACTTGGATATATACTTATAATCAAAAAAAGAATTTTCAAAATCGGTTCAGAAATGACGGAGTTCTGGAGTAACAAACATTAAAAAAAACACAACCGAATTGATAACCTCCTCTTTTGAAATCTTGAAGTCGGTTAAAAAGCAATAGTCATGTGTAGTGTCTAAAGATACACATCATTTAACAATTCAGAATTATCTGAAATTTTTAGTGTTCATAATAAATGATCATGTCAATGATGCAAAAGTAACATAAATGTCATGTCATGCGATGTGCATCATATACAAATGTTCTCTGTGATGTGCATGCGATACATTCGGTCCTTTCATTTCGGCTCCGACGTCATGGAGTCTTCATTTTTTCATTTGGCAATCGCTTATTACACATTTTTATATGTTTACACTTTACTAGACCGTGTAGAAGTTAAGTTGTGACAGATAATTCAATGTAGGTACTAAAATAGTTAAATATTCGCTGAATGTAAGCGTCGTAGTTGTTCCGTTGCTAATATGCAAAAAAACTTGTATGCGGCGGCAGCCCGAAGGTTGCCATAGAACCTCGGAAATTAAAGAAAGCCTTACTTTTCATGAAGTTGTTTAAATTATCTTGTGTATCGAAATATTATATTCCTAATGCTATGTGCACGTCTGAAACGTCAAACGTTAAAGGTCCCGAGACAATGTCAAAACTCAGAGATGTCAAATAATGACACATGAATATTTTATTTACTTTAGTAAACGAGAAAGACCCCGTATTGGAAGTTTTACTGAAATAAATAAGAGAATAAATAAATACATACAAACGAAACGAATCGTAGGAAACCGTTAAGAAACCAGTAGAAAACGTGAAAGTAAATTTGACAGTGGTCCCCGGTAAGTACACATTTCTGCCATGGTGTGCGCTACGATCGCCTAGCTTACCCCCACCACCTACTTCGCACATAGCCAATAACCCGCGCTCACCCCGCGTTTTTTTTGCGTGTAGTATGTACGAGTGCCGTCGCGAACTACTGTTTACACATTCGTGGGGTGTATTCGCACACGAATATGGAGGACGTGAAAATAATAACGGCATGCGCGCTACATCATCCAAATGAGCTCTTTCTGTAATCTGTTGATAAAAAGAACATTTAGGTCTAAAATTCGCACTTCAATCCACTACATTTTGGCTAGACGTCGTTTTGGGTAGGGCGAGGGCGAATGTGTGAACAGTAAGTTCGTGTTCGCTATTTGCACAAACCAATAAGAGATTATTCGTGTTTTTGATTCGCGTCCGAAAAACCGCTCCCAACGCGAATGCACGAATTGCAATGTAAATCGCGAGGCGAATAACGAATGTACTGTTTACACATGCGTATTCGTTATTCGCCTCGCTATTCGTTCGAACAGGGTACACCGGGTAAGGACACTCCATACAAAAGCACAGTGTGTTATTTTCCTTGAAATGCGGTCATCTATAATTTACCCCTTTATCCTATAGATCTACCTAAGAACTAAAACTTCTAGGAAGAAACCATGTATTTTTTATGTTTATTTTTGAAGTTATTTAAAAAGTTGAGAAATCTTTATAAAAACCATAGAAATGAATTATTTAGTTTTAAATGTATTGTGATTATGCTTTATACAATGGTGTCTTAAAAAGGGTAGTTATATTTACTAATTTAGTTGAAAAGAAATTATAAATAATCGTTACTAAAAGGGAAAAACCATGATTTTTTAAAATAATAATTATTTTTTTATTTGGTTAGTCTCATTGTTTCTGTAGTGGTTTTTAACATGAATCGTTTTATATTGTATTTAGCTATGATATAAAAAAAACTGAGATGCGAACAATGCGGGACACCAGAGATATTGATTTTTTTTGTTTGAGGTTAGGGTTGTCAACTCCTATATTATAACAATTCTTAGATAACTTCGACTGCCAATTTACTATCTTTCTTGATGTAAAATAAAATATAAATAGTTTTCTTTGGTGTAAAAAAAGAATTAAGTACCAATTTTAAGCTAGACTCCCTTCACGTTAGTAGTTGGAAAGTAGAATAGGAGAAATCTATTAATAGGTATTCTACATACTCTTTTTAATTATGCGTTGCACATTATCATGGAAGACTTAATCATGATTTGTGTACTTTCTTCGATGAAGGACATCATGTGATATTGGCAGTGGCGGCTGTACCTTGAGTGCGCTCGTGCGTTGCACTACCAAAATTTTTGCACCATCAATAAATATCATCGTCATCAATAAAACAATCTCAATTATCTGTAATATACATACATATATTACATTTAAAAAAATGCAAAATAACCAACCACTACGCTATGTCGTAGTCTTTAAAACTCTTTTTCGCTCAGTCTCAGCTCAAAAAACCTCTCCGTGCGCTTCGTGGAGCGCACGCACTAGTCAGTATATTTTCTATGAGAAACTCGTTAGAACGCCAGGCGCGTGAGACGGAAGATACTCCGTACAAACTCTATGAAGAAATAGGTGAATTCGGTGCGCCGCACGAAGCTCGCGTATGCCCGCGTACTGCCGCTTAGCCGAAGATATCCGAGAATTTGCCGACTAGACACGAGGTGGCCGGCCGAGTGGATGACTCATGTATTACCCGACCAAGCGAAGTTAACGCTCAAAATATAAAGCTTTTCTTGCGCACCAATTGTCAAGTTCGCTTAGTTGGTTAATAACAAGTCCTGTGCACTTTTCTTCGACCTTGTCCGTGCAGCGCGCCTTATTCGTTTCGTGTTTATTGTTTGTTTTTGTATGTAAAGTAAGTGTGCCTGTCTTTTGTGAAGTGAGGAACTGTGTGTTTAATGGAAAGAATAAGTGTGAACAATAAAATCGAGAATATTAAAAACAATAATAAAACTTTTAGTGATTGATAAATTAGAAATAAAATAGCTGGACCGCCAAGGTCATGTCTTATTTGCCAGGGACCAAAATCGACGGATTGAGGTAATACATAAAAAATAAAATTGTTAGTAGGAAAACGTGGTTGTATTGCAATTTTGAGTTATATAATATAATATCCGTAAATTAGCGCACCACCGGTTTTCGTAGTCAGCAGCCGCCACTGGATATTGGGAAGGGGTCCGCCCTCGTCAAGCACTTTGCTAAAACCCAATATCTTTACATGTTATCTGGAGGAGCGGGGGTGAGGCGTCATGGAGCCGTTAAAGCTGCATTGCCTCCGCAGGAGCTGACCCATCCTGCGGGGGGATGTCCTCCCGGGCCTCGACCGGGGGACTTAATGCTAGGGGGGCATGAGGGCGCCAACTCTCATGCTGGTCAGCGAGTGGCAAACTTTCATTCTTCCGAGAATGAAAACAGTAGCGCAGCAATGCGCGCTGTTATTGATAGTACGACGAGTATACCATTGACGTTGACGCGGCTCGAGGTTAGTATCTTCGGATGTCGAAGAATCAAGAAAGTGAATGTGTTATTGATAACTATATTATGCATGTTTCGTATTAAAATCAGATACGAAACCGATAAGAATACGGAGAAAACTGCAATTTAGTAAAAAATGAAAAAAAAAAACGATTTCTCTTTGTACATTGTAGATGCAATACCTAAACATTGTATATGGGTAGACATTGTATTGTTACTATAATAAAACAATTAAATATGTGAATCATATAATTATTTCCAAATGTACAATCATAAACAGTTATATGCTGACGTCAGCATAACTGTAAATAACTTAAAAACTAAACATAAAAAAACATAGTTTCTTCCTAGAAGTTTTAGTTCTTCGCTAGATCTATAGGATAAACGGATAAAATTATAGGCGACCGCACTTGAAGGAAAATTACACAGTGTGGGAGGGTATGAATATACCATACGTTCGTCTCCTATTATATTCATTGCTACTCAGGGAGTATCAATGAATATACTAGGAGATGAACATAGTAAAGGATTGACGACATCAAGCCTTAAGGAATTTTACGAAGTACCAAAAAATCTGACACGTCTGGAACTATTAGAAATATAAAACAGTTCAAAAAACTACAACCAACTTTTTGAGCAAATGCGAGAATCTTTACCAAAAAAAGCAGACTAATACATACATATACATAAATACATACTTGAATACATCATGACTGTTATGCACTTACCAACTAACCGGCCGTCAAATTAAGTATATACGTTCAAAATATGAACTTTCCTCTTTATTCAGTTCGTTAATATTTATAATTATAAAGGTACACTTGAAAGACAATAATAGCACTGGAAAAAATATAGATAATTCTGCTATAATGTTTAACTCTGATGTGACAACCCTATTCCCATAGAAATTAGGTAAATCCTTAGAAATGCAATATCTCCGAAGTCCTGCTATTAGAGCATGTGATTTTTTTTTGTATTGTTTACCACCATAGTGTGCATCTACCTAAAGTTAAAAACATTGCGCCAACATAAAGACAAAGTAGAAAAAAATGGTTTTCTAAAAAACATAAATAATTAAATTACTTCATAGATATAGCACCTACACGATTTTTCTTTTGCATATAGTTAGATGGTACTATGGCACATTTTGTTGTAAATATATCACATGGACTTGATGTTTGTTTTAGGACTGAAAGTTAAAAAACAGTTTTTCACTAAAATCACAAAATCTCCAATTACTCAAAAACTAAGTGAAATAGAAATATAGTTTCTTCCCCAAAGTTGTATAATCGCTTGTGCTACTAGTGGTAGCCGTACAAGCCCGATTTCAGAGAAATACTGCAAATCGATGTACAGTTTAGCCGTTTGGCACACGCATACTAGAGGTCAAAACAAAATTTTTGACCCGCTTTGAGTTCCTAAAAAAATTTCCCTTAGGGAGGGAGTAATGAGACATTTTACTTTTTGTACGGAAAAAAATTTTTTTTTCAGAAACCTAACTTGTGTGGTATCGTATGAAAGGGCTTTTTAAGGCAATTCTAAAAATATACCACATCATTACATTTCAGCCATATTTTTTTTTTAATTTATGAAATTATTTTCAAAATTGCTTTCTTGGGGTTAGATATTAAGATATAACGTATCATTTGTGATACGTCGTGTCTGGTTGAGCCCAAACTTGGTATGTTTCGAAAATTATTTTTGATTTAATTAAAAAAATATGGCTGAAATGTAATGATGTGGTATATTTTTAGAATCGCATTAAAAAACCCTTTCATATGATACTACACACGATAGGTTTCTGAAAAAAAAATTTTTTTCCATACAAAAAGTAAAATGTCTCATTACTCCCCCCTAAGGGAAATTTTTTTAGGAACTGCGGGTCAAAAATTTTGTTTTGACCTCTAGTATGCGTGTGCCAAACGGCTAAACTGTACATCGATTTGCAGTTTTTTTAAGCGTACAGCTTACACTATACGCGTTAAATGAATGACGTGTCGGCCGGTCTCCCCCGTTCTCAGTCGGGGACGCCTTGCCGTCGCGGCAACACGCTTAACGTTGAAGTCGGCAATTACTTCGCGCGACAAATGATATCAAGTTACGAGCGTCATTATTATTGTGTTTATGGATGTTTCAATTCATAAATATTGCCGACTACTTGAGTCTACTATATTGGCTATGTGCGAAGTAGGTGGTGGGGTTAAGCTAGGCGATCGTAGCGCACACCATGGCAGAAATGTGCACTTACCGGGGACAACTGTCAAATTTACTTTCACGTTTTCTATTGGTTTCTTAACGGTTTCCTACGATTCGTTTCGTTTGTATGTATTTATTTATTCTCTTATTTATTTCAGTAAAATTTCCAATACGGGGTCTTTCTCGTTTACTAAAGTAAATAAAATATTCATGTGTCATTATTTGACATCTCTGAGTTTTGACATTGTTTCGGGACCTTTGACGTTTGACGTTTCAGACGTGCACATAGCCAATTACTATGTGCACAATATTAACTATGAATTACATAGGAACAGATCAAGTAAAAATAAATGTAAGACAAATTACAATAAACTTTTTAAAATATGTAAGATTCTCCCAGTAAGCCTTAAGCATAAATTCATCCTAGCACTTAATCACCACGGCAGTCGAGAACATAGCCTACCTCATATATGCCACACTTACGGCACCAGCCCGGCTAGTATGATAGCTTATACCGTCACGTTATAAGGCCAAAATGCACTGAAACGTCACATAAAACGTGACAGTATAAGCCATCATACTAGCCGGGCAGGGGTGCTACCGCGAACTTCGAAAATCGAACTTCGTAGCGTGCCGTCCCTTTCACTCTCGTGTTATACACTATATGACGGAAAGGGACGGTACGATACGAAGTTCGATTTTCGAAGTTCGCGGTAGCAACCCAGGTCGGTAGCTGCGGGCAAGTACGATATACCGAGGGTAACCAACTACTACGGCGATAGATGCCTGCGGAAACGCCTAACCTATTTTAAACTGCGTGCCGGCAGATATCAGACTGGACACCAATAGAGCAACATTTAAAAGAAAATTATTTAGTTATTTTTTAAATAGCATAGTAGAGAATAGAGTCTAAACTATATACAAATAGTAATAAGTCGTAATAGATGTTATATTATATTAATTATATATGTGTAGTAATAGTAGTCAGCGAAGAGACTCGGATCCCACAGTCAAACTGTGTAAACCGTTTTGTGTGACATTCACCAATTGTAAAATTGTATCTTTTTATAATAATAAATAATAAATAAATAAAAAAAAGTAACATTGTACTTTGAAATTTGAATACCTAAAAACACATAGGTACTTTTAAAAAAAAGAAATGAATAATATTAAAAAAAACTATCATTCGGTTTTGAATATTTATGCTTGTACAGTAAACTCATTTTTATACAACTCGTCCAATTCAAATGATTATATTACACTATTATTATTATATAGGTACATAGTTTATTATTTTATGTCTTAATTATTTAAATACTCTTTTAGGGAAGAATATGCCTTCTTAAATAGAAAATTAACAACTCTTTCTTGAATATATTAGTCAGATCATGAATATGATATCGACGACCTGTTTAGCCTAGTTGGTAGTGACTCTGCCTCCGAAGCTAGAGGTCCCGGGTTCGAATCCCGGCCAGGGCATTTATTTGTGCATTTTTCACGGATATTTGTTCTTGGGTCTTGGATGTTTTCTATGTATTTAAGTATGTATTTATCTATATAAGTATGTATATCGTCGTCCAGTACCCATAGTACAAGCTTTGCTTAGTTTGGGACTAGGTCGATTTGTGTAAGATTGTCCCCCAATATTATTATATTATTATTATTATATTATTATATTGAGGATGTGGATGAAATGGAGCCTATTGCTGTCACTCGCGTGTCCGTCTGTCGTCTGTCACACATTTTGTTCCGAAGAATATTTTGACTTCCCATTGACCTATGACCTATGAGGACTTGAAATTTTATAATAATGTTTATTATTACGTTTATTTTACTAAAATACCAATATAATGCTATATCTCATTTGTTTTTTAGTTGTACGGAACACTCGGTGCGAGAGTCCGACTCGCACTTGGCCGTTTTTTTTCATTAATTTACTTTGACACGCAGTTTTATCTATCTATTCCAAAGAATAATTTAGGAATGACCCTAATCCCAAAACAAAGAAAGACGTTTTATACAACCCTGTGCCCGAACAACTACTTATTACTAGTGTCCGACCGAAACATGTTTTTTGGCCGAAACCGATACCAAAGGTTCGGTTTTGACTCTAGCTTCGGCCGAAACCGAAACCGAAAATTTTATAGACGTGTTAAAATCGTTGATTTTAAACATATGATCAATGAAACAGCTATAATCCGTGTAGGACGTAGTAGTTAGAGCTTTATAGGACATCAATGTATGGGAACCAATATTTTTGACATTAAAGCATGAGCCTTGGCAGTGTATTACTTAGGTATATTAGAGTTGAAACGCCCGGGTGACAAGGGCGGACGCCCCGCTGGTGGGGAGGGGGAGGGGGGGAAGGTTCGTTCCGCCGTGCGTTCTTTCGGTCCTCCTATCATATTTTATATACCGACTAGGGCATGTTTGGTATCGTTTTCGGATAAATTGAGAATGGCCAATCATTTTCTGGTATATAAATAACATCTTTTCATAGAAAAAATATGAAATAAAGACAAAAGTCGTAAAATCATAATTAAAAAAAAATCACAGATCTCGTGCACTACACGACCATCAAGGTACATTGAAAATGAACTCAACAAAATAAAAAAATGCATTACATTTGCTAATGTTATGCCAATTTGGTTGATATATAATATGTAAACATAGCTCACATACAAAATTCCTATTAAATTGGCAATTTTTTAAAGCGCAGCCAAGTTACGGTAACCACATAAAAAGGCATTTGCCACTTTACTAATATTCACGCAAGATAACGGCGACTTCAAATTAACTCGACCTCCAAACTCCGACTATAACTATAACAAGAATTTTCAAAGTCGAATTCAAGATGACACCCTAGGCCCCAGGAGAAGGATAAATTATATGATATCATAACCTTGATTATTTGTTTAATTTTCTCGCAATCGAAGTGAAAAGTAGATGTATAACTCATGTATTAAACTCATTTTATCCTCTACTTTATATCGACCCTTGCCTGCGGCTCGGGTCGATAAATTATCTCGGATAAAATGGCTTGTTTTATGCAATCTCAGTCAACTATTTTATTTGCTAAGGTTTTGGAAGATATTGGTCTTCCAAAACATCATTGACTTATCCACGAATTGCTATTTCCCGGGCACTGCAATAATGTGCTATTGTTGTCTCGAAGTATAATTAATAATAATTTATTATAGAAACAATACATGTTTAATTTAAACAATTTGAAATATAAAACTAAAACTAACTACAATTGTATAATTGTGTTGATTTAAAAATATATATATTACCTACTAATAGTCGTTCTGACTTTTTGACTTCTTTCAAAAAGGTTAGGCTACAGCGCAAACCCTTGACCCGATCGTCTTTGTTTTGGGCTCAAATTGTAGCCGACTAAATTGTCCAGAGAAGTTTTGATCAAAATTTTGATATCTATCTTCGTTTTCAAAATAACGAGTGCCAAAATGAAAAAATCGGAGGAAATTGATTTTTTTTTCACTATTTGGGCCAAAACTATTTCGTTCTGGACTTTCTCAAATAATTCTCTTTGCATCTTACACATCTCGTAAATACGCGTCTTTTGAGCCTAGTTTGAATATCATACCTTCACAACTCTCTAAAATATAAGGGGATCGCACTATTTCGTGAAATGGGACCCTATACTGGAGCGAACGAAAAGACATTTTCAATGTCAAAATTCTTTCTGCGTCTATTACGTAAAAACAAGCAATGATTTGGGCATGAAAAAAATACAATTATAAAGCCACATTTATCGATTCCAAACATATATAATTGTATTTTCTATACAATTGATGATTTGCATTTGTTTGGTTTTCAAAATAAAACTAACAAGTCACAGATCTGATCATATATTACCTATTGTTAATTTGATTATTATACTGGAATTCGTACATATAATGAATATTCTAGTTGGTAGTGAGACCGCCTCCGAAGCTAGAGATCCGGGGTTCGTATCCCGGCCAGGGCACTATTTGTGCATTTAGCACGGATATTTGTTCCTGGGTCTTGGATGTTTTCTATGTATTTATCTATGGTCGTCTAGTACCCATAGTACAAGCTTTGCTTAGTTTGGGACCAAGTTGATTTGTGTAAGTTTGTCCCCCAATATTTATTTATTTATTTAAATATGATAGGAGGACCGAAAGAACGCACGGCGGAACGAACCTCCCCCCCCCCCTCTCGCCCTCCCCACCAGCGTGGCGACCGCCCTTGTCTCCCGGGCGTTTTTAACTCTAATCCACCTAAGTAATAAGTGTGTAACACGTTTCATCACAAGCACACAACTTAGTGCACTACAATTGTTGTTGGGAACACTTGCATGTAGCAGCGCATTTCTTCTTGCATCTGCGCCTAATCATTTCCATGCAGGCTTCGGCAGCTACAGGCAAACTAATCCAAGTAGGTTCCCATCTATTCTTTTTTATCTGTCATTCATCAACTTTCGTCCATCCCCAACCAGATGGACTAGGAATATTTTGGATCGGTGACATTTGACCCCATACATAAACTGCTTGAATAACTGCCCGCAGGAAATGCTGGTGCAGTGCAACATTCTTTGGTGGAATATTTTCCAACTGGCGGGTTTATTCCGTAAAGAACTGCTTTCGGCATTCGTTGACAGTCGAAACTGAGCTGGATTAAAGATATATTATTTATGACTGTTTTGACCGAACGCGTTGGCTATTTCTTTACAGCAAAGGTACTGCTGGTGTTTCCCAGTACATATGTGTATCCACAGTTCCTCTAGCTGAGGTTTTTTTTTGCACACCCGCAGCAGCTAACACCACAACATCTAAAAGCGTTCGGAGCACCCAAGGTTTAGCTTCTTGTTACCATGAAGAAGCCGACTAGAGAATGATGGTGCACGTAGCTGACGCTGTAAGCCAAGGTTATACACGGATCGTGATTCGCACCGTTGATGCTGATGTTGTGGTAGTAGCGGTCGCAAGTGTGCAAAAACACTTAAGCTAGAGAATCTCTGGGTACACATTGGTACTGGGAAACACCAACAGTACCTTTGCTGTAAAGAAATAGCCAACGCGCTTGGTAAAACAGTCATAAATAATAAATCTTTATTGTATACGTTACGACTGGATAAAATTAATCAAATATATTTTCTTTTACAGGGCCTCAAAAAGCAAAAGTTCTTCCTCTGTTCCACGCCTTCACAGTTTTTCAGCTGACACATGACACAGTTGCCTTTTTTAACGGAAAGGGAGAATATTCCACCAACGAATGCTGCACTGCACCAGCTTTTCCTGCGGGCAGTATTCGAGCAGTTCATGTATGGGGTCAAATGTCACCGATCTAAAATATTCTTAGTCCATCTTATTGGGAATAGACGAAAGTTAATGAGAGATGGGACTCGCTTGCCAGGAGCGGCCGAAGCCTGCATGGAAATGATTAGGTGCAGATGCAAAAAGAAATTTGCTACTGGATGCAGGTGTTTCCAACAACAATTAAAGTGCACCGAGTTGTGTGCTTGTGATGGAACATGTTAATCATAAATATATGTCCGAATTTGAGTATATAAATCCTTCAATCAGAGTAACAATAATATATAGTAGAGCCTGGTGTGACTCATGACCTGGAGTGGACGTCCCCAACTTAAAACACATCCAGAGAGCGTGGGATACTCCACGCCTCAAAGCAACCCGTGCTTCCCTTATTAATAACAGTCCGGACGACGCTGACCAGGCTCGTATTTTGGCGGTCTCGGCGAGCGAGTCAGGCCACTGGTTGCATGCCCTCCCTTTCCGTCAAATAGGAACAGATCTGGATCGAAGCACTTTAAGGACTGGAATATGCCTCAGACTTGGATCCAGAATCTGCGTTCCCCATACTTGTACCTGCGGCAAGAGTGTAGACCGGATGGGACGACATGGTCTCTCTTGCCCTAGAACCGCCGGCGGTTTATACCGCCACGGCACAATCGATGACTTGGTCCGCCGCTCGCTTGCCACCGTCTCTGTGCCCGCGACCCTGGAGCCAGCGGGTATGGCAAGAGACGATGGTAAGCGTCTCGACGCTTTGACCCTTCTTTTTTGGAGCCATAGGTCATCAATGGCAACACGCACTGGTCAAAGACTTTAACTATTGACGAGAGGATAATCGATACATGACGAAAAGATATTGTGTCTCCCAGCCAAGTCATTTTTGAAAATTGATCTCCTACTCGAAATTGCACCTGCCAAACTGAACCGTTTGTCCTAGGCTCAGGGACAGTGCACAAATTTGTCGACAACTTTGAGCGTAGAGTCTCTGATCTTAACTGGAGTACTACGTACTACATAGGTACATGGACGTTAGTTATGATCTTCGTTTGGTCCATGTTCATCCTCAGATCATCGAGCATAGTACTTAAGTTCTCCGTTCTCAGTTTTGAAGAAGAACAACCAAACTCCTGTCCCATGCCTTTGAGAATGACTAAATCGAACAGCTTTTGAACTAGATATAAAATTAACTAAAATAATATTTTGATCTTTAACGTTAACAGATCACAATCAGCCAGCCTCGAAAGACTAATTAGAATTCACGACACGAAAGTAGGTACAATGTTGTAAGTTTCGGCACGGCCGAAAGGTTCGGCCTTTTTTTAACCGAAACCGAACCTTCGGCCGAAACATGATTTTTAGGCCTAAACCGGCCGAAACCGAAACCGAAACTTCGGTCGGACACTACTTACTACCGATGACGTCACAACTGTTCCTTATGGACCATTTAGGCTGGGTTGCACCAAACCGTCTGTAATCGTAAGCTGTGTTCGTTAAAATTTCAGTGTATGGAAAGTTTGACAAGTTTCTATAGGATGACAGCTGCCGGCGCCATATTTAACGTTGATCAGTCTGTGATCGTAAGTCGGTGCAACTGAGCCTTAGACGAGGCCAATCATTGAGACAATCCATTAAGCCAGCAAATTAGAAATCGTTCTATTACAAAGGACTGGCTTCATCAATGTCTTGAAGACAATCCAATGCAGTGGACTGTCTCTACTTACACGATGCCAATATTGGATTGGCTTACTGGATTGTTTCAATAATTGGCCTCGTCTAAATGGTCCATAACGGCCGCACTGGCCCTACCCGGTGTATCCTGGTTCGAATGTGTAAATACAGCGTTAAGCTGCATTTACACATTCGAACGAATAGCGAGGCGAATAACGAATACGCATGTATAAACAGTACATTCGCTATTCGCCTCGCGATTGGCATTGGGAGCGGTTTTTCGGACGCGAATCAAAGGGCACGAATAGCAAACACGAACTTACTGTTCATAGGCGGATGCTACACGCTCGATATTTATCGTGATATTTGGATCGTTGATACAGATCGTGGATTTTTAGATTACTAGAAATCCTGCGACCCGTGTCACGATAAGTGATGCGCCTATACTACACAGTCTACACACTCGATAAACATCGTAATTCTCCAAATATCACGATAAATGTCGAGCGTGTAGTAGCATACAGCCGGGTCCACAGCGCCATGTGTTTCGTGTTTGCAAACACCAAGCATGTGTTTCGAACACAAAATAGGCGCGGCCTCAATGTTAAGGCCGGTCCACTGCACCAAAAATCCAACAAAACATGTTTGTTAAACATGTTTGATGTTTGCAAACACGAAAAACATGGCGCTGTGGACCCGGCTTACGCCATACATTAGTCATCGCCCGACCCAAAACGACGTGTAGACAAAATGTAGTGGATTGAAGTGCGAATTTTAGACATAAATGTTCTTTTTATCAACAGAAAGAGCTCATTTGGATGATGTAGCGCGCATGCCGCTATCTAGACACGCAGCAGCGTGTCCAGCCAAGTTCACCCCAGGAACTAACGGACAGCAGCCGTGTGTTATTTTACACGAACCGTTTGGAGCCACTTTTGACCCCCCAATAACTCCAAATCTATCCAACAGAAAAAAATGAAATTTGGTACATGTATTAAGATCCACGAGAACAACTGGAACCCCGAATTTCATAAATATAGGTTTAATAATTATTGAGATATTAAACGGCATTTTTACCACTGATTGACTGACTGACTGACTAGTAATCAAAAACCTAACCCACTTCTGGGTGACCTAGAATGCTGAAATTTGGCATGCAGCTTGGTAATTGTGTGTGTACACCAGAAAAAATCAGAAAACTGTGTTTTTTTTTGTTTTATTATTCACCTTATTTATTTTTTCGTCTTAAGTTAGATTTTTTACAATAAATTTATACAAGTACAATATAAAAATATACATACAAAATATAAAAGCATTATAAAAAACCTAACCTAGGGTGCCGCCGGCAGCGAGGCTAGCCTAAGCTACCGGTGGTTAGGGCGACAGAGAGAGGAACCTCCGGACTATCCGCGCCGTGTCCAGGAGTACCGCCTTCTGTATTTGACCCTTGACCCAGCCATCTAACGAGAGTCTCTTGAGATGTTGGTCGAGACTCTTCGCTATTAGACCATTCACAGAGACGACTATCGGGACAATAATCGTTGAATCAACATCCCACATGGCGGTTACCTCATGTGCCAAGTCTAGGTACTTGCTGACTTTGTCCTTCTCAGCTTTCACGAGGTTCTCGTCATGGGGGATGGTGATGTCAACGAGCACTGCCTGGCGCTTCAATCGATCTGTCAGCACGATATCAGGCTTGTTGGCTACAATAGTCCTGTCCGTGATGACGGATCGATCCCAATAGAGCGTTGCACGACCATTTTCGAGAACTGGCGCAGGTGTTTACTTATAATACGGCACTTCGAAGTCTACAAGACCGTATAAAAGAGCAAGCTACTGGTGAATAATCCTGGCCACCAAGTTATGTCTGTGCAAGTACTCGCCGTTAGCAAGATGACTACAACCAGAAATAATATGCCTGAGTGACTCTCCGGGACGGTGGCATGCCCGACAAATGTCGACCGTACCGTCCTTCAGGATATATTTCCGGTAGTTGTTCGTCATGATAACCTCGTCCGCAATTGCACAGAAAAAACCTTCAGTTTCCCCAAAAAGATCCCCAAAACGTAGCCAGTTCACCGATGCGAGCAGGTCTACGTCGGGCCCCGTAAGGGCCTTGTAGAACCGCCCATGTAGCTCCTTACTCTTCCATACCGCCCTGCGGTCGTCGGTGCTTAGTACTTTAAATCTGCGCCAGTTCTCGTTTGCCATGGAGAGCGGGGTGAAAGATGCGTCTGCTGCCACTACGTCACGATGCATCCCACACTCACTGTTTAGAAAGTAATCCCTGAGACTGCACACCTCGCGGTTGTGAAGGTCTTTGGCATTTAAGAAGCCGCGACCTCCAAGCTTCCGCGGGATGTACAGTCTCATAACAGAAGATCGTGGGTGTAGCATACGGTGCGCAGTGAGCAGTACACGTACCCTTCGATCCAGGAAATCGAGCTCGGTCTGAGTCCACCTTAATATTGACGAACTCGTAGACGTACTCGTAGTGTTACGACCAACCCTGTCGAAGGGACTCGTCTGAAAACCAGCGCAAGGCTTCAAGCCCTGCATATGCTGAGACGAGCACCCATTGCCCAACCCAACACAAATTTGAATGTTTTAGGTATAAGTTTTTATGTTTAGTATAAGGGATTTTGTATTATTTTTTGGCAATAAATTAATTTGAATTTGATTTTGAATTTGAATATGCCAAAGGAGTATGTGAGCAACGGCATCACCCAGGCGTTGAAGGCGCGAACCTTATTGCCGCCCGACAAAAAAGTATTGAGTACTTTTGTCAGGCGACAGAAAATAATAATAAAATAATAATAATATTGGGGGACAATCTTACACAAATCGACCTAGTCCCAAACTAAGCAAAGCTTGTACTATGGGTACTAGACGACGATATACATACTTATATAGATAAATACATACTTAAATACATAGAAAACATCCAAGACCCAAGAACAAATATCCGTGAAAAATGCACAAATAAATGCCCTGGCCGGGATTCGAACCCGGGACCTCTAGCTTCGGAGGCAGAGTCACTACCAACTAGGCTAAACAGGTCGTCTATAGAAGAAGCGCTCCTTCACCGCCCGCTTGATGTCCCTACTCTCGATACCCAAAGACTGTGACATACCAAGATATTTATAGGTTTCTGCTTCGGAGAGAGATCTGAGAGCCATTGTCTCAGAAATCTGTAAATTTGTGGAATTTACAACTTTCCCCCGCTGTACATGCATGACCGCACACATTATTATTATTATTATTATTTATGCTAGTTACCTCAGAACTCCGTCATTTATTAACCGATTTGGAAAATTCTTTTTTGTTGAAACAGTATACTTCAAGGGTGGTCCCATAGTTATCAGGTAATAATCTGATCATAGGGTCCTGGAGAAATCGAGGGAACACTTTAAATATTTGAGGTGCACATATAGCGATTTGGGTATTTTGTATAGTAACTCGTGCATTCGCTTTTAAAAAGCTTCTATGCAGTATGTTATAATACCATAAAAGCTGTTGGATATTTAAGAAAACTGCCAAGTTAAAGATCAGAATGCATTAAGCCGCAGTAAATTCGTTTTACTGTTAACAATGTAGTGCCGGACTTGGCATCATTTCAGAGAATCTACGGAACTTGGCATCCATTTAGATCTCAATTCTTTTGTCGGTGAAGACGACAACCAAGCATCGCATATTCTTAATATTGAACTTGGCTCCCATTTTCACATTTATGTTTTTGATGGGATTATTTTCACGTCCTCCAATCCTCCATATTCGTGTGCGAATAAATCCACGAATGTGTGAACAGTGAACAGTAGTTCGCGACGGCACTCGTACACGAATGTTTCGTAGAATGACGAGGCGAATAGCGAACACGACAGTGTAAATCTAGTGTTAGACGTTTCGTTTGCAAACATGAAAAACATGGCGCTATAACGTAGTGTTTATATACTCTTTGCATGGCGCTGCGGACCCGGCTAAGGCTCAAGACGCCACCAATAAAGAAAATAAAGATACGCGAAGGCTCTTTGGATATTTATTATCCTCTTTTTTAGTTTCTTGCTATTTCTGTACTACGAGTCTAGTCGATTTTTAGATCTTCTTCCTTGACTTGACTGTACCAGTGTTTGTCAACATTGCAAAAATTATTTAAAATTCAAAAACAAATCAAATTGTGTACATAAACCAGTATTCAATTTCATTGACCAATTTATTATATTCTCATTGGACCAATTTGACCATCAGCTCTGTTCAATACAAGGACAGGCGTGTGGAGTTACGCTGCCTTGGTCAACGAGGACACAGATGAAGCGAAGGATTCATTACTTTTTACTGCAACATGCAGCCAATCCATCAAACAGCAAAATGACGTATGATGAATCTCACATCAGTCGCTTGCCTACGGAAGTGCTACAGTATATTTTCACATCTTTAACTGCTCAAGAACTGACTGCATGTCGCCGAGTTTGCTTAAGATGGAAGCAGATAGTTGACGACATGCCCAGGAGCGACGATTTATGGCGTGTACACTGTCGCCGGGACTTTAGGAGCATTTATGAAATGGTTCGTATGAAGGCTAGACCTGGCGTTTCGTGGTTCCATATTTACCGGTCTTTGTCGCTATGGCCGAAATTATCGCACGCAAGAGAGCGTAGAGACGAGTTCGCTGCAGCTTCCCATGTTACTGAGGAGATACAAAATATCGAAATACTGAGAAATGGCATAATAGGAGTTCACAAGAAGGGAGCTATAGTCTACTACGATAGTGGAACTTTTGAGCAATCAAAACGTCCTAGTATTACTGGTGAATATTCGAAATATACTGAAAATGATGATTTTATAATCATACTCAGCTACCAGTTGCACTTGTGTATAATAAGGAAAGCAATAAACAATCCTAAATATGAGCCTGATGCTACATTCGACAACGTGAAGTTCTTCATATTGGCAAAGAAAGAAGTATACTATGTGAGTATGGACAATAAGATAAATGTATGCCGGCTAGAAAATGGTGATCTTCGGCACCATCTTGTAAAAGACTCTGATGATGGAGTCATGTGTCTGGGATACACAAATCGGTTACATGTGCTTACATACCAAAACATATACTCTGTCTGTGACGACAATCTTGTTCTCATCTGCCACATCAACAGCAATACAAACCTGCTGCACCAACTATGGAAATACAACTTCCTCGAGCGCATGGATTGGAGTGTATACATCCAATGGATGTTCATCCTGAACCACACTATCCCCGAAGGCCCGCTGAATGATGTAGTTGTAATCCGGACATATGGACATCTAGCTTTTGTCGGCTCCAGCTGGGGAGTGTTACAAATCTACTATGCACCTTATAACAATGGTGAATTCGATTTGCTCAACTCTGACCCTGTGAAGCAATACAATTTCATGGAACGGCATGATTGTCCTGTGTTATCCACATGTCCGATAATACAGATTGATGTGATGGAAGGAGAGGCTGGTCACACGGTAATTGTGGCAATGCCAAAGAAGATTGCTGTCCTGGAGTTTACGCACAGCTTTAAGCGAACTGCCTCAGTAGCAATGCTGCCATACAATGATGTAGAAAATGTGTAAAAGTGCTAAAGATAAATGTACTAAGGGCATGTTGCACCTACTGATGATTGAAGACCAAATGGAACCGGACCGAAATGTAAATAAGGCGATGGCAGCTATTATCCCATTGAAACTTGCCATACAATCAGATTTTAACTAAAAGAGCTTATGATTCACACATGGTTTGGTGCAACCTACCCTATTTAAGCTGATAAAGCGAAGTGGACTTAGAGATTTCAATGGTAAGAGAAGAGTTAATTCAGTAAAATGAAACTAAAAAAAATCCGTTTACTCAGCTCAGAGAATGTAATAATTTTTTACTTTCATTTATTTGTAAGGAATTTGCTTTTTTTAGTCCTACTATACTCAACTTCTAGTCTAAGAGTTAAAAAAAAACAATAGCTGTATAGTTATTAGGTCTTGGTCGTGTTCGCTGCCTCATTATTGTCTGTGATAAAAGATAAAGACTGTAAACTTCGTAGATAGAATTCATGCATCAACATTTTACCAGATTATCAACTCTAAGGCCTTTACCAAAACTAAATTTTCTGTAAGAGAAATAAGGCGTTAGGACCATACTGGTTTTTATAGCCGCGATTTACCTGAACACCTCAGAATGGTACAGTCAGCATATGAAAGGGTCAAAAGCTCTTTATTATACAATGGCCTACCGCGAACTGAAAACGGAGTATCTCCCTTTCAGTCGCTTGAATATGCAAATGCGACAGAGAGGCAAATAGTTTGTTTTCATTTCGCGGTAGCGCCTGTAAAAGTGTAAGCATCTAGTGATGGGAAACTCTTATGCTGCTAAATTGAGAACTTGTTCAAAATAGCTGACGGTTGCCATTAAACAACTTAGTTTACTTGGACGGGTAATGGTTTGTATGCCACAACCTCGTATCCAACCGATTGTGCCGGATGTCTCTGTTATTCAAATTCTTATAAGATCATCTTGTTCGGTAGTGGTACCTATTATTTCATGTCTAGTCTGATAAGTGTGAGACTCACTTTCTTAAAAAACAACATGGTTGATTTCAGCCAAACCTGAAGATTATTGCAAGAGCTCACTGACTGTTAGAAATATGTAGTTAGCGATAACATTGCAACATAGCCTTAATTAATTATTATTGTTAATTAGTTTTAACGCAAATCTCGCGTGGGTATCTCATTTAGAGTACAAAGTTTCCACTGGTGACGAAATTGTCAAACGTTGTAGCACCTGCCTGGCTAGCAGAATAGCTTATGCCGTCACGTTATATGGCCGAAATGTACTAAAACGTCACATAAATCGTGACGGCATGAGTTACCGTGCTAGCTAGGTTGTTGTCAGTAAATTACGACAAGGGGCTTGCAATGGGTGGAGCGCGTCGCGTTAATAACCTAACGCTCGGTAACTCGGAAGCTAGCTGTCACGAAACGCGATAACCGGTTACATGTTCTGTGTATGGTTGTTTGAATACTCGAAGGAACATATTGGTGTATCTTTTTTTCACTTGCCGACAAATTGTGAACGGCAAGGTACCTTATTCTGTTGTTACTCATACCATGTTGAAACTGATTAAAGTAATGTTTTGATTTCAATACGGAGTTTTATTTGATCAACTTTAAATAATAGCACAGATTGCAATGTAATTGACCGAGCGAGCAAAGCGTCTCCGTTTCAGCTTTCGACAAAAATTCTTTCGTATGTCTGTCCGGATGTTCTATACGAGTATAGGTCGCATTTCTCAACGATTCCCGTGAAATTTTGTGAGCAGGTTCGATAATTATATTTTTTGTCGAGTCAGTTTTTGGTAATTGAAAAAAAAAATTTTTGTGAGGTCTGCAGCTCACAGAGCCCCTAGTTATTTTTTATTAAAGTTTTAGTTGTTTACAGGAAAATCACTAGGCATTTCTCTTCACGTCACGTTAGGTGCCGTCAACTGCAACATTGCACGGAAATTGGAATTTTCTTAAAATAACGGGGAGGTGGAAAAACGAGGCAGCATTTTCGACTTTTCTAAAAACAATCTGAACTGAAAAGTAGAAAACCGGCCAAGTGCGAGTCGAATTCGCGCACGAAGGGTTCCGTAGCAGAAAAAAAACTGCCAACAACTACTCTGTTGTATGGGAGCCCCCTTAATTATTATTATTTTGATTTTAGTATTTGTTGTTATAGCGGCAACAAAAATACACAATCTGTGAAAATTTCAACTGTTTCAATGTGAACTGTAGCTATTACGGTTCTTGAGTTACAGCCTGGTGACAGACGGACGGACAGCGAAGTCTTAGCTATTACGGTTCTTGAGATACAGCCTGGTGACAGACGGACGGACAGCGAAGTCTTAGTAATAGGGTCCCGTTTTTACCCTTTGGGTACGGAACCCTCAGGGACGTATATAAGGGGGGGTCCGGACCCCCCCCCCCCCCTTAGGTCTCGATGGTACACTGGTTATTCCTAGAGCCGGAAAGGAAAACCCAACGACCGCAATTGAGGCGATTGATCAGTGCGATTTTTTTCCCCCTAACATATACGTACCGAATAGCTATTTACGATACAAGGGTTGTAAAACAAAGAAAGGCCGATATCGCAGATGTTTGAGGCCCGAGCCGCTGGCGAGGGTCATAAATATGCGAGAGAGGGCTGCACCACTTGGCCAAAAAGTGGGTTTTTAAAAACGCGCTTTTTGGCAAGGTGTGGTGTAAATGTAATTTTCACTCGTCCCGATTCTTGGCACTCGCCCTATATCCAAGTGGAATCGTCATTAAAATCGCAAAGTACGATGTACTTCTGGTTTATAGTATGTAGTATGGACCAGTGAGGGTAGTGTTAACAGTCTAGATTGGCGGCATCGAATAATTTGAGCCCGCGGCCACGCGAGGAACTGCGAAATTTCGCAACTTGTTCTAAAATTCATAAACCGTGCGTTTTTCGACAGCAAAATCTGACCATCTTGGAAGGGCGGGCCATAGCTTTGTCCCTAAGCTGCACAGTTGGGATTGAATTGATGTAAATTTAATGAACTTAAAAAAAGTACTACCTACATTTTCCGATCGACAAACTTACAGTTTATGACTTTTAACTTTTAGGACATGAATAAGTGAAAAAGTTTCGCAGTTTTTCGCATGGTGCACAAGAAGCTCAAGTCTTACGATGTTGCAAGATTGGATGGTTACTTCCCTTATTGATCCATATATCATACTAAATAAAAGCGGCCAAGTTTGGTTTGGGCGGCGCGCAGTGGAGGGTTTTGTACCTACTGCTACGGTCCCAGTTTAGAACCTCTATCCTGTACTGAGATATACGTAGTCGTTTTGGGGTAGCAGGGTTGCAGGGTTGCGTCGGAGATAATTGAATACTCAAGATCCAAGTATATAGTGAAACTTTATTGAAAGAAATACCCTATTATATACACGTTCGGTTTAGCATATACAAGCAATATGCGTTTATGCTGCAGTAAACTATGAAGTTACTGTTAAACTCTAAAGGTGACTAATGACCATACTTCACCTCCCCCGAAAGTTCCCTTAACCCCGGGGTGGCAGAAAAGAAATAAAACGCATGTTACTTGCTTACAATTAATTAATTATTATCAAAATACAATTTAGTATTATTCTTACGGGTTATGTATAACTGATTATTTTTTTAAATCTTAACATTTGGTGAAATATCTTCTATGACCTTGTAAGGTCCTGTATAAATAGGATCTAATTTGTTTCCTACTTGGTTCTTAAAAAGTACTAAATCACCTGGTTTATATTTTGCAGAATACATTTTCTTATCATACATTAATTTTCTACTAGTTTTACTAGACAATAAAATATTTTTAGCTTCTAACTGTGCTTTTTGTAACCTATACTTAAATTCCTTAGGATAACTATCATAGTTGTATAGTGGGTCGACAGAAGAAATTAGGTTACTTGGCAAACTACACGCTTTGCCGAAAACAAGTTCTTAGGGCGCATATTGTATCTCTGTATGTACGGTAGTATTGTATGAGAAACACCAATAGCTCAACCAACTACTCCAGTCGATAATGATCCGTAATGATATCTTTCGGTACTCCGTATCTTAAAATAATAGTAGATTATACACTAAGGGGATAAAGCACTGTTTTATGTCACGGGAGCGAATTGAATCCCGAACGTAACGAAGGACTCATAATTTAACTCCTGAGCGTAGCGAGGGAGTTATAAGTTAATTCCTGAGCGATGCGAGGGAATTAAGACTGAGTCCTGAGTGCAGTGAGGGGTTCAACCGCCCAAGACTAAAACAGTCTTATCCCCGAGGTGTATACTCTACTTTTCACACCTTATGCGAGACAAAAAAACAGGCTCAGTAGATAAATTTGATAAACTCAGGAGTCAAAACACTTTCATCACTCGACATTTTCAATATTATTTTTGAAATTAAATCTTCTATAGGCACCTACAAGAACTCGATTTGTTCGTCACGCGTGAACAAATGAAGGCGCGCGACGTTCCAAATTCGAAAGCACAAGCCGTGGTCCTAGATTCGAAATTCGAATTTCGAACACCGCGCTCCTCCGGACCGGGGTTCACACGGAGGCAAACTTCATTTTATTTTGTCAAATCAAGTAGGCCATGGCCTAGGACAAATTGTGTTTAGCAAAATTAAACTTTATGCATATAGTAATAAGAATTATGAAAAGTGAAATCATATTATTAACCAGCGGGTTATAATGAAATTCAGTACAACATTATAACCCGGCTAATACCAAGGGATTTAATGTCTTGCTTTCGGTAGGGTTTACATGACCTATAATTCGGCATTGTCGAGCATGTGGTTTGAAAAATTATTTACAAACGCTCTACTTACAGATTCAGTGTCTTTTCTTTCTAAGGGGTATGCCTCGACGAACTTTGTTAGTTCGCACTGAATAGTTAAAACGTATTTATAGTTATAATTATCTATGTCTAAGGGTCCTAAAATATCTAATGAAATTCGTTCAAAAGAAGTATTTGGGGTTGTTGCTAATCGTCATTGGTTCTTTAATATATCTGTTTGAATATTTGTTATATTGACAATGTGCACATTTCTTTACATATTCGTAGACATCGTGGCTCATTTTCGGCCAGTAATAATATCGTTTAATATTATTAAGCATCCTGTTTACCCCCGCGTGGCCACTGGTGGGTAAAAGGTGAAGATGACTCTGATTTCATTTCTATCACATATTCTCGTGACACCTTTTGTTACTAGGATCCTAGGAATATCACATTTATAATTGGCTAAGAATGCATTCACTTCTGTTTCATTTTGTTTATTTTTTATTATAATAACTTCATGTATATTTAACTTCTTGCAAAATACTTCTAATTCCCTCGCTAACACGCCTACGGTAGATAACGATCGGGTGATTAGATAAACACATGATTTGCTTGGTACGTACCTAAAATTTCCTTTATCACTAATGTATTCATACTGACTTGCCTGGGATAACTTGTAATTTGCGCTTATTACAAGCTCTACACAATCTTTTGGAGCTTTGATGATATCCACAATTCTAGGTTGATCAGGCCTAGGGGTTGCGGGTACATCTGGCACTAAATCGCTAGTTTGCTGTGCGCGTAACTTCCGTGTTTGTGCTCTCGTCATGACTGATACAACGTGTGCTCTAATATCTTTTAACTCTTCAATATTCCTCGGTAAACGACTTAATGCGTCTGCAGCTACATTATTTCGTCCCGGGATATACTCAATATCAAAAGTAAATTCTTCTAAATTTAATCTAAATTTAGTTAACCTGCTCGAAGGATCAGTCATTCCAAAGAGATAAATCAATGGTTTATGGTCAGTTACGATTTTGAACCTTCTACCATATAAATAAGGTCTAAAATGCTTTGTAGCCCAAACAATAGCAAGTAATTCAAGTTCTATAATTGGGTATCGAGTTTCTGCTGGCTTTAAATTGCGGCTGGCGTACGCGATTACTTTTCCATTAGTATTTGATAATATAGCACCGAGACCTTGCCTTGATGCATCTGTGTGCAAGGTAAAAATGTTATCTGTTGAAAAATCTGGATAATCTAAAACTTGTGGACTCATTAGTACCTGCTTTAACTTTAAGAATGCTGTTTCACACTCTGGGGTCCAATTAAAAATTGCGTTTTTCTTTGAAAGTTGGTTCAATGGATAAGCGATATTCGCGAAATTCGGTATAAATCGTCTATAATAATTGGCAAATGCAACAAACCTCTTGACCTCGTCTGTGTTTGTTGGTCTTGGGTACTTATTTAATGCCTCTACTTTTGCCGGGTCGGGTTCTACACCTTTTGATGTAATTTTATGGCCTAAATACATAATATCCTTACGTAAAAATTCGCACTTCAAGGGGTTAAGCTTAAGGTTAGTGCTTCGTAGTCTTTCTAAAACTCGAGTAAGGTTCTGGTTATGGGTTTTCATGGAATTTCCTATAACAATACAATCATCTAAATATATGAAACACTGTTTATAATTTAATCCTGACATAGCTATGGTCATCAGCCTGGAGAAGACACTCGGACTAGTTCGGAGTCCCATCGGACATCTCTTCATTTGGTACATCTTGTCAGTCGTGAAAGCTGTGTATTTACGGGAATCTTTATCTAGGGCAAGTTGATAATAACCTTGAGAAAGGTCAAACTTTGAAAAATATATGCTACCTGCAAGAGAATCTAAAATTTCAGTGATATTCGGCAATGGGAATTTGTCATCTTGAATTCTATTGTTTATCCACAACTAATCTCCATTTCTTTTCTCCTGATTTATCGCACTTTTTGGGAACAAGTAAAACAGGGCTGGACCACTCTGAAGTAGCCTCTTCAATAATATCGTTATCAATCATATTCTGTATCTGAGTTTTGAGTTCTTTGCGTAAAGCATGTGGTATCCTATATGGCTTGACGTATACTGGGCTTACGTTATCTTTTAATTTAATGGTATGCTCTAGCAAGTTAGTAGTGCTGAGTTTGTCGCCGGGCAGATGAAAAACATCCGCATATTTTGCACAAATTTGTTCTATACTCAACTGCTCTTCCTTGTTTAAGTAAGTATGTAAATTTAATAATGTTAGCAATGTGGTTACCCTACTTACACTATTTTTCTCTGAGTCAAAGTTGCAAATATCAAAACTACCTAAAGTGTGTACCTGTAGACGTGATAAATCTAGACTAACGGTCTCATCTGTCGTATTTAATATTCACACCGGAATTCGACCTTTTTCTGGTTTCGAAATAATACCTGCTACATAAACACCATATTTTATTTCTTCCGCCAATACTACGCAGTCTTCCTGCATTGGTGCGGGTACGCGTGTGATAATTTCACATCGTGGAGGAACGGTATGCACATAGTTGTACGAATTGCCTTCAATCGGTATTAAAATAGACTGTCCTTGGTTCTCTAAGGTCAAAGTATTGTCTTTATAACTTATAATTGCGTTATAATGCCTAAAAAATGTTTGGCCTAAAATACCATCAGCAAAACAAGACAAATTCTTAAAAACATAAAACTTTTCCTTGCAAATAAACTCTTCAAAGTGTAGTGTTAAATAAATAAATCCCTCTGAAACTAAATCTCCACATATTCCTTTAATTGTAATTGTATCTCTCTGTATTTGCCTAAGAAGGTCAAACCTATTTTGTAAACATTCATACTTGACTACATTTAAGCTAGCTCGCTGTCAATCAAAAGACTTAAGTTATGCGTATTATCTATTTTGCAACTAACTGTACTAAAATTATTATAACTATATATGCCATGATCCGTATTATTCACGAAAAAACTGCATGTTGCGGTTATCGGAATTATGTGTCGTAGACGTCGTAGTCGGCGTGTCAGCAGTTTGTATGCACTGTGCACGTGCTGCTTGCGCGGAGCGTTGGGACCCGTGCGGTCGCTGACCGCCTCGTGCTGATCTCGCAAAATATTGCCGAGGACACTGCACTGTATTGGGTTGCGAAATACGTCTATAATTAGAATAGGAATAATAGTTTGTTCCGTATGTATTCCTACCTCTATTTTAATTTCCTCTAAAGTTGGAATTATGACCCCTATTAGTCCTGTAATTATTACGACGCTGGTTACGCCCGTAATGCAAAATCTGGTCATCTCTTGGTGATGAGGTTTGCTCATCAATGGCTGTCCTAATCGCTTCCGGTAATGACGTAAACTGCCTAGAACTTATTATGGTACTCAGCTTCGGATCCGAGAGTCCATCAGCGAATCGCTTGATAGCTGACTTCTCGTTCATCGGACGTAGTATGTTATACCTACTGTCGTCACCATCAGCTTGAGATATGGTCAAGTTGACAAAAAGATCCTCTATCTCAGCTCCAAACATCTCTACTGATCGTCGTCCCTGTCTAACTCTGTACAACTGAGCTTGAATCGATTCGGATGATTTTTTGGGCAGTAAAAACTTACGCATATCGGCAACTAAGGCTTCCGCGCTAATGTATGCATTTTGTAACCGAAGTTTAGCACTGGACGAAAGTCTTGTTTTCAAAACAAAATCGATTAGGGTTCCTTGTGACACAGTATCGATCAAGGAACTATACATTAAAATACCATCTATTAATTGTTTCGTGACGTCTTCCTGTCCCGTCATAGTGGGTAACAAGGCAATAGCCGTTTTGACATCAAACCCTGATTTTGCCATTGTAATCTCTGTTTGAGATTGCGTGTCAACGAATGCTAATAATGTCTTAATTCTATCGTAAATGTAACTAATTTCGCCTACTAATGTATTCCTTAATTCTACTTGAGAAGGAGTTAAATTTATCCCTTGCTCTTCTAACTGAGACACAATATTCGCAACTCGGCTAATTAACTCTTTTGATTCCTCTAATTTCTTTCTACCGATTTCTTTCTGTCGCCTCTCTGGGCCTAACTTGACAATATTTTCTTTTAGCTTATTCAATTGATCCCGTAAACTTTCTAATTCTCGTAACATAATTCATATGCTTATATTGCGAAATGGCTAAAATAATATCTATGATTCCTAAATAACTCAATTACAATAATTCAATATAGTACATAAAACTTACATTAGAAGCGGTCAATGCGCACCGGTAAGTGGGTCATGCTGACGCTGCGACGGAGCGGCCGGGCACGTGTGACGTGACGTTGGCGGGCGGGCTCGTGGAACTCGACGTGGCTGCATGTGGCCTCGAAGCTGCTGCTGGTCTCGAACGTGGGCCGGGCTAACCCTGGACACCCCGGAACATGGGCCGGGATAACCCTGGACTCCTCTTGAAATGGGCCGGGATAACCCTGGACACCTCTTGATTTGCGAGCCCTGGGACCCTGGACAACGCTCTTCTTTCTTCTTTGTTATAATTCTTCCGTAATTTTTTCTCGTTTCTTCATAATTTTGCTTTCTCTTTTTTCTTCAAAAATGCGTAACAAAATTTTCTTCAAAGCGTGTCTTCATTTTAATAATGGTCTTCATTTGTCTTCATATTTCGCAGTCTCTTCTTTGAGATTATTTTAATTTTGAGTCTTCATTCTTCGTTTTTAATTTGCTGTAATCTTCATCTTCCTTGGTCCGCTGCTGGTCTGGGTCGCCATGAGATATACGTAGTCGTTTTGGGGTAGCAGGGTTGCAGGGTTGCGTCGGAGATAATTGAATACTCAAGATCCAAGTATATAGTGAAACTTTATTGAAAGAAATACCCTATTATATACACGTTCGGTTTAGCATATACAAGCAATATGCGTTTATGCTGCAGTAAACTATGAAGTTACTGTTAAACTCTAAAGGTGACTAATGACCATACTTCAGTACTGTGAGTTAGGAGGGGTCGTATTTTTATAGAAAACTCATGGCACTTTAAGGCCAAGGCAGTTTTTCAGCGATACCTAACTTAGAAACTATTGGACCTGTCTTTTTCAAATCATTTTTCGCTGAAAGTATTTAATAAGAAAAAAATCATGGACATAATGCCCATGATTTTTTTAATATATTTTGATTTCACAATTATTGTGACTTGGAGCGATTATCTCCGATTATATTCACTTAATCAATAAAACTGCTGAGAAAGCTCATATTTTTTTTTGAAGACCAATCGATTGATGTGCCACATGTTAACGTAGAATTTTTATTTTTATTTTAAGTTACTTGTATGGAGTGCCTCCATTTGTTTTTTTTTGTTATTTTACTACGTAGCGGCTTACAATCTTGTCTCTTTAATCCAAATTTGATTTCTTTGTTTATTGTGTGTAGTTTTTGATTAAAATGCCTATGAGATACGGACAGACAGACGGACATGACGAAACTAGAACTACATCGTGCTTTTAGGATGTAAAACTCTGAGTGTTTTGTAGGTTTACTATTGCTCGTGGCAAGATCTCTCCGGACTTATGAAGAACATATTTTCCGCACTTCTATCGAAATGTATGCAGGTACCTCATTGTCTTTCAATTTGCGTTTTTTGGGTTCCGTAACTCAAAAAGAAAAAAAAACGGAACCCTTATTACGCTTGAGTTGTTTCTCACAGGCGAGGTATAAAGAAAAGGATCACTCGTGTGTCTATCCATCCGTCTATCACAGCCAGTTTGTTCCGAAACCACAGGACCGGTTGAGTTGAAATTTGGTACCTACACATATGTACCTAAGTCAGTGACCCAAAGATGGACGTGTAACGTATAGTACAGTAACAGGAGCAAATATTTAAAAGGACGCTTCCTTAGTGAATCGGCAGTTACTCCGTGTCCCAATATTCTTGTTTTTTTTTTTTAAGGTAGGGGCGTTTGTCCTCCCGGTGCCGTGGCGCGGGTGGGACCAGATCACCGTGTGTCGGTGCTGGTCCCTAACCTTCCCGGGGGGTAGGGAGGTCGGTGCGGGAAGGCACACTGGTCATGCTACAGTGTGCCTTTTTGGTGAGGGTTCGCCTTAGGGCGATGGTGCCGGTGATGTCGTGGTGAAATGTTCGCGATCCCATGGCATCACCACTCGGGCACGGTGGAGGCAGCATCCATCAGCAAAAAAAAAAAAAAAATCCTAACCTAACCTAACCGTTAGGTTAGGATTTTTTTTTTTTTTTTATTGAGATAGGTAGACCTCCAACATGATTGGAGCCTGTTTCTGCTGTTTCTCATTCATTCCAGTTCTCGCACTTTTTCTGCTCGTACTTTCATGCTTCATACAGTGTCTTTCTTACATCCATCAAATCTTTCGCAACTATTGATATGGGTGGGATTCCCATCTATACCTATGTGGGTCTACTCTATTCTAATTTTATTTTCTTTATTTTCCATTTTGCTTGGGGTAACAATAATTAAGCCAACACAGGTGTTTTATTTTAGGAAATTTTACAATGCTGCTATACAACTTATTCTATTCTTATATCTATTTGTGCACATCTATATTTAAACCTGACAATTTCTCGCTCTATGCTTATCTTTAATATTTTATACAATATTATGACAGCATATTTTCTTTACCTAGTTTTATTTCTTAGTATAACCTTTTTGACTATTTGTACACAGTATTTTACAAACTTTTCTTTTTCTTCGCTCTGTAGTATTTCATGAACATTTTCCATAGTTATTGTTTGTTTTATTTTGCACTCTACTTCCAAACGTTCTAACTCAAATACTGGACAATTAAATAATATGTGTGGCACTGTTTCCGCTACTCCTGGTTCACAGATACACGATGGATTCTCTTTGCACTTGAAGCGACTCAAGTATTCTGAGAATCCACCGTGTCCCGTCATTAACTGGGTAGTTACACTGTCCACGATTAACTTCCGGGTCGTCCGGTACGCCGCCACTGCATCCGGAAAGAACATCTTTGTGACAGAAGCGGTACTGCCGGCCTTGTACCTTTGATTCCACTCGTCAAGAGTGGCCATGCGGATGCCTCGTTTGACGAATGAAACCGGGCACAGGTCGTAGTCCGGTTTTCTTTTGGAGTTTGCAGCCGCCTCTTTCGCTAACTGGTCAGCCCTCTCATTGCCCTCCAACCCAGCGTGGGCTTTGATCCAAAACAAAGTTATTAGTTTGTTCTGGAGAGATATTGAACGTATGTTATCTCTGGCCTCCATGGCTAGTGGGTGAAGGCAGCTATGGTTAGTCACCGTCTGGAGTGCCGCCATTGAGTCACTGAAAACTCCGACGGTGGTGGTGGCGATGGTCCAGAGCCGAGAGGCGTGGGACACAGTTCTCTCCTTCTGCGAAGATGTGGTGGCGCAGAAGGAGCAGGCTGAGCGCGACCGGGAAACCGCAGCGGAAGCGGATCCCGCTCGCCGCCGAAGACCGGAGCGACGACGCGCTGCGCACGAGCGCCGATTACCGCCCTGAGGGGGGCTAGCGGGCAGCGGACAAGAGGGCGTCTGCTGCACTACGCCAGAGCCCTCGAGATGAGAGGCGCACCGACGCACAGCAAAGTGGACCTCACAAAAAGCACGAAGGGAGGGAGCGTTATCTCCCCCCTTAAAGTCTAGTTGCAAGCCTACCTTTGTGGGCAACCGCTGGCGGGGACGCGGACGAGTGCGCGAGCGTCCCCGTGTCCCTGCTGTTCTAGCGGCGAAGCGGCGCAAGTGGGGTTTTAGTGGGTATTCTGCATATTTTACACCCAGGGAGTCCCACATAACCCGGCCTCCATATACAAGGCCGGGTATGCGTAAATGCATTTCCCCACTATAAAAAAAAAAAGGTTACGTTAGGTTAGGTTAGGTTAGGTTAGGTTAGGTTAGGTTGGGGCGCGAGACAGGTAACCTCCTCGAGTGTCCGGGCTCTACCAATACCTGTTGATCCGGTTGATCCGCAGGTAAGGGTAGAGTCTTGGCCGGTGCGTCCTGGAGGCACGGCAAGTGATCATTTAGTGGACCCTAAGTGATCACTTGTCGGGCTACCAATAACCTGTCAGGGGGGGAGGAGGGTATCGGACCAAGGACTTCTCCACGGAGAAATCCCCAGGTCCGACGAAGGTGGGCCGCTTCGGCGGCATAGTGCGGTTCGAGGCACCGACCGTTTGCCTCGTCAAATATAACGGCCCCGTAATCCCGACTAGGCAGAGGGCCGATGATGTCCGGATCGGGGACTGTGAAGACCCCGCTTGCGGTAGGCTTGCAGTCGCGAGGAAGAAAACCTCTATAAAAAATTACACGGCCCACTGGGGGGCCGGCGGCTTCGGCTGCGGAGGGCTGCGGGGTAGGGGCGTTTGTCCTCCCGCTGGGCGCCGGGGTAGGGGCGTTTGTCCTCCCGGTGCCGTGGCGCGGGTGGGACCAGATCACCGTGTGTCGGTGCTGGTCCCTAACCTTCCCGGGGTGTAGGGAGGTCGGTGCGGGAAGGCACACTGGTCATGCTACAGTGTGCCTTTTTGGTGAGGTTCGCCTTAGGGCGATGGTGCCGATGATGTCGTGGTGAAATGTTCGCGATCCCATGGCATCACCACTCGGGCACGGTGGAGGCAGCATCCCAGAGTTTTAGTGGGTAGGCTGGTCCTCGTTTGGACCGGAGAGTCCCACATAACTAATGCGTAATATCTGGCTTGTCCCCGCAGGCCTCATATTACGTATTGGTATGCGTAACGCATTTCTCTGGGTCAAAAAAAAAAAAAAAAAAAAAGGTTACGTTAGGTTAGGCTAGGTTAGGTTAGGTTAGGTTAGGTTAGGTTAGGTTAGGTTAGGTTAGGTTAGGTTAGGTTGGGGCGCGAGGTCGGGTAACCTCCACGTATGTCCGGGCTCTTCCAATCCCTCTGGATCCTCGCGGATCCGCAGGGAAGGGAAGGGTCTTGGCTGGTGCGCCCTGGAGGCAACGGTAAGTGATCCTGTCCGGGGATCGCTTACCGGTGCTACCAATAACCCGACACCGGGAGGGGGAAGGGGTTGGCCGCTCCCAGCATGCCTCAGCTCATCTGAGGTGGCAAGGGATGCGGCCGCTTTACCCTTGTTGGGCAGTGGTGGCGGTGCAGACGCACCAGTGGCCGTCTTCTGGCGGCGTGGGATGGCGGGCCTTCAAGGCCTGCGGCGCGGCGGGTCCGGCGGTCGCCTTCGTGCGGCTGCTGGTTGAGTTTCGGCTCCCCGTCGGGCAACCCGTAACCCGCACTGAGCGGACCGGGGGCGCTGCTCACTGAGAGTAGCGCCGCGTGGAAGAAAACCACTATAATAAATTACCCTAATCCTAAGGTGTGACAGGCGTGCCGATGGGATGCATGGCTGGGGGGAGCCCAGTCACAAACGTCAGAGGGGGGGCATACCTCCTATAAAAAATAGCTTAAATATGAGTGGCCATAAGGAGAAACTACCCCAGGAGGTTCCAATCCTCCGTGTCACCACAGAACGAGCAACTGCCCGTACTGTGGCGACATGCTGCCCGTCGTATTCTGGGGGGGCACCCCACTCAAGACCCAACACCGACGACCACAGCTTTGTTGTACCGGACACCGATAGAGCGGGAGCTTTTGAGGACGGAGGCAGAACCGACTCGACCCAGGGGATGGACGTTGGTGGCACAGCGGCAGAATTGAGCCCCTTAAGGGCGCTCACTGAAACCCAACACCCCAGCAAAGAGGAGGGACAAGTAAGGGAGGAGGTATTTCGCCCTCGCACCACACTCGCACGTTCACCAGTGCAAAGGGAGGGCAGTCCACGTATCGACCTACACTCGGCCGCGATTCAAATCGTGCCGAAAGGTCATACCAGCGGGCCAGCACGTGATAGCTCTGGCCGCTTCATGTCGCGGGCGGAAGGCGGAAGGTGCCCCGTGAAGGAGGCCCCAAACGACGAGTGTGCACCGGCGACGGCGCTGGAGGGAGGGCGAGAAGTCCGCTTCAAGAGGATCCCCAAAGTGCTGTTGACCCGGCTAAAAGAGGGAGAGGGAAATGGGACTCCCGGGGATTCGGCGCCAGATACGGACGAGACGATGTACACTGTACAATCCGACTCGCCTGCTGGCGTCGGTGCCGATTTGGAAGAGCAGCGCCCATCCTTCGGTACTGAAGCGAGTGAGCCGCAGCCGAAGACTGGAGCAAGGGGAAGGAGACAAGCGCGCAAATACGTGCTCACCCCGTTCAAATTTAAAGGCCAAATGGGGACGAAGGCATCGTCCGTTGACTCCCCAGAGCCCCGGTCGGAGGCGGATGACTTCCCGGGGCCGCTAGTGGCAAAGGCACTTTCTGGCAGTTTCTGGCAGGCACCCAGAAAAAGAGCTCGCCTCCAGGCCAACGAAGGCGAGGAAGAGGACGAGTCCAGCCAGTCCGCGGCAGGAGACAACTCACCTCCAGTGACGGCGAGTAAAGGCCGCTCGCCCGCGGACACGGCGAAGGAGGAATTTCGTCGCCAAGCAGCAGAACAGGCAGGGGTGGAGGTGGCAAAGAAGAAGAAGGTTATCCGCATGAGGCCTACTGGTGAGCGTAGGACAACGCAAACGCTCCACTTGGAGAACCAGCTTGCCTCCGAACTCCTCACCCAAATGGAGAACTGCACTGCAGTTATTAAAGAAGTTATAGCCACATCAGGCAACCTGAAGGGTACCCACCAGCGAAAGCTGAAGGACGCGGTAGCGGGGTACATGGACGCTGCCCGGGTTGTGGTCAATCGGACCTCCTCTGAAGAGGTTATAAAGCTCGAGGCGGTAAACGAGCGCCTACAAGCTCAAATAACAGAGCTTCGAAAGGAGATCGAGGAGATGCGGAATGAGCTACGGCAGGCTAGGCCCGCTCCCCCTCCGCCAGCATCTTTACAAGAGGAAGCTGAACGGGACATAATGGTCAAGGTGGGGACCATGGTGAATGCTCGGCTGGAAGCCTTAGAGGACAGGCTTCTTCCATCGAAGATTGTGCGGCCGCCACTTGCTGCGGATAAGAAGAACCAGGCGGTAGCGGCTTCTAAACATGCCGCCAAAAGCAGACAGGATGCACCACCCGCCTCAACCCTGGCAGACCAAAGCATCGTTGGTCCTAGCGGGTCGAGCACGGCGAAGCCTAAAGGGCCACCTCCAGCTCCCGAAACTGGCCAGAATGGCAAAAGGAAAAAGGCCAATAAGGGCAAGAAGAAAGCTAGAGCGGCTCAACCCGTGGAACCTCCGCACGAGCCCCGCCCACTGCCACCCGCGCCGGCGTCCATGACAGAAACTTGGACCGACGTCGTTGGAAAGGGTAAACGTAAAACTGCCGCGCAGGGAACAGCACCTCAGCCCAAGCCCAAGCAGACCCGAAAACTACGGGTACCACGCTCAGCCGCTGTCGTGCTGACGGTAATACCAGGAGAAGGTCAGCCCACCTATGGGGATATTATAAAGGAGGCACGATCAAAGATCGATCTCAAAGCTCTGCAGATCGAGGGTGTCCGATTTAAACGGGCGATCACTGGAGCGACCATCATCGAGGTGCACGGGGCAACAGGTGGCGAGAAAGCGGATGCTCTTGCAAATAAACTGAGGGAAACGCTAAGCAGCAGCGTCGTACAAGTCTCGAGACCCATGAAATGCGCGGAAATGCGGATTTCGGGCCTGGACGACTCGGTTACACCCGAAGACGTCAAGGACGCAATTGTAAAAACCAGTGGGTGCCCTGTTGAGTCAGTAAAGTGCGGCGGAATTCGTCAGGGCTTTTCAGGACTCGGGACTGCATGGGTCCGCTGTCCAGTTATGGCAGCCAAAAAACTGTCCGAAAGCGGGCGTTTACTCGTAGGATGGGTCTCAGCACGAGTACAGCTGCTGGAAGCCAAACCTATGCGCTGCTTCCGATGCCTCGAGGTGGGGCATGTCCGTGCCCAGTGCCGAGCACAGGAGGACCGAAGTGACTCATGCTACCGATGTGGCCAGCCCGGCCACAAGGCGGCCACGTGCACTGCCACGCCTCACTGCGCGGTATGTGCAGCGGCCAAAAAACCGGCAGGACACGCCGTAGGGAGCAAATTGTGCACCGCTCCCAAAAAGAAGGGGAAGTTCAGCAAGAGTCCACGAGACGCCCTGCCAGACGCCCACTCGCCCGCCAATGTGGCAGCTCAGGCCGAGGTGTCAATAGAAATGGAGGTATCATAATGGCACTTTCGGTCCTGCAGACGAACCTCAACCACTGCGCTAGGGCTCAGGACCTCCTGTTCCAAAGCATGGCGGAGTGGTTGACACACGTGGCTATTGTTTCCGAGCCCTACTTTATCCCCCAAAGGGACAATTGGGCTGGGGACCACGACGGCTTGGTCGCGATAGTCACACAAACGGCGGTTGGCTCTCCACCGTTCACGAGGGTGGAGAAAGGAAGAGGCTTCGTAGCTGTTGTCATTGGAGGCACCCTGGTGGTCGGTGTTTATTTTTCGCCTAACAGGACCCTGGCTGAATTTGAGTCTTTCCTAACGGACCTGGGATCGCTTATTACGCGAAGCCACCCAAACTCCGTGCTCGTTGCTGGGGATCTCAACGCCAAGTCCGTGGCTTGGGGATCCCCCTCAACGGACGTGCGTGGACGCGAACTGGAGGAGTGGGCCATCACAACGGGCCTGGCCGTGGTTAACACAGGGTCGGTAAACACGTGCGTGCGGCAACAGGGTGGCTCCATTGTGGACGTGACGTTCGCCAATGCCGCCCTGGCGCGCCGTGTACAGGGCTGGGAAGTGCTCGAGGGCGTGGAGACGTTGTCCGATCACCGGTACATCCGGTACAGCGTCTGCACGCCATCGGATAATACAAGTGGCTCAATTAACCGGTCCCTGAGCGGAGAAGGACCACGTTGGGCATTAAAACGCCTTGACAGGGATTTGCTCGACCTTGCCGCAGGCGTCGAGGCCTGGAACCCGATCCCCGAGGGCCCAGTAGATGTGGAAGAAGAGGCGCGAGCGCTCGGTGAAACGATGATAAACCTTTGCGACGCAGCAATGCCCCGAGTAAAACCTCTTCCTCCAAAACGCCAGGTCTACTGGTGGTCAGCCGAGCTTAACCAACTCCGACAGTCATGCGTCGCCGCGAGACGCATTTATAGCCACCAGCGGAGGCGTCGACGCAGAGATCACGCACAGGAGGCGGAACTCTATGCGACATACATCCAGCGCAAGAAAAGCCTACAAGTGGCTATTAGCAAGGCGAAGGAGGGCTCCCAGCGGGAGATGCTGGATACGCTCAACAGGGACCCGTGGGGCCGTCCATATAAAATGATCCGAAGCAAGCTCCGCCCCTGGGTACCACCACTGACGCGAAGTCTCGAACCAAACTTGCTGCGGAACGTGGTCGCGGCCCTGTTCCCGACCAGTGAGGGTTTTACCCCGCCAGCAATGGCGCCGCCAACGGCACCCGGGGACGATGAGGTGGACGTTCCTAGCGTGTTGTGAGGGACCGCTCGCCCTCACAATGATATATGCGGTCCCGGAGGACCGCGGTTCGATCGATCTTCAACTTCGTGTGGACTGTATAACATGATCGTGGTTCCAGGATCGTTCTTAGAAGGGTGCGCGTGACTAACGTTCGTTCGGGATCGAAAAACACTGATTTTACACGGCAGAATATAATATAACATGAAAAACACTAAACACTAAAAGTACAATAATAATAATAACACAAACGAAACTAACTTAAATTAGGACTGACTGTCCCTAAATCCCTTAGCTTGGGAGGTTCCTAAGAGGCAAGCGAGGTTCACTATTTTTCAGGTTCTTGTCAGCTCGAGTTCTTCGGTAGTACTGGTAAAGAATCGCTGAATGTCAGCCTTTTTATATTTTCCGACTGCTAGGTTGTGATTGGCTATAATATAGTCCTTTTAATTTGCGGGCCCCTCTGCCACGCCCCCAGTATAAATATGGATTTAATCCGCCGCGCTATCAAATTATTTTAATTTGATTGTGGCCGCGAAACTGTTCGTTCCACTGACCTATATTTCCGCATACCGGAGAGGTCATTAACCTGCTTCTTATCGCCCCGGCATTCAGGTTCGTTCACCTATATCTGTGGAATGCGGGAGCATTGAATGGTGAATGAGCGTGGGAAAATACTTACAATGCCACCTGTTGCGGCTCGTGAATGGCGGGGTTTTCCCCGTTAGATCATTGTTATGCAATTATTACGTGTATTTTTCCATGCTCTTTCCATTGCACCTACTTTTATGTACCTAAGTATTATAGCTTTAGAGTTATTTCGATGTTAATTGCGTTTTGCATAGCGAAAGTGATCTTGGCTTGTCCGCCATGTTCCTAGCCTACCTATCAGCCAATCAGAGACCTGAGTCTGCATATTCCAATTTCGCTCCTTATATGGTAGCGAAATTGGAGAGCGAAAAAGGGCGTTCGCTCCTTATAAGGTAATGTTTACGTTCACGCTAGGAAATGAAAGAGAGGTACGATCCTACCTATCCAGTCAGTCTCGATAGCCTATACGTACATTGTTATACTTAAATATTTCACGTATGGTATTTTACATGTTCTAGGGTTTGCTAAGCCTACCTAACGAGAAATTCTTTATTACGAATACAGTCTTAAGATATTTGATTATGTTATCGCTTGATCGTTGTGGTCGTCGTCTACACTCTCCCCGCCGTCTGCAGCCGCAGACAATGTGGCATCGGTAGCCACCGTAGTCGGGAGCGCCTCAGGATCGGGACGTGTGGCAGGCTCGGCGCTCTGGGCAGGCTCGACGGTCGGAGAGGCCTCCACCAGGACGGCCAGGCGAGATGTAGCACGGCGTAGCACGCCGTATTGGGTCTTGACGTCAGCAGTTCTTGTCTTCCCGTCGGGCCCGGGATATGTGGCCACGACGAGCCCTCGCGGCCAGATGTTGCGAGGGCTGGCAGGGTCGGCGATAAGGACGCAGTCGCCCTTCTGGATCTGACGGCCCCCTCCGCCTGAGGATTGGCGGGGGGCCAGGAGCGGAAAGTATTCCCGCACCCACCGGCGCCAAAAGTGGTTTGACAGCGCTTGCACGTGGCGCCATCTCCTCCGGTCATCTTCTTCACAGGGCCCACTTATGAACAATGGGTTCGCCGAGATTAGCAGGAAATCGTTTGGGGTCAATGCGGGGTCATCGGGATGCTCGACAGGAACATGTGTTAGTGGTCTTGAGTTGATTGTATGTTCGATCTCGGCCAGCAGGGTTAACAGGATCTCTTCTCGCGGCGCCTTTTCGTTGAGCGTGTATGAGAGTGCATTCTTCCCGTCTTCACCATGCGTTCCCAGCTGCCGCCTTGGGATGGGGCAGCTGGGGCGATGAAGCGCCATGTCATTCGTTCTTGGAGTCCATAATCACGTAGCGCCGGCAGCCATTCGTTATACGCCGCTCGGAGTTCTTGCGCCGCCGCTCGGAAGGACGTCTGATTGTCGGAGTACATGGTTAGCGGCCAGCCACGCCGTGCCGCAAACCGTCTCAGCGCGTTGATCGCGCTGTCTGTGCTGAGGCTATGCACCACCTCCAGATGGACGGCGCGAGTTGTAAGGCACGTGTATAGCGCCACCCAGCGCTTCTCGCGCCGCCGGCCGATCGTTACCCACAATGGGCCGAAGTAATCTTGGGCGCTATGGGTAAAGCACCGTTGGTAGGCCTCCAGCCGCTCTGCCGGGAGGTCACCGAGGGGCTGCGGGCGTGGGATCGCGCGCCGCAGCGTACACAGTGCGCACGCTCGGGCTTCGGCGCGCACACTCGGTCGTAGATGGAGAATCCAATAGTTTGTCCTTAAAAAATTCACAACATTTTCATTATTCACATGCGCGCCCTTTGTATGGGCGCGCCTTATAAGCAGTTTTGTGAACGGCTCCCTGCCGTCCAATATTACGGGATTTCTTGCAGTATATAATACAGGCGCACGACTTAGTCTGGTTTTCATCACGAGGAGCCCATTTTCCGCGATCGTTGGATCTAATTTGTACAGTTTTGATTGTGGGGAAAGCTTTTTACCTGCCGCTAACGTTCGTAGCTCCTCTGGAAAACTGTTTCTTTGACTCCTTTGTATTAAAAGATGCTCTGCGGCTTTCAAATGTCGCGCCTGTAGTTCCATCGTTTTCTGCTTGGTTTTTAATTTCTCAATGAAAAGTAGCATATATCCTACCGTTCGTACTAACTTTTCATATTTGCTGAAGCGCTCCGGATCCGGAAGCGCCGTCGCAGGCTCGTTCGTTGTGGCTAACACTATCTTTTCTTTTCTTCGTTCGCTCGGCTCGACGTCCGCCGTTGATATGACCGGCGGCCAATTTTCTTCCGCTTGTGACAGGAATGGCGGCCCCGTATACCACCTATCATTTATACTTATTTGTTGGCTGGGTCGCAGCCTCGTTGCGTCGTCCGCAGGGTTCAGCTTTGACGGTATCCACCTCCACGCCGACCGCTGGCTGCAGTCGGCTATCTCCGCGATACGATGTGATACAAATGGCGCATATTTACGCGCGTCGTCCCTGATCCAGGCAAGGACTGTCCTACTGTCAGTCCAGTATATTACGCTGTTTACCTTAAACCGTTGCTCCTTCAATAAAGTCTGCGCAAGGCGCGCTCCCATGACCGCCGCGGTAAGCTCGGCCCGCGGCACGCTCACAGTGCGGACCGGCGTAACTCGCGCCTTGGCGGCGGCTAAACTTACAGTTATTTGGCCGTCGTTCTCGGCCCTCCAATATGCCACTGAGCTATACGCCGTTTCCGAAGCGTCTGTGAAAATATGTAGATCTATATTGCTTAGTTCGTTTATCGAAAGACACCTCGGAATGCGTAATTCTTCTACGTACTGCAACGCCTGCATCCAAGCGCCAAACTGCTTCGCTTCTTCTTCTGGGAGTGTTTCATCCCACTCCACTCGTCCCCATACAGACTGCATGATAATTTTGGCGGATATTACGTATTGAGCGATAAGCCCTAAAGGGTCATATATTGACATAACCGCCGATAACAGTTCGCGTTTCGTAGGCGCCCTCTCGTTCGCCCTCACCGCCGGTGCCACCCGTAGCAGTGAGGTATTGAACCCGAGTGTGTCCGACCTCGGGTCCCATTTCAACCCAAGTACCTTTTGATCTTTTCCGCTCAATATAGCGGGCTCGTTCGTTGTTTCTTCTTCGGGCAGTGTGCGCAGCAACGCTTCGCTGTTGGAGGTCCATCCGCGGAGTTTGAATCCCCCTTCCAAATGGGAATTACATACCTGGATCGTAGTGTCGACAAGGTCCCTCTCGTTCTGGTAGCTAGAGACAAAGTCGTCCATATAATGATTATACTGAATTTCGTATACGGCTTTTGGGTATTGTTGCTTATTGTACTCGGCATTGTGGTTCCTAACCATATGGGCTATGCATGGGCTGGAAATAATTCCAAACACCACACGGTTCATAACATATACATCTGGTTTTCTATTTCGATCTGCTCCCCGCCACAAGAACATCTGCGACGGCTTGTCCTCTGCTCGCATTTCTATTTGTAGAAACATCTCTTGTATGTCGGCGCATACCGCATACTTGCCCTCCCGGAATCGCAACAAAATTCCTAGGAGGGACTGCAACAAATCAGGGCCTTCTAAAATGTAGTCATTGAGACTTACTCCGTTATTTTTCGCGGCTGCGTCGAAAACTTGCCTCCATTTCCTTTTGTTTTCGTTGAAAGTGGCGAAGTGTGGCAGGTAGTTAGCAACAGGCACGTCGGGTATCTCGTTCACCTTCTCTGCATACCCCTTGTCCAATAGATTGCTCACCTGTTTGTAGTATTCCTCGGCAAAGCTCGGGTTACGATCTATTTTATTCTCTAGATTACGTAACCGGCTATAGGCCATCGCGTAGCTCGCCGGGAGCGTCGGTTCGTCGTCCCGCCACAGCTGTCCCACTTCCCACCTATTGTTCTTACGTGCGATCGTTTCCTTGAATATCCTCTCCGCTCGTTCATCTACCGGTCGTTTATTTTCCTTTACGCCGACGCCCAGTGAGTCGATCGCAAAATATTGTTTAACGGCGTCGTGCAATTCTGAGTCACATGTTACGTGATACACTGACTGTTCGTTATTTCTTAATACATATCCGGGGGCTCTCCCGAATATCGCCCACCCCATGGCGCTCCGCATGGCCACGGGGGCGTTCCTGGGCCCTGTCCGTACCTCCTCCGGGATCAACAGGTGCCAATGGTCGGCACCCAGGAGGAGTTGCGGCACGCCGTATCCGTAGCACGCGCCGCGAGCTTCTGCTAAATGTTCGTATTTTCTTAAAAGCTCCGTACTTACTGCTTGACCCCGTAGCCCGAGTTGTTCGACTGTCCGTAGGACTACAGGGTGTGCTGGGCCCCCGCTCCGGGGCCTTAGGTGCGCTTCGACCCGTTGGCTCATCCCGTTGTGCGCGATGTTGCCGACTCCGCGCACGGTGAGCCGTTCCCGTGGTCCAGTGGCGCCTATTTTTTCTGCAATTTCTTGTTCTAATAGGGATACAGTTGATCCTTCGTCGAGAAGGCAGTATACGTGCGCCTCCCCTTTCGGTCCCGATATTGTCACCGGGACAACCTTTAACAACACCTCGCTTGCCTCCGTATTTGAAGCATAGCTGGTTGCATGCTCGTTGTTTCGTCTGCTCTCAGGCGCCGTTGGCGCCGCCGGCGCCACCTCGCGTTTCAGAGGCGGCGGCCGCACTGTTGCGGCCGTCGACGACGGCTGAGACTCCTCGCGGCTCTGGTGTAACAATTTATGATGGGGGTGTGGGCAGCCCTGCACCGCGCACCCCTTGCTCTTACAATTCTCTCTCCTATGTCGGGCCTCTAGACACTTAAAACATATCCTGTTTTGTTTGGCCCAGTCCCAGCGGGCCGGCAGCAGTAGCCCCTGGAACTTTCTGCAGTCGATTGTTCTATGTCCCGCCGCGCAATATAGACACGCCACTTGTTGTCGCGGCGCGTTATCTGTGGCATAGCTCACCTTAGAGGGCCATGGTCGCGGGGGTTCGTTCGGTCGATTGTACTGTTGCTGCTGCGCCGGACGATTGTATGTCCTAATTTGCTGTCTCGGCGCGAAGTTCTGCTGGCCCGGCGCGCCTCGAGCTGCGTTCCCGCTCGGGGGCGCCTTGGCGTGGGTAAATTCGAGCTGTATGTCGCTCTCTTCCATTAGGAAGTCGGCTAACACTTGAATTTCCGCCCTCTTGTTCGATCGGTTCATTCTCGCAAAGTCACAATAACGTGACCGTAAGTGCGGACTGAGTCGGTCCGTCACTTCTCTTACCAGCAGCGGATTGTTAGCGTAATGTGAGTCATCGAGGTCCATTAAGGTACTTACGATATTGACGATCTTTATGGCAAAGTTGTTCAGGTCATGTGCACTCGCTCCCACGTTCGGCAGCTTGCGCAGATCTTCTAGGGCTTTATCGATCAAAAAGTCCGTTCTTCCATACTGTTTATTTAATATTCTTATAATAAGGTCCGGTTTTGTTGCCGTCGCTAAAATATGCTGTACGCATGTCTTAGCCTCACCTTTCAACGCTGCTCGTAGTCTGGCGACGTTTTCGTAGTCGCCGAATTTGAATCGTTTGTTCGATTCGTTATACGTGTTAATAAAACACCGCCATTCGCTAACATCGCCGTGGAAGTAGGGTAGCTCGTACACCTCCTTCGGCGCCGGTCGAGCAGCTGTCTGCATACGTTCGAAGAGCTCCACCATACTCTCCGGCGTCGTTTGTGCGGTAATGCGGGAATGCGGCGTCATAGGCTCATTTATTACCAGTTCGGGTTCTGGATCGGGTATGGGGCGGCGGCTCCGGTTCGAGAAGGTTGCCGCTCGCTCCGGGCTCGGATCTAAGGTAGGGCGGCGGACCGGGATCGGGATCGGCTCCGCACGCTCCTCGTTCGGTTCGATGGTGGGGCGGCGGCCTAGGATCGGGATAGGCGCCGCTCGCTCGTGGTTCTGTTCATTGTCGAAGCGGCGGCTGTTGTTCGGGATCGGCGCCGCTCGCTCCTGGATCGGTTCAATTATATCAATCGGACGCCTCGGCGTCTCAAAGATGTTCCTTACCGGTTCTTGTTCCTCGGGCTCTGCCCCCCTTCGCTGCTCTGTCGATTCGACCCATCGTTCGATCCGACTACTACTGCTAGAACTTTCAGATTCGATCTGTGCGATCTTATGTCTTAACCTCCTATGTATAAGATCCGCCTCCATTTGTAACTCCTCTCTTCTTAATTGCGCCAGCTGTTCCGCCGCCTCTACCTCAGCCTCCCTACGCCGTGCCTCGGCGCGGCTGCTCGTATGTGACGCGACGGACGGCGGCCCTCGTTCCCTCCTAACCGTTACCTGATCGTCAAACGCGACGTTCCTCGCATTCGTACGTTCATGTTCAAACCTCCTCTCTCGCTGCTCTGCCGGTCTTGTTTCACGGTCGCACCTTTGTTCCCGTTCCTCCTCGCCGTGGTAGCGCACACGTTCCTGCGCCCTAAGACGACCGTCGCGTTCCCGACGCCATCTTGCCACATTATACTCACTCGGCGATCTAGGAGGTTCGTTGCGTACCATTACCGCTTCCGTTACCCTGGTCGCTACCCCTCTCGTACCTTTTACCTTCTTAGCCACCTTTCCCAGCGGCCTTACTCCCGCGGTCCTTCCCTGGCGCGCGGTCTGCACCTGGGATGTGGATGGGAGCGCCCTGGGTTGCTCGGGCGGCGCCTCCAAGGCGCCTGTGACAGCGCCAGCGGCGCCGGCAGCGCCAGTGATAGCGCCAGCCGCGCCAGTAGCGCCAGTGGTAGCGCCAGTCGCGCTCGCGGCAGCGCCAGCGGCGCCAGTGGTAGCGCCCGCGGCGCCAGCGGCGCCTGCAGCGGCGCCATTGTTAGCGCCAGCAGCGCCAGCGACCGCCAGTCGCCGTTGCGCCGCTTCCGCGCCCTCCCTCAGGAAGGCCAAGCGCCCCTCCTCCGACGTCTGTGACATCGCTGCTCCTTGTTCCATTGGTGATCGCGACCTATCCCGTCTGACCGGCGTTGACATAACCTACCCCGCTTGCTTATGACACAGTACCCCGATTGTTCGCAAATGGGACTCGTTCCGTCCCTTAAAAACTACAAAAGTTCGAAAAGTTCACAAAAAGTTCACTCGCGTAATTTAAAAGTTACTGAAATCAACTAAAAAAACCGCACTCGCGAGTCATTAAAGTTCACAAGAAAATACAAACAAAACGAAATAAAACACAATAACACAGTCTCAAAAAACGATCAAAAAAGTCAAAAATTAATAAAAACACGAAATAAGAATGTTCCAAAAATGATTAAACACACGCGAAATCGTCTATTGTTCAACACAAATACACGCGAAAAAGGTTACTAAAGTTCACTGAATTTAACAAATAAAAAGTCACTGTCTTTATTCGGTGCACGCGCACTCCACCAATCCGGATCCGATGGACCAAAATTGTGAGGGACCGCTCGCCCTCACAATGATATATGCGGTCCCGGAGGACCGCGGTTCGATCGATCTTCAACTTCGTGTGGACTGTATAACATGATCGTGGTTCCAGGATCGTTCTTAGAAGGGTGCGCGTGACTAACGTTCGTTCGGGATCGAAAAACACTGATTTTACACGGCAGAATATAATATAACATGAAAAACACTAAACACTAAAAGTACAATAATAATAATAACACAAACGAAACTAAACTTAAATTAGGACTGACTGTCCCTAAATCCCTTAGCTTGGGAGGTTCCTAAGAGGCAAGCGAGGTTCACTATTTTTCAGGTTCTTGTCAGCTCGAGTTCTTCGGTAGTACTGGTAAAGAATCGCTGAATGTCAGCCTTTTTATATTTTCCGACTGCTAGGTTGTGATTGGCTATAATTATAGTCCTTTTAATTTGCGGGCCCCTCTGCCACGCCCCCAGTATAAATATGGATTTAATCCGCCGCGCTATCAAATTATTTTAATTTGATTGTGGCCGCGAAACTGTTCGTTCCACTGACCTATATTTCCGCATACCGGAGAGGTCATTAACCTGCTTCTTATCGCCCCGGCATTCAAGGTTCGTTCACCTATATCTGTGGAATGCGGGAGCATTGAATGGTGAATGAGCGTGGGAAAATACTTACAATGCCACCTGTTGCGGCTCGTGAATGGCGGGGTTTTCCCCGTTAGATCATTGTTATGCAATTATTACGTGTATTTTTCCATGCTCTTTCCATTGCACCTACTTTTATGTACCTAAGTATTATAGCTTTAGAGTTATTTCGATGTTAATGCGTTTTGCATAGCGAAAGTGATCTTGGCTTGTCCGCCATGTTCCTAGCCTACCTATCAGCCAATCAGAGACCTGAGTCTGCATATTCCAATTTCGCTCCTTATATGGTAGCGAAATTGGAGAGCGAAAAAGGGCGTTCGCTCCTTATAAGGTAATGTTTACGTTCACGCTAGGAAATGAAAGAGAGGTACGATCCTACCTATCCAGTCAGTCTCGATAGCCTATACGTACATTGTTATACTTAAATATTTCACGTATGGTATTTTACATGTTCTAGGGTTTGCTAAGCCTACCTAACGAGAAATTCTTTATTACGAATACAGTCTTAAGATATTTGATTATGTTATCGCTTGATCGTTGTGGTCGTCGTCTACACGTGTCTAGCGGTGAACTGGGAGCAGCGATCCTTAGGCTGAAGGGGAAAAACACAGCCCCTGGACCCGACGGAATCCCAGGACGCGCCTGGGTCTTGGCCAATAATGCGTTGGAGACAAGATTGCTCAAGCTTTTAACGGCCTGCTTCGAGCAAGCTATTTTCCCCCGTCGGTGGAAGGTTGGCAAACTTGTCCTCCTTAGGAAGGAAGGGCGCCCAGCGGACTCACCGGCTGCATACCGCCCCATTGTTCTGCTTGATGAGGTGGGCAAGCTGTTTGAGCGCATCATCGCTACCCGCCTCATCAAGCACCTTATTCGCATCGGCCCGGATGTAGCAGACTGCCAGTACGGCTTTCGCGGTGGTCGCTCAACCGTAGATGCCATCCTCCGCGTAAAAGAGCTAGCGAACAAGGCGGTGTCCGAGAAAGAGGTGGTGTTGGCGGTGTCCCTTGACATCGCCAACGCCTTTAATAGCCTGCCTTGGGGATGTGTGATGGAGGCGCTGCGGTACCACCAAGTGCCCGCGTACTTGAGGCACATGGTCGGCGCGTACCTCTCTGAGAGGTACGTAATCTACCCAGGTCGGGAGGAATGGGGAAGGCACCGAATGTCTTGCGGTGTTCCACAGGGGTCGGTCTTGGGCCCACTTCTGTGGAACATCGGTTACGATTGGGTCCTGCGCGGCGCAAATCTTCCAGGCGTCAATTTGACCTGCTATGCAGATGACACGCTGGTGACAGTGCGCGGGAAAACGCACCGGCATGCCGGTATTTTGGCTACAGCAGGCGTAGCGCACGTGGTCGATCGCATCCGGCTGTTGGGGCTAAAGGTAGCGCTCCAAAAATCGGAAGCGATATGCTTCCACGGTCCTCGGAATGCACCACCGCCGGATGCGCACATTGTGGTGGGTGGTACCAGGATAAAAATCGAGTCCACCATGAGGTACCTGGGCCTAACTCTCAACAGCCGGTGGAGCTTCCATGCCCACTTTAAGGGCCTGGTGCCCAAGCTGCTGAAAGCCGCTGGCGCTCTGGGGCGTATACTCCCAAACACGGGGGGGCCCAAAGCGTCGTGTAGGCTGCTATATATGGGGGTCCTAAGATCTATGGCCCTCTATGGAGCCCCCGTATGGGCGGACACCCTGCAGCGACAGGAAATCGCCCTGCTGCGAAGACCACAACGGGTGATTGCCACTAGAATGATACGGGGATATCGAACAATATCATATGAGGCGGCATGCGTGCTGGCTGGGTCGCTTCCCTGGGACCTGGACGCGAGGGCCCTTGCGGCGGTTTATCGCTGGCGCAAGGAGGCGCACGGTCGTGGCGACTCACCAGCACCGAGTGAGATGGAGGGACGCAGGGAAGCTGCACGCGTCGGGATGGTGGCAATATGGAGGGAGAGGCTGGCACAACCTAGTGCGGGCCTCAAGACCATCCAGGCAGTTCGACCAATGTTCGAGCAGTGGCTGGACCGGCCCCATGGCGCAATGACCTTCCGGCTGACGCAGATACTCTCGGATCACGGGTGCTTCGGAAAGTATCTGCGTCGCATAGGGCGAGAGCCGACGGCAAAGTGCCACCACTGCGACAACTGCCCGGAAGAGACGGCCCAGCACACGCTGGAGTTGTGCCCAGCCTGGGACGCAGAGCGACGGACATTGTGCGCCGCAATAGGCCATGACCTCTCGCTGCCCACTGTAGTCCGCAGAATGGTGGAAAGGAAAATAGCATGGAAAGCGGTCCTTGCCTTCTGCGAGACAGTCATAGAGAAGAAAGAGGCAGCCGAGAGACAGAGGGAGGCAACTTCCAATGATCCCGGCCGCCGACGAAATGGGAGAAGGCGGCGAGCCTACGATCACCACCTGCCCCCTTAACAGGAGCCAGGGCCGGCAGGCTTGGGGAAGTCTGTCGGCCGAGCAACAAACTGGCCCGCGATGGCGTTGCGCGTGCTTCAGCGCGCCACTCGGAAATCGTCGGCGGAGGGGCTGAACATCTCACCCTCCTACCACAGAGCTTGGGGCCGTCCACCAGGCCAACCACCGCCGGGTCGCGGAAGAGTGCTTCGGCGTGCCCGTAACCCGGCAATAAGGTGATGAGTGGGAACACCGTGGGGTTTTAGACGGTAGTCCGGGCGGTTCCCGGGAGCCCGTCATACCCGCCCAGGCTTCCCCGGCCGGGCGGGATGCGTAAAGGCATTTCCCCACGTAAAAAAAAAAAAAAAAAAAAGGTTAGGTTAGGTTAGGTTACGGATCAGTACCAGCTACTAAGCTCAGCCTTCCAAGAGGTAGTAACTGGCATCGCACGATCACCAGGAATAGGCCAGGTGACCTAATTAAGTCAGAGGATTTAGACCAGCTCCCCACGCACTGGTTAAACGCGAAGAAACGGACACCCGGGGGTTTTTAGTCAGTAGAAGTCTGACATAACCACCGCCCCTCCCCGTGGCGCGGTGGTATCCATGAGGATTTTCCCCCGGAAAAAAAAAAAAAAAAAAAAGGTTACGGATCAGTAGGTACGTGCGTAAGGCAACAGGGCGAGTCAATCGTGGACGTAACGTTTTCGTCGAATGCTTTGGCCTGCCGTCTTCAGAACTGGAGGGTGGAAACCGACGTGGAAACATTGTCGGATCACCGTTACATCCGGTTCGATGTCTCCACTCATCCTAACACTATGGGGCAAATCCAGCACGTGGGCAGGGATGGTCCACGTTGGGTGTTGGGGAAACTCGACAGGGAGCTCGCCAAAGAAGCGGCCATTGTGGAATCTTGGGGGGTGTGTTCTGATCCAGAGGGAACCGTTGATCAGGAAGCCGAGTGTCTTGGCGCCGCCCTTGCCCGCGTCTGCGATGCAGCAATGCCCAGAGCGAAGGTTTTAACAGCAAAGCGTGGAGTATACTGGTGGAGTCCGGAACTGCACCAGCTGCGGAACAATTGTGTCGCCTCACGCCGCCGATATACGCGGTGCAGGAGACGGCGAATACGGGACCACACTGAGGAACATGCCTTGTATGAGATCTACAAGACAGCACGAACAACCCTGCAAACCGCCATAGCGCGAGCTAAGGAGACAGCTTGGGAGGAGTGGCTGGAGACGCTCAACCGGGATCCTTGGGGGAGGCCGTATCGGGTTGTTAGACAGAAGCTCCGACCCTGGACTCCTCCGTTGACCAGCACTCTCCAACCAGTGCTCCTTGAACGAATCGTGGCTGATCTCTTTCCCGAGAGGGACGAATTTGCCCCGCCGACAATGTCACCTACCACTGGACCGCGGGAAGAAGTTTTAGGAGTACCCCCGGTGACAGAAGCCGAGTTTCGGGCGGTTGTCCTCAAGCTTCGTAAAAAGAAGACGGCCCCTGGGCCAGACGGAATTCCAGGGCAAGTACTTGCGATCGCGCTTATTGAACTGGGAGACAGAGTCAGAGCTCTGTTCTCCTCGTGTCTGACTCAAGGACGGTTTCCTGATAGGTGGAAAACAGGCAGGCTAGTACTTCTCCGTAAGGATGGACGCCCGCCTGATCAGCCCTCGGCTTACCGCCCAATCGTGCTGCTCAGCGAGATGAGCAAGCTCTTTGAGCGTGTGCTGGCAGCTCGTCTCGTCGCAAGCATGGAGCCGGGCTTGAGTGAACACCAATATGGCTTTCGCCCGCTACGTTCCACAGTTGATGCAATCGCTGTGGTGAGGAGAATCGCGGAGGATGAGATAGCCCAGGGCGGGGTGGTGATGGCAGTATCGCTGGACATCTGCAATTCCTTCAACACCCTGCCTTGGGAAACAGTACTGGCGGCGCTCCGATTCCACAACGTGCCTACATACCTACAGCGGGTTGTAAAGGCATATTTTGCAGGAAGAGCAGTAGCCTTTCCAACTAGAGAGGGCCAGGGAAGAAGGGTAATGTCGTGCGGTGTTCCACAGGGTTCGGTTCTTGGGCCACTCCTGTGGAACATCGGTTACGACTGGGTGCTGCGAGGGGTCACTCTGCCAGGTGTCAGCATCGTGTGCTACGCTGACGATACCCTTGTGTTGGCCCGAGGCGCTAACCATAGGGAGGCCGCATACCTGGGTACAGCTGGCGTGGCACATGCTGTACACAGAATTCAGGCGTTAGGTCTTAAGGTGGCGCTGAATAAGTCCGAGGCGCTGGTTTTTCATGGGCCGCGTAATGCGCCACCACGTGGGGCAACAATAACTGTGGGAGGAACTGCCATCGCCATTGGGTCGACGATGAAGTACCTAGGACTCGTCCTCGACGGACGGTGGCAGTTCAATGAACACTTCAAGCGCTTGGGTCCAAGATTGGTGGCTGCGGCTGCGGCGCTTGGACGAATTCTCCCGAATCTGGGGGGACCTGGCGGAGCTTGTAGACGCCTCTATACCGCTGTGGTGCGCTCAATGGCGCTCTATGGAGCACCAATCTGGGCGGACACACTAGGAGCTCGTAATCAGGCCCTATTGCGACGACCGCAACGGGCCATAGCTCTTAGGGTGGCACGAGCGTACCGCACTGTATCATACGCTGGAGCTTGCCTGCTTGCAGGGAGTCCCCCTTGGGACTTGGAGGCCGGGGTCCAGTCCATAGTATTCTGGCGCCTAAAACAGGCGAGAGAAGAAGAAAACTGGCCCGCTCCTCGGGAGGTTCAGCAGTGGCGAACGGACGCCCAACAACTGCTGTACGAAAGATGGTCCGAGCGTTTGGAAACCCCGGGAGCTAGCCGGGATCTGGTGGCCGCTGTTCGGCCTGTTCTCAAGGAATGGGTCGAACGCAATCACGGACCACCCACGTTCCACCTCACACAGCTCCTGACGGGGCACGGCTGCTTCGGCAAGTACCTGTGTGAGGTGGTGGGTAGGGAGCCGACAGCAGAGTGTCACCACTGTGACGGAAGAGCCGTGGATACAGCCAAGCACACGCGTGAGGAGTGTCCTGCATGGGTGGTGCCCCGCGCAGCGCTGTCCACGGTTGTAGGGCGTGATCTCTCTCTGCCGGCTCTCATTAATCAAATGGTGCACAGTGAGGAGGCCTGGGCGGCTGCGGCCACATTCAGTGTAACGGTCATGTCACAGAAAGAGGCTGCAGAGCGGATGCGTGAGGACGACGCTAACTCACTCCCTCAGCGCCGTAGAAGACCAGGTAGGCGGCGAAGGGCCTTTGGAGGCCGCATGCAGCCGCCATAACGGAGACCTGCGGGTGACAGGCCGGGAGTTCCTTCACCCGACTAGCAGAGGTCTCGTGCTAGAAGGCCCCCATTGTGTTCTGGGGTGCTGACAGCGAAGTTGGTAGGGTGCCAGCTACCACAATATGCGGGCCCGAGAGGGCAACGCTGACAGAGTTCCGGATGTGTGCAATAGCGTTCCCGGAGCTCTGTCCAAATGCGAGCCGTGGAACACCCCAGGGGTTTTAGTCCGTGCGAGTCGGACATACCCACTCGGCTTCTCCCGGGCCGGGTGGGATCCATAACGGATTTCCCCTGGGTAAAAAAAAAAAAAAAAAAAAAAAAAAAAAAAAGGTTAGGTTAGGTTAGGTTAGGTCAGCCCCCTCGCCACCTACTTGTACCCCTGCCTCCGTAGAGGCTGGCGACGAGGCGGCACCAATGGACGCTAACCAGTAATGGCCTTGAGAATGTTACAGGCAAACATCAATCACTGCGCTAGGGCTCAGGACCTTCTATGTCAGAGCATGGCGCAGTGGCTGATCCATATTGCGATTGTAGCGGAGCCATATTCAGTTCCGCCTAGGGATAATTGGGTCGGAGACAATAATGGGCTCGTTGCGCTTGTCTCCCACACCGCTACCGGAACCCCACCCTTTGAAAGGGTGCATCGCGGTCAAGGGTATGTGGCGGCGGTTGTGGGCGACATCACAATCATCGGCGTATATTTTTCTCCGAACCGGACCCTAGCGGAATTTGAACAGTTCCTAGTGGAGATTGGTGCCCTGATTGGTAGAAGCCATACGCGCAAGATTCTAGTTGCTGGAGATCTGAATGCAAAGTCTGTAGCGTGGGGATCTCCAGCGACTGATGCGCGTGGCAACGAGCTCTTGGAGTGGGTGATCTCGTCCGGCTTGGTCATACAGAACAGAGGAACGGCTGACACTTGCGTGCGGTGGCAGGGCGGCTCCATTGTGGATGTCACGTTCACGGATGCTGCCCTGGCGCGTCGTGTCCAGGGTTGGCGGGTCCTGGTGGGCGTGGAGACACTTTCGGATCATAGATATATTAGATTTGATGTCTCTACGTCCGCAGATACCCTGACTAGCCCAAGCCGGAGTCATTCCAACGGCCCGCGATGGGTGCTGAGTAAAATGGATAGGGAGCTATTTAAAGAAGCAGCCATCGTTGAGGCGTGGCAGGCCGACTCAAGGGAGCCGATCGCGGAGGCAGAGGCAGGTGCCGGATGGTTCCGGGATACTATGTCGCGAATATGCGACGCGGCGATGCCCCGGTCCAAGCGTCTACCTCCGCGACGCCGTGTATACTGGTGGACAGAAGAGCTCTCACACTTACGAGAACTATGTGTCGCTGCGAGACGCCGGTACACGCATTATCGCCGGCGAAGGGTGCGAAACCATGCAGAGGAGACCTCACTATACGAAGCCTATAATGCGGCCAAGAAGGAGCTATCGGTGGCCATTAGTCAGGCTATCGAGTTGTCCAGGGAGAGGCTGCTGGAGACTCTGAATAGCGATCCGTGGGGGAGGCCATACAAAATGGTGCGGGCCAAACTCCGCCCTTGGGCTCCCCCGGTCACGAAAAGTCTCCACCCGCAGCTCCTGGACCGGGTTGTGTCCACACTATTTCCTGACCGAGGAGGGCACCAGCCGCCACCGATGGCGCCCCTGGCGGCTGAGGAAGATGAGGGAGAGGTGCCGTCTGTGTCAGAAGGGGAGTTGGGAGCTGCCGTCCTGCGCTTGAAAGCGAAAAATACGGCCCCCGGACCGGACGGTATCCCGGGTCGCGCACTGGCGCTGGCTATGGATGCCCTAGAGCCTAAGCTCCGAGACCTGTTCTCAATGTGCATGGAACAGGCTCGCTTTCCACACGAGTGGAAGACGGGCCGCCTCGTGCTCCTAAAAAAGGATGGGCGCCCGGCCGATTCGCCGTCAGCATACCGGCCAATTGTTTTGCTTGGCGAGGTGGGCAAACTATTTGAGCGCATAATAGCTGCCCGGCTCGTCAGGCATATGAGAGAGGTTGGCCCCGACTTAGCCGATAACCAGTTCGGCTTCCGCAGTGGTCGCTCCACAGTGGATGCGATCCTGCGGGTCAAAGACCTGACAGAAGAGGCGGTGGCCCGGGGCGAAACGGTATTGGCGGTGTCTCTCGACATCGCCAACGCGTTTAACACCTTGCCCTGGGCGACTATCAAGGAGGCGCTTCTTTACCACGGGGTGCCCAGGTATCTACGCCGGGTGGTCGAGGCTTACCTCTCTGAGAGAATTGTGTCCTTCCCCGGTCGGCATGTATGGGGACAGAAGGAGATGTTGTGCGGTGTTCCACAGGGGTCGGTCCTCGGCCCACTCCTGTGGAACATTGGATACGACTGGGTACTGCGCGGAACGAACCTGCGTGGAGTACACGTCGTCTGCTATGCCGACGACACTCTGGTCACCGCTCGGGGGGTTAATTTCCGGGAATCAGCTGCCCTGGCGACGGCTGCGGTGGCCCATGTGGTTGGTCGAATTCGGCGAATCGGCTTAGAGGTCGCTCTGAGCAAGTCCGAGGCGATCTCCTTCCACGGACCACGGAAAGCGCCTCCTGCCGGTGCTCATATTGTGGTCGGAGGAGAGTCCATCAGCGTCGGGTCGACGATGCGATACCTTGGCGTTGTCCTCGACAGCAGGTGGACTTTTCAGGCACATTTCGAGCGACTCTCTCCAAAATTACTGGGTGCAGCCGCAGCTCTCGGGCGTATACTCCCAAACAAGGGAGGGCCCAAGGCCTCTTGCCGGCGGCTGTACCTTGGAGTGGTGCGCTCTATGGCCATGTACGGGGCACCCGTGTGGGCCGACGCCCTGAACCGCCGGACCTCTGCCCTGCTGCAAAGATCGCAGCGAGCAATGGCTATCAGGGCTATTCGGGCATACCGCACGGTCTCCACCGAAGCGGCGTGTGTGCTGGCCGGCTCACTACCCTGGGACCTCGAAGCCAAAACCCTCGCAGCCGTGTATTTTTGGCGCGAGGAGGCACGTTCCCGAGACCAGTGGCCGGCACCTAGGGAGCTGGAGGCGAAGCGTGAGGAAGCTCGCCTCCTGGCCATCGAGACGTGGAAGGAGCGGCTGGCAACACCATCTGCTGGCCTCCGGACGATTGAGGCGGTGCGGCCTGTACTGTCGCAGTGGTTGGACCGCAGTCACGGGGAACTCACATTCCGGCTGACGCAGGTACTCACGGGGCACGGCTGTTTCGGACGGTACCTGTGTCGTATAGCCGGAAGAGAACCAACCATGGAGTGCCATGACTGCGGTGAGATGGAGGACACAGCTCAACATACCCTGGAGCTGTGTCCAGCTTGGGCGGACCAGAGGGCCGAACTGGTCACAGTTGTTGGGAACAATCTGTCGCTGTCGGCCGTGGTAAAATCCATGGTCGACAGTGACAGATCTTGGACGGCAATACTCTCCTTCTGTGAGGATGTGGTGGCACAGAAGGAGAAAGCGGAACGGGCTAGAGAGGATGCGGCAGAAGCACCTCAGCAACGCCGCCGGAGAGTCGGTCGCAGAAGGCTGGCACACGACCGCCGACTGCCGCCGTAAAAGGGATCCCCAGACGATGAACACGGGGCCGTTCGTCGTCTGATGGAGTGGGGTCCCCGAGTTGGATGGTGTGCTAAGTGTTCCGGGCACACCACCTCTGATGGTAGGGAGACAGGCAAGTCCCCCAGTGTTGGGTCCGATAACGGACAACCACCGGCTGAGACGCGGAAGAATCATAGTTCCCGTATCTCAGCCTATGGGTGGAAGAGGAACACCCGGGGGTTTTTAGTCAGTAGAAGTCTGACATAACCACCGCCCCTCCCCGTAGCGCGGTGGTATCCATGAGGATTTTCCCCCGGTAAAAAAAAAAAAAAAAAAAAAAAAAAAAAAAAAAAAAAAAAAAAAAAAAAAAAAAAAAAAAAAAAGTTTTGCCGGAGATGGGGTGCGTGGGCTGGTAGACCTCCTTGTGGTGCACCCTGGGAGGGGGGAGATAGCCGCTCAGTTGCGCGTTCGCTGTCTTCCCTCTGCTAACTACCAGTCACAGTCGTGGAGATGCAGTCGAGTTCACTCCTGCGTGGGCTTTAGTGCCGTGTTCGGTGTTGGCCGCTCCCAGCATGCCTCAGCTCATCTGAGGTGGCAAGGGATGCGGCCGTCTTTGCCCGTGGGCAGTGGTGGCGGTGCGGACGCGCCTTTTCACCTTTGGGGCCCTTTGTCGAGGGCCAGTGGCCGTCTTCGGGCGGCGTGGGATGGCGGGCCTGCAAGGCTCGCGGCGCGGCGGGTCTGGCGGTCGCCCTCGTGCGACTGCTGGTTGAGTTTCGGCTCCCCGTCGGGCAACCCGTAACCCGCATTGAGCGGACCGGGGGCGCTGCTCATTGAGAGTAGCGCCGCGTGGAAGACAACCACTATAATAAATCACCCCAATCCCAAGGTGAGCGGATCGTGCCGATGGGATGCATGGCTGGAGGGAGTCCAGTCCCGAGCGTGCGGGGGAGCTCACCCCCGAAAAAAGAGACGACGATGTGGAGGCATTGTGGGAAGATGGAAATGTTAAGCAGTTTTGATTATCTCCGGGCGGGTAACCAATCCCGTCCATTCGCTTCGGCGGGTGGCTGCCCCATCGTATACGGAGGGGGCAAAAACTGCTTCGTAGGCCGGCCACATGCCGGCCTCCGTGAACACGACCTTGGCTATGTGACACCGGACTCTGAGGAAAGAAGTATATTGAGGCTGAGGGGCGGCGTTGGGGCTGATGGAGGTGGACCCAACCCAGCCCAAACAACAAAATCCAGTGCTGAAAAAGCGGCGGAGAAGGGCTCCTCGGTGGCGCGCACCTATAGCCCCACAGAGAAGAAAGAGGCTTTCCACCCCCGCCTTACCCTTGCACGTTCGCCGGTGCAAGGGGAGGGTGGTAGCCCACGTATAGACCTGAACGCGGCCGCAATCCAGATTGCGCCGAGAACAAGCACAGAAGGACCACCGCGCGACGGCGCTGGCCGCTTCTTGCCGCGAGCGCGGGGCAAGGAGCGCTCCGTGGAGGAGGCCTCGCACTCGGTCCAACTAGTGGCGAGTGTGGAGCAGGAAGCCTCAAAAGAGAGGAGCGCGTTACCGCAGGTGCTGGAGGGTCGGCGAGAGGCCTGTCTCGAAAAAATCCCCCGGGTGGTCCTGACCCGCTTGGACGACGGGAGTGTGCCTCGTGAGGACCCGGCGCAGGATGCGGACGCGACTGGACGCATAGTGCGATCCGTTTCGCCTGTCGGAGCTGACTTGGTGGGGCGGAGGCAGGGACAGCAATCTAGAGCCAGGTTCGGGGGGCAAATGCGCCCATGCTTGACCCCGTTCAAGTTTGACGGCAAAGTGGGGGCGCGGGACTCGTCTGTTGACTCCCCGGTGCCGCGGTCAGACGTGGAGGACCCGCCGGGGACGCCGGTGACGGGTTTGTCTAATGAGGCGGTAACTCCTCTGCGCTCCCAATCCCTTGGTGCCCGTGCCCAGCCACTGAGCGGAAAGCACTGGCAGGCGCCCCGAAAGAGGCCCCGCCTCCAGGAAGAGGAGAGCGACTCCAGCCAGTCCACGGCAAGTGGCAAATCATTTCCGGCGATGAGGGGGAAAGGCCGCTCGCCCGCTGACATGGCAAAGGCCAAAGAGGCATTTAAGGCGGCTAGGGACGACCTCAGACTCCAGGCTGAGAGTGAGGTGGCTACCTATAACCTGGCAGTGGAAACGGTGGCAAACCAACAAGTAGACCGCCTTCTGAACCGACCCGAGCTGGGCGGGTCCACTCAAATGGCGCGCACATCGGCTGTCATGCAGGCCGAGGTGGATGAAGACCTAGAGGTGATTACGAAAGTGGCAAACACATCGGGAAACCTAAAAGGCACCTTTGTAAAGGCCCTACATGGTGTGGTCACTAGGCTCGGTAAGAACTTCGCAGCCATGAAGTCCCTCACTGCTACAGAGGAAGTTGTCCACCTGGAGGCAGCAAATGCACAGCTGTCGTGGCAATTGGCAGAGTTGCGCAAAGAGGTTGCCCAATTGCGTGCACAGCCTCCAGCAGCGACAAAACAAGAAATGAGGAAGCTGGTCGAGGAGGTGTCGCGCTCCAACCGCGAACAGTTCTGCGCCATGCTCAACGCCCGGCTGGAGGGCATCGAGTGCCGACTCCTTCCGGAGCCACGTGTGCGGCCTTTGTCGGCCGTCAACGGACAGGAAGAAGAGCGACCTAACAGCGAGCTGCCTTCTCAACAACAGACGGAAACAGAAGGGCCATCTGACCAAGGCTTCTCTAATGCTGCCCAACCGAAACAAGCCGTCGATGGGTCCAACGCAGTAGCGGGAAAACAAAAAAATAAACGGAGGAGAAACAAAACTAGCCTGGCTGCTAAGGAGGCAGCCGCTTCCCGACAGGCCTCACGTTCAACAATGCCCATATCAGTCCCGCCGACGTCTGCTGGTGAATCCAATAAAGACACGCTGACAGATGTTGTGCGGAGGGGCACTAAGAAGAAGGGGATGGCCCCAAAGAGTGACCAACCACTCCAGGTTGCGGAGCAAACGCGGCCCAAGGGCCCAAGGGGGATTAAGAAACCCAAGAAGCTTCGTCCCCCTCGCTCTGCGGCCGTGGTACTGACACTGCTACAGCCGCGAGCCGAGGAAAAAAAAGCCACCTACGGGTCAATCATTGCCGAGGCAAAGGCCAGGGTAAAGATCGCCGAACTTGACATCCCAGGGCTTCGCTTCAGGAAAGCGCGGACCGGTGCCACGGTCCTGGAGGTATCTGGAGCGGACTGTGGCAGTAAAGCCGACGCACTCGCCAGAAAGCTGGAAGCAGTCCTGGACCCTGAGGTAGTTCGGATCTCAAGGCCTACCAAACGCGAAGAAATTCGTGTTTCAGGTCTTGACGAATCGGTCCGATCCCAGGATGTTGTAGAGGCAATCGCGCAAGCTGGAGGGTGCTCCGCGACTGACATAAGATCTGGAGAGGTGGTGTTTGGCCCTTCGGGGCTGGGGACCGTGTGGCTAAGCTGCCCGGTCGCAGCTGCTAAAAAGGTGGTGGAGGCGGGAAGACTGCTTGTTGGCTGGGTGTCCGCGCAAGTTAAACTGCTCGATTCCCGCCCTCTGCGCTGTTTCCGCTGCCTGGAGGTAGGCCACGTGGCTGCGAAATGCAAAGCGGTGGTAGACCGGAGCCAGCAGTGCTACCGGTGCGGCCAGACAGGGCATAGAGCAAGCGCATGCTCAGCAGCCCCGGAATGCACGCTATGCAAGGAGGCAGGCCGACCTGCAAACCACAGGATGGGGAGCAAGTTATGCAACCCTCCTAAACGTATGACCCGCGCTGCCGATGGCCCCAGTGCCCCATCTCAGCCCGACCGCCGGGATGGCAACGCCGAATCCCAGGACGAGGAGATGATAACGACCGCAGGGTAATATGGCCACCCGTCGCTTCCTCCAGGCGAATATCAACCACTGCGCCAGAGCCCAGAACCTCCTGTTCCAGAGCATGGCGGAGTGGTTGATACACATAGTAGTGGTGGCCGAGCCGTATTCGGTCCCGCCAAGGGACAACTGGGTGGGCGACCGTGATGGCGTGGTTGCCATAGCCACGCAGACTTCGGTTGGTTCCGCGCCAATAGTCAATGACGTCAGAGGCAACGGGTACGTTTCGGCATGCATCGGTGACGTAATGGTCGTCGGAGCGTACTTCTCGCCAAACAAGACCCTGGCCGATTTTGAGTCTTTCCTTGATGAGGTTGGAGCACTCATCGGAAGAAGACGCCCGGAACTAGTGCTCGTCGCCGGGGATCTCAACGCCAAGTCCACGGCGTGGGGATCCCCCGCGACGACCCCGAAGGGCAACTGTTGGAGGAGTGGGCGGTTGCGACCGGCCTGGTAGTGCTCAACCGAGGGACGGTCGACACATGCGTACGGCAGAATGGCGGCTCCATCGTGGACGTCACATTCGCAAATGCCGCTCTCGCGCGCAAGATCCAGGGTTGGGAAGTGATGGAGAGCGTGGAGACCCTATCGGACCACAGATATATCCGATATGAGGTCCCCGCCCACCCAACGTATCGGGACAGCCCAAGCCGCCCCCGGAGAGACGACGCCCCCAGATGGGCTCTGAAAAGCTTGGACCGAGACGTCTTCTACGAGGCGGCCCTAGTCCAAGCCTGGATAGAGGAGCCTGAAAACTCGGTGGAAGTAGAGCGGGAGGCGGCAAAACTCGGCGATGCCATGGTGCAGGTCTGCGATGCCGCAATGCCGCGGGCCAAAGCGACCTCCCCGAAGCGCAACGTGTACTGGTGGACTGCAGAGCTCACGCAGCTGCGCAACTCCTGTGTGGTTGCCAGACGTCAGTACACTAGGAGCCGGAGGCGGAGGAGGCGCGATCGGGCCCAGGAGGATAGGCTGTATGCAGAATACAGGGAGGCCAGCAAAACCCTGTGCGCAGCCATCGGCAAGGCAATGGACCTGGCGGAACAGGAAATGCTGGAGACTTTGAACCGTGATCCGTGGGGGAGGCCGTACAAGACGGTGAGGTGCAAGCTACGCCCTTGGGCTCCCCCGCTTACGGAAAGTCTCCAACCGGACTTCCTGAGCCGGGTCGTTGACACTCTGTTCCCAGAGAGGGGTGACCATACCCCCCCGCGCATGGAACCAGTGTCTAGGGTGCACGAAGAGGTCACTGCTCCCGAGGTCACAGATGGAGAGCTAGGAGCGGCGGTACTGCGGCTTCGCCACAAAAACACCGCCCCGGGTCCCGACGGCATTCCCGGACGTGCGTGGGTGCTGGCACTCGGACCATTGGAGCCAAGAGTGAGGGCACTGTTTAGCGCCTGCCTTCGACAGGGGCAGATACCTCGCGCCTGGAAGTCAGGAAAATTAGTCCTACTCCAAAAGAAGGGAAGACCGGCTGACTCACCATCTGCGTACCGGCCTATAGTACTGCTGGATGAGGTGGCAAAACTGTTCGAGCGCATTGTCGCAAACCGACTCATTCGGCATCTGGAGGGGCCAGGGCCAGATCTGAGCGCGTGCCAGTTCGGTTTCCGTCGGGGCAGGTCCACCATCGATGCCATAGCGCGGGTGAGGGCTCTGGCGGATGACGCGGTGTCCCGGGGAGAGGTGGTGCTGGCGGTATCTCTTGACATCGCAAACGCCTTCAACACCCTTCCCTGGGAGACCATCAAAGAGGCGCTCAGATACCACCGCGTGCCGGAGTATCTGCGCAGGGTAGTGGCCGCATACCTGTCGGAGAGGACTATCCGATACCCCACCAAAGATCGGTGGGTAGAAAAGAACATGTCGTGCGGTGTCCCACAGGGCTCAGTCCTAGGACCGCTCTTGTGGAACATCGGCTACGACTGGGTGCTGCGCGGCGCTAACCTGCGGGGGGTCAAACTGACGTGTTACGCTGATGACACCCTCGTAACGGCCCGTGGAGCCACGTTCAGAGACGCTTCCCTCCTGGCAACGGCGGGCGTGGCCAACGTAGTGGAAAATATCCGGAAACTAGGACTACAGGTCGCCCTGCACAAGTCAGAAGCCCTGTGTTTCCACGGACCTCGGAGGGCGCCTCCACCTGGTGCACAGATTGTTGTTGGTGGAGTATCTGTCGGCGTCGAGAAGACGATGAAGTACCTCGGTCTCGTCCTCGACAGCCGATGGAATTTTAAAGAGCACTTCCGGCGATTGGCCCCAAAACTCGTGGGTGCAGCCTCCGCCCTGAGCCGGCTTCTTCCGAATGTGGGAGGGCCGAAATCAGGCTGCCGCCGACTGTACATGGGCGTGGTGCGGTCGATGGCCCTGTACGGTGCACCCATCTGGGTGGACGCCCTGTCCGCCTATCAGAACAAGGCCCACCTGCGGCAACCGCAAAGGGTCATGGCGATCAGGGTATCGAGGGCGTATCGCACCACCTCGTTTGAGGCGGCCTGCGTTTTGGCGGGCACCCCACCCTGGGAGCTGGATGCCGAGGTGATGGCAGAGGTGTACCGTCGTGTAGCCGAGTCCCGCCACAGAGGAGACCAACCAGGCCTAGAGGAGATAAGGCGATGGAGAGAAGCCGCCCACCAATCTCTTCTCCGGAAGTGGACGGAAGCTCTGGAGCAGCCGAGTGCTGGCCACTGGACAATAACGGCAGTGCAGCCCGTCCTACAGGGATGGCTTAATAGGAAGTGGGGTTCGGTTTCCTTCCACCTTACACAGATACTCACGGGGCATGGCTGCTTCGGGAGGTATCTGTGGAAGATCGCAAGGAGGGAACCGACACCCGCCTGTCACCAGTGCGGAGCGGCGGAGGATACAGCACAGCACACGCTGGAAGTGTGTCCCGCCTTTGCCGAGGAGAGGGCTCGCCTCTCACTTACAGTGGGCCCCGACATCTCGCTGCCGGCCGTGATCCAATCCATGGTCGACAGCGAGAGATCGTGGCAGGTGGCTGTCTCCTTTTGCGAAGAGGTAATGCGGCAGAAGGAGACGGCTGAACGAGTCAGGGAGGACTCCAACGCGTCCGACCAACGGCGCCGTAGGCGTCCTGGGCGCAGAAGGCTGGCGCACGACCGCCGGCTGCCCCCTTAGCAAGGACCTCCGGGCGACAGGCACGGGGACAACTGTCGCCCACTGGATCGAGGTCCCAGGGTAGGAGTGCGTAGCCCAAAAGTGTACGCCGATCAAAGTATGGTGACGGGGGAACACATAACCAATTCCCCCACAGCTGGGTCCAGGGAGCTGGACAACTGCTGGCGGAGTTACGGATGTGTGCGAGAGCGTTCCCGCGACTCCGCCACAGGCAGTGGGAAGTACTCCCCAGGGTTTTTAGCCGGTAGGAATCCGGCATATCCATCGCGCTTCCCCAAAGCGCGATGGAATCTATGAAGATTTTCCCTGGGTTAAAAAAAAAAAAAAAAAAAAAAAAAAAAAAAAAAAAAAAAAAAAAAAAAAGGTTTTGCCGGAGATCTCAATGCCAAGTCCGTGGCATGGGGATCTCCGGCGACGGACGTGCGAGGACGCGAGCTGGAGGAGTGGGCCATTGCGGCAGATCTCGTCCTGGTCAACCGGGGATCGGTCGACACCTGCGTGCGGCAACAGGGTGGCTCTATCGTGGACGTAACGTTCACTAGCGCCGCCCTGGCGCAACGTGTCCAGGGTTGGGAAGTGTTGGTGGGCGTGGAAACACTTTCCGACCATAGGTATATCAGGTTCGATGTAAGTGCGGCATCAGCCTTTACGAGTTGCGCCATCAGCAGGTCTCTGAGAGAAGACGGACCGCGCTGGGCGCTTAAGCGCCTAAACCGGGACGACTTTGATCTTGCCGTCGAAGTGGAGGCGTGGAACCCGGTCGCAGATGGTCCTGTAAATGTGGAGGAAGAGGCGCAAGAGCTTGGTGAAGCAATGACACACATCTGCGACGCAGCTATGCCCCGAGTTAGGCCTCTTCCTCCTAAACGTCAGGTATACTGGTGGTCGGCAGAACTCGACCACCTACGACAGTCGTGCGTGGCGGCAAGACGCCTTTACAGCCACTGTCGCAGGCGTCGGAGAAGGGATCGCGAACAAGAGGCAGAACTTTACGCCTCCTACACGCAGTGCAAAAGAGCCTTGGATGTAGCCATAAGCCAAGCGAAAGAGGGCGCCCGGGAGGAGATGCTCGAGACCCTGAATCGGGACCCGTGGGGACGACCATATAAAATGGTCCGAAACAAACTCCGTGCCTGGGCTCCTCCACTGACGCGAAGTCTTGAGCCAGACTTGCTGCAGGGCGTGGTGAGGGCTCTCTTCCCGGCTAGCGAGGAGTATACTCCGCCAGCCATGGCACCGCCCACAGAACCGGATGGTGAAGAAGAGGAAGTGCCCAGCGTATCCAGTGGAGAATTCGGAGCGGCCGTTCTGAGGTTGAGATTTAAAAACACGGCCCCTGGACCCGATGGCATACCTGGCCGAGCTTGGGTCTTGGCAAGCAATACACTAGAGGCAAGAATGCTGAGACTCTTCTCGGCCTGCTTCGAGCAGGCCCGGTTCCCGCGGCAGTGGAAGACCGGCAAATTGGTTCTGCTGAAGAAGGAAGGGCGACCGGCAGACTCACCATCTGCATACCGCCCCATCGTGTTGCTCGACGAGGTGGGCAAGCTCTTCGAGCGTATTATCGCCACCCGCCTGATCAAACACCTCGTCCGAGTCGGACCGGATTTAGCTGACTGCCAGTATGGCTTTCGCAGCGGCCGCTCTACTGTCGATGCCATCTTGCGAGTCAAAGCGTTGGCGGACGAAGCGGTACACAAGAAGGAGGTAATGCTGGCGGTGTCTCTGGATATCGCCAACGCTTTTAACACCCTGCCTTGGGGATGCGTGATGGAGGCGCTCCGCTACCACCAGGTGCCCAGCTACCTGAGACGGATGGTCGGGGCATACCTCTCAGAGAGACTGGTCATCTACCCGGGTAGAGAGGAGTGGGGTAGCCACGAAATGATGCGTGGTGTTCCGCAGGGGTCGGTCTTGGGGCCACTCCTGTGGAACATCGGCTATGACTGGGTCCTGCGTGGCTCCAACCTACCCGGGATCGCCCTCACGTGCTACGCTGACGACACACTGGTAACAGCCCGCGGAAAAACCTTTAGGGAGGCCGCCATAATAGCTACTGCAGGGGTAGTCCACGTAGTTGGCCGGATACGGCAACTCGGGCTAAAGGTGGCCCTTCACAAGTCCGAAGCAATTAGCTTCCACAAGCCTCGGAATGCGCCTCCACAGGATGCGCATATAGTGGTCGGAGGAACCCGGATCGACATCAAGTCTACTATGAGGTACCTGGGCCTCACACTTGATAGTCGGTGGGACTTCCACGCCCACTTCAAGCGCCTGTTGCCGAAGCTGCTGGGAGCAGCCGGCGCCCTAGGGCGCATACTTCCGAACACGGGGGGGCCCAAGGCGTCTTGCAGACGGCTGTACACTGGGGTCGTGCGGTCCATGGCCCTATATGGAGCACCCGTCTGGGCTGATACTCTGGGAGGCCGTGGAATCACTCTGCTGAGGCAGCCGCAGAGAGTGATGGCCACCAGGGTAATACGGGGGTACCGCACGATCTCAAATGAGGCGGCATGCGTGCTGGCGGGGTCGCTTCCTTGGGACCTAGATGCGAGGGCCCTCGCGTTGGTTTATCGCTGGCGCGAGGAGGCGCGCTGTCGAGGTAATCCTCCAGCGCCAAGAGAGGTACAGGCTCGCCGAGACGCAGCGCGCCTCGAAATGGTGGCGGTATGGAAGGAGAGGCTGGCACGGCCGAGTGCGGGCCTCAACACTATCCGGGCAGTTCGGCCAGTGCTGGAGCAGTGGGTGGACCGGCAGCATGGTCCGTTAACGTTTCGGCTGACGCAGGTCCTCTCGGAGCATGGATGTTTCGGGAGGTACCTGCGTCGCATAGGAAGGGAACCAACTTCGGAGTGCCACCACTGCAACAGCTGCCCGGAGGAGACGGCCCAGCACACCCTGGAGGTGTGCCCAGCGTGGGCCGAGCAGAGGGCCGCGCTCGTGGCCGTGGTGGGGCATGACCTCTCCTTGCCTGCCGTGATAGAAGCCATGGTGGGAAGCGACAGGTCGTGGAAGGCGGTGGCCTCCTTTTGTGAGGATGTGATGGCACAAAAGGAGGAGGCGGAGCGTGGAAGGGAGGACAACCCGGCTTCCCAACCATTGCGCCGCAAACGTATAGGGCGGCGGCGGTTAGCCTACGACCGTCGACTTCCCCCATAAGGGTTCCTGTGGGCGACTGACATGGGGATATCTGTTGCCTATACAAAGGGTTCCCCGAGATGGCGCCGCGCGTGTTTCCGCGCGCCACTCGAAGCATCTGCGCAGGCGGGATCACTCCTTCCCCGCCTGCTCCTGAGACCGGGGCCTAACGCAAGGCCACTCGCTGCCGGGCCGCGGAAGAGTGCTTCAGCGTACCCGTAGCCCGGCACAACGGCGAAGAGACGAAGCACCTTGGGGTTTTACTCCGTGGGAGTCGGAGATACCCGTCCTGCCTCTCCCCGGGCCGGGCGGGATCCATAATGGATTTCCCCAAGTAAAAAAAAAAAAAAAAAAAGGTTAGGTTAGGTTAGGTTGGGGTGCAAGGACTGGTAGACCTCCCCGTGGTGCACCCTGGGAGGGGGGAGATAGCCGCTCAGTTGCGCGTTCGCTGTCTTCCCTCTGCTAACTACCAGTCACAGTCGTGTCAATGCAGTAGAATTCACTGCGTGGGCTTCAGTGCCGTGTTTTGTTGTTGGCCACTCCCAGCATGCCCCAGTTTTATCTGTGGTGGCAGGGAATCCGGCCGTCTTGGTGGAGGAGAGGGCGGCGGTTGGCTCAGGTCAGCTGTCGGCCGACTCGTAACCCGGCCCGTGGGGTCGGCACGAGGGTCGCTGTCTGCGGACGGGGACTGCGAGGAAGGACACCTCTTTAAAAAACCACTATGGACGAGGAGGGGGGTTCCTAACCGAACCCCTAGGGGGCCTACGCCAGGTCTCCCTGACATCGTTATCCGCAGCATTCTCTCAACGACCCCTATTGGTGGCGTTATAGGGGTACGAGAGGTGCCAGGCAGACTGCGCGCGGACCGATGGCCTTGCCTTAATTGGCCGGGCCGAGGGGAGTAAACCCCAATAAAAAATCCACAATTCCCTACGCGAGGGTACTCCGCGTAGGGATGCTCTTTTCAGAGCGGCTGGAGTGTGTATCAGCCACCTAGAGCCACTCGCTGCGGCAAAGCCATCGGGATATCGGGGATCTCTGTCCCGATGGTTCTCTTGTCTCCCCTAATCGTGGGAATAATATGGACAATTATCTACAAAAAACAAACAAATCGATGGAATCTAACGACGAAACTGGCAATATCACAACGGACAACGATATTCAAAATGAACAGGTGATGGATGTGAATGAGGGATACGGTAGCTGTGCCGAATCTCTAGCAGATGGGAGCAAATCCGACGGGGAAAATGCTTCATTATTGAATCGGGATCAGGACTTAACTGAGCCTGTCACGGGGGGGAAAAAGTTATGGAAGGACCCATACATATTTTCTTCGGACGAAGAGAGTTTGCCTCTCAAGAAAATATTTGAGCAAATGGACTCCCGGGATGGTTCCTTAAAGAGGAGGAGGGGAGGTGACTCCCAGGAAGACGAATTAGGCCCAGATCGCAAAATCACGGCCACAGCTAGGGGGCACCCAAAAGGAGCTTACGCTGGCCTAAATCTGGCAAAGGCGCAACTCCGAGAGTCCAGACTCTCGGAGTACGAAAAGGAGACTGAACACGACACCTACCGTAAAACGGAAAAGGGCAAAAAGAAGGGGAAATCTAAGCGGACAGTAGCGTCGCCTGATTGCGATCGACGGATATCTTCCCAGCCGCCTTCCGCGGTGAAAGACAGAGCCAGAGAGTTACTGGCTGAAATCTCTCGCTGCGGCAACATAAAGGGCGATATCAGAGGGAAAATGAACGCCATTTGCTACGAGCTTGTTGAGCTCGGCGACGGCCTGGAGGAATCAGAAGTGGTCCGTTCATTGCGAGCGGACAACAAGAGAATGTGCGAGCAGCTGAAGCAGTGCCAGCAGGAGATCAAGGCACTACGCACGGCGTTTTCGGAGAAGTCCACGACTACGAATCCCCAGGTGGCGGGCGGCGCAACTGACGTCCTCCAAGAGCTGGGTGCCCTCATGGACTCTCGGCTGGGAGATTTGAAAAAAGACATGTTTGTGTCACTGGGGGCGATGATAGACGCCCGCTTGGAGAATGTCGAACGCCGGCTCCCTCCGGAGCCAATTCTGCGTCCCCCACTGGCTGCAGACAAGAGGGCTGCGTCTCCGAAAGGGAAAATGACTGCGGAACCCTCGACCAGCCGAGTGGAGATAGAGGAAAGGGTGGGCCTCAAACCCAAGCAGTCAGCCGCCAAGAAAAAAGCGGCTCGCAAAAGTTACCAAGCTGCAGTGGCTACCCCAACCCCAGAGGCAGTGCTGCCTACGCCTGCCCCAACGCCGGCGCCGAGGTCACAGCCTGGCGAATGGGTGGACGTGGGGAAGGGAGGCAAAGCGAAGAAACCTTCCCAACCTCGAGCCGCGACTGCCCCTGCCCCCAAGCCGGCTAAGAAGCCTGTGGCTCCTAAATTGGTGGCGCCCTCATCGACGGCGGTTGTTATTGCACTGAAGCCGGAGTCAGAAACGGATTACTTAACAGTTATGACTAAAGCGACTACCATCAAACTGGAGGAGTTAGGCATTGCGCATGTCAAGGTGCGAAAAACAGCAACCGGGGCGCGTATTATCGAGGTTCCCGGGGCGCAAAGCGGTCCTGTAGCCGACAATCTGGCTGAAAGGCTGCGCAGCCTCATTGGGGATGTAGCCGAGGTCACCAGACCTACTAAAAAAGCGGAATGCCGCATATACGGCTTCGATGAGTCGGTGACCTCGGATCAGATCCAAAAGGAGGTGGCGGCAAAAGGAAAATGCCCGGAAGCCCAAGTCAGTGTTGGCAAAATTAGGTGGGCGGGCAACGGGACAGGCGCCGTCATTGTGCGATGCCCAGTCGCTGTTGCAAAGAGTGTGGTGTCGGCGGGTCGCCTGATGTTGGGCTGGACGGCGGCGCAGGTAAAGGCATTGGAACCGCTACCTATGCGCTGCTACAGATGCATGGGGACGGGTCACACTAGGCCGATGTGTCCATCGCCAGTGGACAGGAGCGGTTGCTGTTTCCGATGCAGCAAGCCGGGGCACACTACGAAAGAGTGTAATGCCACCACCCCGTGGTGCGCTGTGTGTCACCAGGCGAAAAAGGCGGCGGGTCACATCATGGGGGGGCCGTCCTGTGCCCCTCCGAATGTAAAAGGCAGGGAGGTCACTGCAAGGACCTCCAACAAATCTAGTGAGGGGCAACAAATGGACCTCTAATGCCAGTAAGACCCACTGCGCATCTGGAGGTCCTACAATGCAACGCAAACCACTCTGCCCGTGCACAGGATCTCATAATACAGCACATGGCGGAGTGGTGCATCAGCGTTGCCATTATTGCGGAGCCGTACTATGTCCCCTGCCAATCCAACTGGGTGGGGGACACTAACAGTCTAGTGGCGGTGGTTGTTCCTCCAATGGGCAGCCACCCGCCCATAACAAAAATTAGGTGTGGACAGGGGTACGCAGCGGTCAAATGGGGTGGAATTGTGCTCATCGGCGTTTATTTCTCCCCGAACCGCCCGCTGCATGCCTTTGAACAATTTTTGGAGGAGCTAGAGAGAGTGATAGGAGGCGTGGCGCCGGCGCCAATCTTACTGCTAGGAGACCTCAACGCCAAGTGCGAGGCGTGGGGTTCTCCAAGGACCGATCCGAGAGGAGAAGTCCTGTGGGACTGGGTGACGGGACTGGGGCTGGAAGTCCTAAACCGGGGCACAGCCGAAACCTGCGTACGCCGGCAGGGGGGGTCCATCGTGGATGTATCTTTCGCGACCCCTGCCGTCGCTGCGCGTGTAGCAGATTGGCGTGTCCTGGGAGACGTGGAGACCCTCTCTGACCACTTGTATGTCAGATTTAGGGTCTCCAAGAGCAGGCAAGCCCAATCAGCCGAACCTGCAACAATGAGAAGGGGCTTCCCAAAATGGTGTCTGGGCTCCCTCGATAGGGATGCTGCCAAGGAGGCAGCAATGGTGGAGTCCAGATGGGGGCAGACTCCGGACTTACAGCAGGGGGTGGAGGAAAGGGCGGTCCAGTTTCGGGACACTCTACAGACGATTTGCGACGCAAGTATGCGCAGAGCGGGTCAGGTTCGCTCCAAGCATCGAGTGTACTGGTGGTCGGAGGAGATTGCAGCCCTCCGGCTGTCATGCAATCGGGCACGGCGGGCGTACACTCGATGCCGGCGGCGCAGGCACACGCCGGATGAAGAGGAGCTCCTCCACAGGGCCCTTAAGGAGGCAAAGGAAACTCTTTGTCTGGCAATTGCTAGAGCCAAAGACGCGGCACACGAGGCGTTCCTGGCCACGCTGGATAGGGATCCATGGGGGCGGCCCTATAAGGTTGTGCGCAACAAAATGCGCAATGGCCCCACCATGGACTCCCTTGAGCCGCAGCTTCTGTCGCAAGTAGTTGAAGGGCTGTTCCCGACAGCCCCCGAGTTTGTCCCACCCATCATGTCCGAGCCGCAGGAGGAAGGTGCGGTTGACGTGACACCAATCAGTGAGGCCGAGCTGACGTGGGCGGTGCACCGTCTGCGGGCGTGCAAAAAGGCCCCAGGTCCAGACGGTGTTCCGGGCCGGATTCTTCCAATAGCACTGGGTCACCTTGGGAGCCGCCTAAAGGACCTCTTTGATGAGTGTCTGGAGTCTGGGCGGTTCCCAAGGTGCTGGAAGGAGGGGAGACTCTGCCTCATCAGGAAGGAGAGTCGCCCGGCGGAATCCCCATCCGGGTGGAGGCCAATAGTGCTGTTGGATGAATCCGGCAAAATGTTAGAAAGGATCCTCGCTGCGCGTATCATACGGCATTTGGACGGGACGGGCCCCAATATAAGTGACCGCCAATTTGGATTCCGAATTGGGCGGTCCTGTATGAACGCACTAGGGGCCCTTAAACACTTCTGCGAGGATGCGGCAGGGAGAGGGGAGGGAGTCGTCGCGGTGTCACTCGACATCGCCAATGCATTTGGCTCCCTCCCATATTCCGTAATCAAGGAGGCACTTCGGTTTCACGGAGTGCCTCCCTACCTGAGGCGCATCGTAGAGCACTACCTCACACAGAGAGTAGTGCTCTACGAAAACAGAGATGGACAAAGGAGGACGAGGCCCATGGCCTGCGGAGTGCCCCAGGGGTCTGTACTCGGGCCCCTGTTATGGAACCTGGGGTTCGACTGGGCCATCAGGGGTGTCCTCCTTCCCCGGATGGCAGTCATCTGCTACGCCGACGACACCATGGTTGCCGTCCGGGGGGCAGAGCTGCGTGAGAGCTTGCGGAGGGCTGAAGTGGCGGCGGATCTGATGATCACCCGCATCCGGCTGCTGGGGCTGAGAGTGTCCCTTCCCAAAACAGAAGCCATCATTTCTGGGGGGAGGGGATGGCGGCCGCCTGCGGGTGCATCGATTAGGGTTGCTGGGGAAGCGGTTCAGGTTAGGCCCCATATCAAATATTTGGGGCTTATCCTGGACCGCAAATGGAAGTTTGAGGAGCACTTCCGCCAACTCGCTCCCAGGATAGTCGCGGCTGCATCGGCCTTGGGTAGGCTGCTGCCAAACGTGGGAGGACCGTCTGTTACGTGCCGCCGCCTGTACGCGGGGGTCGCCCGGAGCATGGCCCTTTACGGGGCCCCAATTTGGGTAGACTCCCTAAGTGCGGCAAACAAGGCCCTACTCAGGAGGCCCCAAAGGGTGGTGGCCATCCGTATTTGTAGGGCCTACGTGACGGTGGCGTGGGCAGCAGCGTGTGCGCTGGCGAGCACTCCCCCATGGGAGTTTGACGCCGAGATGCTCGCCGAAGCGCACAGGGAGCGGGTAGGTTGGAGGGCTACCGGGGAGTTTCCAGCTCCGGAAGAAATAAGGGCCATGAGAAGGCGGACAGAGCTGAGGTTAAGAGAAAAGTGGAAGAACGTCCTCGAGGACTCTCCCTATGGAGTCCGCACCATAGGGGCACTCCTCGGGTCGTTCGATAGATGGCTGGACAGGGAACATGGCAAGGTGGGGTTCAGACTGACGCAGATAATGACCGGACATGGCTGCTTCGGTCATTATCTGCACAAAATAAAGAGGGAGGAGAGCCCCACCTGCCATGAGTGCGGGGCGGAGGATGACACGGCCCAGCACACTCTGCAGCACTGTGCTCGCTGGGAGCAGGAGCGACGAAACCTAATAGCAGCCATCCAGACGGACGATCTCTCGCTGCCGAACATTGTGGCTGTGATGTTGCGTGGCGAGAGATATTGGGAAGCAATAGCCTCCTTCTGCGAATCAATCATCTCGCAGAAGGAGGCCGCGGAGAGGGAGCGCGAAGATAGTGCGGACGCGCTCCCGCTCCGACGCAGACGAAGGGGTAGAGGACGCGCACGGTATGCTGCCGCAGGCCGCGTCCTCCCCCAGTAGGGCTCGTGGGTTATATAGTTATATATAACCCACATAGTACGATAGTACGGTCGTACATGTTTGAGGGGAGGGTCAAAGCGTCCTGACCTTCCCCTCCTTTGGCGCGGGTGCCCTGGCACAAACTCGCCAGGGCCGCCGGGGGGCGTCGTGGTGAAATGTTCGCGATCCCATGGCGCCCCCTTAACGGCAGAGCGGGTGACGCCGGTGTGTTTTTAGTGGGTATGCTCCTCCCCTCCCTCTGACTAGCAGAGGGGGTTGCGGGATGGAGTGAGTCCCACATAACCCCCGAAAGGCCTCGCGGCTGGGGGTATGCGTAACAGCATTTTCACACCGTCAAAAAAAAAAAAAAAAAAAAAAAAAAAAAAAAAAAAAAAAAAAAAAAAAAAAAAAAAAAAAAAAAAAAAAAAAAAAAAAAAAAGGTTAGGTTAGGTTAGGTTAGGTTAGGTTAGGTTAGGTTAGGTTAGGTTAGGTTAGGTTAGGTTAGGTTGGGGCGCGAGACAGGTAACCTCCTCGAGTGTCCGGGCTCTACCAATACCTGTTGATCCGGTTGATCCGCAGGTAAGGGTAGAGTCTTGGCCGGTGCGTCCTGGAGGCACGGCAAGTGATCATTTAGTGGACCCTAAGTGATCACTTGTCGGGCTACCAATAACCTGTCAGGGGGGGAGGAGGGTATCGGACCAAGGACTTCTCCACGGAGAAATCCCCAGGTCCGACGAAGGTGGGCCGCTTCGGCGGCGTAGTGCGGTTCGAGGCACCGACCGTTTGCCTCGTCAAATATAACGGCCCCGTAATCCCGACTAGGCAGAGGGCCGATGATGTCCGGACCGGGGACTGTGAAGACCCCGCTTGCGGTAGGCTTGCAGTCGCGAGGAAGAAAACCTCTATAAAAAATTACACGGCCCACTGGGGGGCCGGCGGCTTCGGCTGCGGAGGGCTGCGGGGTAGGGGCGTTTGTCCTCCCGCTGGGCGCCGGGGTAGGGGCGTTTGTCCTCCCGGTGCCGTGGCGCGGGTGGGACCAGATCACCGTGTGTCGGTGCTGGTCCCTAACCTTCCCGGGGTGTAGGGAGGTCGGTGCGGGAAGGCACACTGGTCATGCTACAGTGTGCCTTTTTGGTGAGGGTTCGCCTTAGGGCGATGGTGCCGGTGATGTCGTGGTGAAATGTTCGCGATCCCATGGCATCACCACTCGGGCACGGTGGAGGCAGCATCCCAGAGTTTTAGTGGGTAGGCTGGTCCTCGTTTGGATCGGAGAGTCCCACATAACTAATGCGTAATATCTGGCTTGTCCCCGCAGGCCTCATATTACGTATTGGTATGCGTAACGCATTTCTCTGGGTAAAAAAAAAAAAAAAAAAAAAAAAAAAAAAAAAAAAAAGGTTAGGTTAGGTTAGGTTAGGTTCCCCCTCGAGGGGGGTGCGTGGGCTGGTAGACCTCCTTGTGGTGCACCCTGGGAGGGGGGAGATAGCCGCCCAGTTGCGCGTTTGCTGTCTTCCCTCTGCTAACTACCAGTCACAGTCGTGGAGATGCAGTCGAGTTCACTCCTGCGTGGGCTTTAGTGCCGTGTTTGTCACCGGGGTGAAGGGGAATGGCTCTGTGGCCTGATTGGGTTTGCTCTCTCTACGTCCCTCTGATGAGCAGAAGGCGGAGGAGATGGGCGTTAAGCCTGAGGCCAGGAGGCGGAGAAGAAGGCGGTCGTTGATCCAGGTCAACTGTCGGCTGACTCGTAACCCGGCCCGTGGGGCCGGCTCGAGGGTCGCTATCTTCGGATGGGGACTGTGAGGAAGGACACCTCTTTAAAAAACCACCCAGGGTGGCGGGTGCTGCTGGCTTCGGTGTCGTAGCTAGAAGCACATGTTGCAGACTGCAATTACCGTCAGCCAAGCCGTTATCTTGCGTAGCTTGACCGGCGGCCTTGCCTTAACCGGCCGGGCCAAGGGGAGTCAACCCCAGTAAAAAACCACAACTCCTGACGTGAGGGAACTCCGCGTTAGGATGCTCTTCGGAGCGGCTGGAGTGAGTACCAGTCATTAGAGCCAAACCTGCGATACCGCCCGACCTCGCAGCGTATTAGGGCCACTTGGGTAACGGGGATCTCTGCCCAAGTGGAGCTTTGTCTCCCCTTCTCGTGGGAATCTTATGGATAATATCTTAAAAACCCCTGAAAACGGCCCTTCTCAGGGCCAACCATCAAACGGCCCTTCTCAGGGCCAACCTTCAAATGGCTCTTTTCAGGGTCAAAATCCAGATGGCCCTTTTCAGGGCCGAAATGATGCGGATGAAGTCCAAACTGAGACGGTGATATCAGAACAGCCGCAGATGCAGCAGGCGATAGTGTTGTTGGAGAGGCTAGACGACACACCAAATGCCAACAATGGCAAAAATGCGAAGAGGACAGTGAAACCCGTCGAGGGCGGTAGTGGTTCCGTTTCCGACTACAGTTTAGAAACGGTGATAAGTAGATCTAGGTCAAACTCGGGGTCTTCCAACGGATCAATTAAGGGCCGCTTTTGGGTACACAGAGGCTCGAAGCGGATCTGCATGGACAGAAGCGCTGAGGCTAGTGACGAAGCGGAAGATTCCCCGATGCCACCGCCATCGCGATCGGTGTTGAAGAGGGGCAGAGGTCGACCTCCAACTACAGGGCAATACGTAGGCCTGGCGGCGTCCCAGCGGGCACTCAACGATGCAAAGAGAGAAGCCCTTAGGTTAGATGCGGAATTGGCGGTTGCCAATAGTTCTGCTCTTGCAAGGCGGACGCGTATCTCACGCTTGTCTGCCTCGTCATCAGCCAGTGAAGATCCAGATAAGTCGGTAGCGGAAATGTTAAAAATTGTAGCTGACCAGCTGACTATCATAACCGACGTTGCCTTAAAGTCCGGCAACCTGAAAGGCACTTTTGTACGCTCACTCAAGGAATCTGTCGCGGTCATTGCAGACGTTTTTGAGCGTCTAAGTACACGCACTGTTTCAGAGGAGACTCGCCGGTTGCAGGAGGCCAATGAAAGAATGGGGGCTGAATTGGAGAGTCTCCGGAAACAGCAGGCACAACTGATGGAGGAGATGGCTAAGTTTAGGGGGACACCGCAGACCTCCACCCTGCCCGATATTGAAATGGTGGAGCAACTCGCTGAGACGCAGCCTACGCCAGAACCATCTGGCCGACCAGTGAAAAGGAAAGTGCCTAAAGCAAATCCCGAAAAGGAACAGAGTCGAAATGAGGGCCGTTCCTGCATTGATCAGGACGAAGAATTAAAACGCAGCATCATGATGCAGATCGGCTGCATGGTAAATGCTCGTTTTGAGGCACTAGAAAAGGAGGAAAGACTTCTGCCGGCCAAGAACTTGAGGCCTGCACTGGCTTCAGACCAACGCGGTGAAGCTGCGATGGATTCACCGGTGCCAAAGCCTGCTGCACAAGTCCAGCAGCCAAAAACAGGTACCAAAACGGCCACACCTGGGCCCGCCTCGAATCCCCAAAAGGGGAAAAATCGAGGCGGTAAAAAGAAGAATGGAGCCGCCTCACAGCCGGCTCCCCCGGCAAGAGAACCTCGCCCGCTACCGCCAGCGCCGACGTCGATGAACCGGTCCTGGAATAATGTGGTTGGCGGGCGTAAAAAGGCGAAAAAGGTTGCAGCGATGAAAGCACCACTTCAGCCTCAAAAACAAGCGGTTCGTAAACTACGGCCCCCGCGCTCTACGGCCGTAGTGCTGTCCATCCAACCCGAGGCAGCGGAGAAGGGTGTCACCTACAAGGATGTCATCGCGGAAGCAAAAACCAAAGTGAACCTGTCCGAATTGGAAATCGAGTCAGTCAGGTTCAAAGTGGCGGCTACTGGCGCCCGGTTGTTGGAAATACCAGGGGCAACCAGCGCGTCAAAGGCAGATAAGCTGGCTGAGAAGCTACAGGAGTTATTCAATCCAGAGGAGGTCAGAGTTACACGTCCTACCAAATGTGCTGAAATGCGTATATCTGGCCTGGATGACTCTGTGACAACGGAAGACATCAGAGCTGCGGTAACAAGTGCTGGAAATTGTTTGGCCCAGGATGTCAAAATCGGTGACATAAAATCGGACGTCAGAAGCCTAGGGACGGTGTGGATCCGCTGTCCTGTTGCAGCTGCGAAAAAGGTGGCTGAAAGTGGGCGATTCCTCGTGGGATGGGTTTCAGCGCAAGTAAAGTTGCTCGAAACCCGTCCCCAACGCTGTTATCGTTGTCTAGAGACGGGCCATATGAGGGTGAACTGTTCCTCTGAGGTTGATCGGTCTGATCTATGCTACCGATGTAGCCAACCGGGCCACAAAGCCAACGTGTGTACCGCCAAGCCTCACTGCGCGCTCTGTGCAGTAGCGGGTAAAGCTGCAGAGCACAGGTCAGGCAGCAAGAACTGCACTGCCCCCCGTGCTAAGAGATCGAGGACAAAGACTGACGATGGCCCCCGGGCCTCCTCGCAGCCTGTCCGCCCACCCAACTCCAACTTGGATGGGGCAGAAGAGGAGATGAGCATGACTGTTGGATAATATGGCTCTACATGTGCTACAGGCGAACCTCAACCATTGCGCCAGAGCTCAGGACCTTTTGTTCCAGAGTATGGCGGAATGGTCGATACAAATGGCAGTGATAGCGGAGCCATATTCTGTCCCAGCTCGAGCAGGTTGGATAGGGGACTTGGACGAAACCGTGGCCCTGGTATCGCGGAGCGCAGCCGGCTCCACACCTTTGCAAAGTGTCAAAAAGGGCCACGGATTTGTCGCAGCAACTGGCGGAGGTATGGCTTTGGTGGGAGGCTACTTTTCACCAAATAAAAGTCTGGCCGAATTTGAGCAATTTCTGGGGGAGGTTGGTGCTATTGTCAGGCAGCTGCACCCCACTCCCGTCATTGTTGCCGGGGATTTTAATGCGAAATCCAGAGCGTGGGGTTCTGCAGTGACGGATGTGCGTGGGCAGTGCCTGGAAGACTGGGCTGTAGCCTATGGTCTGGAGGTTCTCAACTCTGGGTCAGTGGACACGTGCGTGCGGCAACAGGGTGGCTCCGTAATCGACATTACGTTCGCTGACGCCGCCCTGGCACGCCGTGTTTTTGATTGGAAAGTTCAGGAGAGTGTAGAGACTCTTTCAGATCATCGCTACATTACGTTCAGCGTCTCTGCGCTCACAGCCATAGTGACTGCGCAAAGTCAGTCCCTCAGAGGAGACGGTCCACGCTGGGCACTAAAACGCCTCGACCGCGAAGTGCTGGAGGAAGCAGCCCTGGTAAAGGCATGGCTGCCGGTTCCCGAAGGTCCGCTAGATATAGAATGCGAAGCGCAATGGCTAGGGGATGCAATGACTGAAAATTGCGATGCGGCCATGCCACGAGTCCGCCAATTACCACCTCAGCGTAAGGTGTACTGGTGGTCCGCAGAATTGACACAGCTACGACAATCATGTATAGCTGCGAGGCGTGAGTACACAAGGAGTCGAAGACGACAGCGGCGGGATTTCCAAGAGGAAACGCAACTATACTCCGCCTACCGAGAGCGGATCCTAGATCTAAAGGTCGCTATTGGCAAGGCAAAAGACTTAGCGGAAAAGGAGATGCTGGAGAGTCTCAATAAGGACCCGTGGGGCAGGCCCTACAGAATGGTGAGGTGCAAGCTTCGACCGTGGGCCCCCCCGCTAACTCAGACTCTCCCGCCTCAACTTCTTGGGCTGGTAGTTGATACCCTTTTTCCGGAGAGAACCGGCTTTGTTCCCCCTCCGATGGCTCCGCCAGAGGAACAGGCTATGGTGGGCGTGGAATCTGCTAGTATACCAGAAGTCACCGTAGGGGAATTAGGAGCGGCTTTGCTACGTGTTCGCCAAAAGAATAAGGCACCAGGGCCTGACGGAATACCAGGTCGGGCTTGGGTAGTCGCATTAGGCCCACTTGAGCCCAGAGTAAGAGCACTCTTCACAGCGTGCATGGAGCAAGGCCATTTTCCGCGTGCATGGAAGACGGGTAAACTTGTGCTGATCCATAAGGAAGGGCGTCCGGCAGATTCGCCATCCGCATATCGGCCAATTGTATTGCTAGACGAGGTGAGCAAGCTCTTTGAGCGTGTAATCTCAGCTCGTCTCGTCAAGCATCTCGATAACGTAGGGCCAAATTTGAATGAAAGTCAATTTGGTTTCCGGCGTTGCAGGTCGACAATTGACGCAATCGCTCGAGTCAAAGGTTTGGCGGATGTAGCGGTGTCTCGGGGCGGAGTTGCTCTTGCGGTTTCGCTGGATATCTCGAACGCGTTTAACACCCTGCCTTGGGAGTGCATTAAGGAGGCGCTTAAGTATCATGCCGTGCCGAGCTACTTAAGTAACATTATTGGGGCCTATCTATCACATAGGGCAGTCAAATACCCGGCACATGACGACTGGAAGGAAAAACCAATGTCGTGCGGCGTCCCACAGGGGTCCGTCCTCGGACCGCTCCTGTGGAATGTCGGCTACGACTGGGTTTTACGAGGAAGGACCCTGCGTGGCGTTGCACTGACGTGCTATGCTGACGACACTCTCGTCACGGCGGTGGCTGACACATTTAGAGAGGCGTCTCTTTTGGCAACGGCGAGTGTTGCTCACGTGGTGGCGAGGATTAAGAAACTAGGGCTTGAGGTGGCCCTACATAAATCAGAGGCCATCTGTTTTCACGGTCCCCGTAAGGCGCCCCCACCTGGCGCACAACTGGTAGTCGGAGGAGTTTCCGTCGGCGTCGAGTCTACAATGAAATACCTGGGACTTGTACTCGACAGCCGATGGAACTTCAAGGAGCATTTCCAGCGCTTGGCCCCGAAGCTCATCGGAGCCGCGAGAGCGCTTGGTCGGCTCCTACCTAATGTAGGCGGACCAAATGTCGGCTGTCGGCGACTCTATACAATGGTAGTGAGGTCGATGGCTCTGTACGGGTCTCCTATCTGGGTAGATGCTCTAAATGCCCATAACAAGGCCCTTCTACGAAGGCCACAAAGAGCCATGGCCATTAGAGTCGTGCGGGGATATCGAACGATATCTTATGAGGCAGCCTGCGTCATGGCCGGGACTCCACCCTGGGACCTAGACGCCGAAGTTCTGGCTAGCGTGTACAGTCAGATCACCAACTCGCGAGCCGGAGGACAAGAGCCGTTGCCGGAGGAGATAAAACGCTGGAGAATGGACGCGAGAGACACTCTTCTCCGGAAGTGGGGCGAAAGACTGGAAGATCCGAGTGCCGGTCGAGCGACAGTCAGTGCCATTAAGCCAGTGCTAAAAGAATGGGTTGAGAGGCAACATGGAGTGGTGTCTTTTCACCTTGCACAGGTCTTATCTGGTCACGGGTGCTTTGGCAAGTACCTGTGCAAGGTGTCTAGAAGGGAACCGACGTCAGCGTGTCACCACTGTAATGGTGCAGAAGACACAGCGCAGCACACGCTGGCAGAGTGCCCCGGATGGGCTGAGCAGAGAAACCGTTTGGTTTCAACAGTCGGGGCGGACTTAACCTTACCGGCTATTGTGAAGACCATGGTCGAAACCAGGCGGTGCTGGCAAGCCGTAGCCTCCTTTTGCGAGGAAGTAATGGCGAGTAAAGAGGTGGCCGAGCGCGCACGGGAAGAGGATGCCGGAGCCGACCCGATGCGGCGCAGACGGATAGGGCGCAGGCGTCGGGCGCACGATCGCCGGTTGCCGCCATAGTGAGGACCTCCGGGTGGCAGTCACGGGGGCGTCTGCCATCCACTGGAAAGGAGTCCTCGAGATGAGGGGCGTGCATAGTGTTCTGGTACGCCCCTAACAGTGTTTGGGTGATCCAGCAAATCACCCAGGGACGGGCCCGCTGGGCAACTGCTGGTGGAGTCGCGGATGTGTGCTACAGCGTTCCCGTGGCTCCACCATAAGCAGTGTGAAGGAGACCCCAGGTTTTTAGTCAGTAGGAATCTGACATATCCACTGCGCTTCCCCCGAGGCGTGGTGGAATCTCATGAAAGATTTTCCTGGGTAAACAAAAAAAAAAAAAGGTTCCCCCTCGAGGGTGCCCGCCTTGTCGGGGCGGGGGGGCTTAGTAACCGTGGACTGGTCATCCACGGTGAAGCTAAGAGGCACCCAGGGCCGGCCTGTTTGGGCTGCCGGCTGGCCCGAGGAGGGCGCTCCCAGCGGGCTTGGGTAGCCCGCTGAGGATGCGTTGAGGAGGGGCCGCAGAAGAAGAGGAGTGCCGGTATTGCGGTGAGCCGTTCTCCCTATCTTCTGTGGCCGAGGCGGGATCGCAGGGGGAGAGGCGTGTTGGTATTTCGGTGCGCCACTCTCCCTACCCCCTGCGAACTTGGCGGGGCCGTTCCGCAGAAACGGTTTTGGTGGGGCCGCAGAGGAAGAGAATGTTTTCCCTATCCTCTGCGGCCGAGGTGTGGTTTGTGGCAGAACCAGCGACCTGCTCCGCCACCGGGTGCCGGAAGTTTTTCGGCACCCATGACCTCCTAGTAGCGGACTCAGGGGGTCCGCTACTGCACAAAGTGGAGGTCGAGGAGAAAGGCACGCCAAAACATCTGGCGTGCCTAACGTGGAGGGCCTCCAGGCATCCGCGATGGAGCCGCTTGGGAGCGGCTGTCGCCGGCGGGGTCGCGGATGTGTGCGCAAGCGTTCCCGTGACCTCGCCACAAGGCGACGAGGCGGCAGATGGGGGGGTTTTTAGTGGGTATACCGTGGGTCTCATCAGCCTATACGGGAGTCCCACATAACCACTCGGGTCACCCCCTGCACCCGGGTGGTATGCGTAAAGCATTTTCCCCTCCTAAACAAAAAAAAAAACAAAAAAAAAAAAAAAAAAAAAAAAAGGTTAGGTTAGGTTAGGTTAGGTTAGGTTAGGTTAGGTTTCGTGGTAGAATGATAGCGACCCCATGATGCCTCCCTAAACGGCAGCGAGGGATAACGCCGCAGAGGTTTTAGTGGGTATTCCTTTTCTATATGGAAGGGTGAGTCCCACATACCCCCCATTATGGGCCTTCCCCAAGCCCGGGGGGATGCGCAAATGCATTTCCTCTGCGTCAAAAAAAAAAAAAAAAAAAAAAAAAAAAAAAAAAAAAAAAAAAAAAAAAAAAAAAAAAAAAAAAAAAAAAAGGTTAGGTTAGGTTACCCCATAGCTACTGCAGGGGTAGTCCACGTAGTTGGCCGGATACGGCAACTCGGGCTAAAGGTGGCCCTTCACAAGTCCGAAGCAATTAGCTTCCACAAGCCTCGGAATGCGCCTCCACAGGATGCGCATATAGTGGTCGGAGGAACCCGGATCGACATCAAGTCTACTATGAGGTACCTGGGCCTCACACTTGATAGTCGGTGGGACTTCCACGCCCACTTCAAGCGCCTGTTGCCGAAGCTGCTGGGAGCAGCCGGCGCCCTAGGGCGCATACTTCCGAACACGGGGGGGCCCAAGGCGTCTTGCAGACGGCTGTACACTGGGGTCGTGCGGTCCATGGCCCTATATGGAGCACCCGTCTGGGCTGATACTCTGGGAGGCCGTGGAATCACTCTGCTGAGGCAGCCGCAGAGAGTGATGGCCACCAGGGTAATACGGGGGTACCGCACGATCTCAAATGAGGCGGCATGCGTGCTGGCGGGGTCGCTTCCTTGGGACCTAGATGCGAGGGCCCTCGCGTTGGTTTATCGCTGGCGCGAGGAGGCGCGCTGTCGAGGTAATCCTCCAGCGCCAAGAGAGGTACAGGCTCGCCGAGACGCAGCGCGCCTCGAAATGGTGGCGGTATGGAAGGAGAGGCTGGCACGGCCGAGTGCGGGCCTCAACACTATCCGGGCAGTTCGGCCAGTGCTGGAGCAGTGGGTGGACCGGCAGCATGGTCCGTTAACGTTTCGGCTGACGCAGGTCCTCTCGGAGCATGGATGTTTCGGGAGGTACCTGCGTCGCATAGGAAGGGAACCAACTTCGGAGTGCCACCACTGCAACAGCTGCCCGGAGGAGACGGCCCAGCACACCCTGGAGGTGTGCCCAGCGTGGGCCGAGCAGAGGGCCGCGCTCGTGGCCGTGGTGGGGCATGACCTCTCCTTGCCTGCCGTGATAGAAGCCATGGTGGGAAGCGACAGGTCGTGGAAGGCGGTGGCCTCCTTTTGTGAGGATGTGATGGCACAAAAGGAGGAGGCGGAGCGTGGAAGGGAGGACAACCCGGCTTCCCAACCATTGCGCCGCAAACGTATAGGGCGGCGGCGGTTAGCCTACGACCGTCGACTTCCCCCATAAGGGTTCCTGTGGGCGACTGACATGGGGATATCTGTTGCCTATACAAAGGGTTCCCCGAGATGGCGCCGCGCGTGTTTCCGCGCGCCACTCGAAGCATCTGCGCAGGCGGGATCACTCCTTCCCCGCCTGCTCCTGAGACCGGGGCCTAACGCAAGGCCACTCGCTGCCGGGCCGCGGAAGAGTGCTTCAGCGTACCCGTAGCCCGGCACAACGGCGAAGAGACGAAGCACCTTGGGGTTTTACTCCGTGGGAGTCGGAGATACCCGTCCTGCCTCTCCCCGGGCCGGGCGGGATCCATAATGGATTTCCCCAAGTAAAAAAAAAAAAAAAAAGGTTAGGTTAGGTTAGGTTAGGTTAGGTTAGGTTAGGTTAGGTTAGGTTAGGTTAGGTTAGGTTAGGTTAGGTTAGGTTTTTAGCCGGTAGGAATCCGGCATATCCTCCGCACCGCGCCTCCCGTAAGCGTGGTGGAATCTATGAAGATTTTCCCTGGGTTAAAAAAAAAAAAAAAAAAAAGGTTAGGTTAGGTTAGGTTAGGTTAGGTTAGGTTAGGTTAGGTTAGGTTAGGTTAGGTTAGGTTGGGGCGCGAGACAGGTAACCTCCTCGAGTGTCCGGGCTCTACCAATACCTGTTGATCCGGTTGATCCGCAGGTAAGGGTAGAGTCTTGGCCGGTGCGTCCTGGAGGCACGGCAAGTGATCATTTAGTGGACCCTAAGTGATCACTTGTCGGGCTACCAATAACCTGTCAGGGGGGGAGGAGGGTATCGGACCAAGGACTTCTCCACGGAGAAATCCCCAGGTCCGACGAAGGTGGGCCGCTTCGGCGGCGTAGTGCGGTTCGAGGCACCGACCGTTTGCCTCGTCAAATATAACGGCCCCGTAATCCCGACTAGGCAGAGGGCCGATGATGTCCGGACCGGGGACTGTGAAGACCCCGCTTGCGGTAGGCTTGCAGTCGCGAGGAAGAAAACCTCTATAAAAAATTACACGGCCCACTGGGGGGCCGGCGGCTTCGGCTGCGGAGGGCTGCGGGGTAGGGGCGTTTGTCCTCCTGCAGGGCGCCGGGGTAGGGGCGTTTGTCCTCCCGGTGCCGTGGCGCGGGTGGGACCAGATCACCGTGTGTCGGTGCTGGTCCCTAACCTTCCCGGGGTGTAGGGAGGTCGGTGCGGGAAGGCAGACTGGTCATGCTACAGTGTGCCTTTTTGGTGAGGGTTCGCCTTAGTGCGATGGTGCCGGTGATGTCGTGGTGAAATGTTCGCGATCCCATGGCATCACCACTCGGGCACGGTGGAGGCAGCATCCCAGAGTTTTAGTGGGTAGGCTGGTCCTCGTTTGGACCGGAGAGTCCCACATAACTAATGCGTAATATCTGGCTTGTCCCCGCAGGCCTCATATTACGTATTGGTATGCGTAACGCATTTCTCTGGGTCAAAAAAAAAAAAAAAAAAAGGTTAGGTTAGGTTAGGTTAGGTTAGGTTAGGTTAGGTTAGGTTAGGTTAGGTTGGGGCGCTAGGTCGGGTAACCTCCACGTATGTCCGGGCTCTTCCAATCCCTCTGGATCCTCGCGGATCCGCAGGGAAGGGAAGGGCCTTGGCTGGTGCGCCCTGGAGGCAACGGTAAGTGATCCTGTCCGGGGATCGCTTACCGGTGCTACCAATAACCCGACACCGGGGGGGAAGGGGTTGGACGCTCCCAGCATGCCTCAGCTCATCTGAGGTGGCAAGGGATGCGGCCGCTTTAGCCCGGTTGGGCAGCGGTGGCGGTGCAGACGCACCAGTGGCCGTCTTCTGGCGGCGTGGGATGGCGGACCTTCAAGGCCTGCGGCGCGGCGGGTCCGGCGGTCACCTTCGTGCGGCTGCTGGATGAGTTTCGGCTCCCCGTCGGGCAACCCGTAACCCGCACTGAGCGGACCGGGGGCGCTGCTCATTGAGAGTAGCGCCACGTGGAAGAAAACCACTATAATAAATTACCCTAATCCTAAGGTGTGACAGGCGTGCCGATGGGATGCATGGCTGGGGGGAGCCCAGTCACAAACGTCAGAGGGGGGGCATACCTCCTATAAAAAATAGCTTAAATATGAGTGGCCATAAAGAAAAACTACCCCAGGAGGTTCCAATCCTCCGTGTCACCACAGAACGAGCAACTGCCCGTACTGTGGCGACATGCTGCCCGTCGTATTCTGGGGGGGCACCCCACTCAAGACCCAATACCGACGACCACAGCTTTGTTGTACCGGACACCGATAGAGCGGGAGCTTTTGAGGACGGAGGCGGAACCGACTCGACCCAGGGGATGGACGTTGGTGGCACAGCGGCAGAACTGGGCCCCTTAAGGGCGCTCACTGAAACCCAACACCCCAGCAAAGAGGAGGGACAAGTAAGGGAGGAGGTTTTTCGCCCTCGCACCACACTCGCACGTTCACCAGTGCAAAGGGAGGGCAGTCCACGTATCGACCTACACTCGGCCGCGATTCAAATTGTGCCGAAAGGTCATACCAGCGGTCCAGCACGTGATAGCTCTGGCCGCTTTATTTCGCGGGGGGAAGGCGTGAGATGCCCCTTGATGGAAACCCCAAACGACGAGTGTGCACCGGCGATGCAGCTGGAGGGAGGGCGAGAAGTCCGCTTCAAGAGGATCCCCAAAGTGCTGTTGACCCGGCTAAAAGAGGGAGAGGGAAATGCGACTCCCGGGGATTCGGCGCCAGATACGGACGAGACGATGTATACTGTACAATCGGACTCGCCTGCTGACGTCGGTGCCGACTTGGAAGAGCAGCGGCCATCCTTTGGTACTGAAACGAGTGAGCCGCAGCCGAAGACTGGAGCAAGGGGTAGGAGACAAACGCGCAAATACGTGCTCACCCCGTTCAAATTTAAAAGCCAAATGAAGACGAAGGGATCGTCCGTTGACTCCCCAGAGCCCCGGTCGGAGGCGGAGGACTTCCCGGGGCCGCTGGTGGCAAAGGCACTTTCTGGCAGTTTCTGGCAGGCACCCAGAAAAAGACCTCGCCTCCAGGCCAACGAAGGCGAGGAGGAGGACGAGTCCAGCCAGTCCGCGGCAGGTGACAACTCACCTCCGGTGACGGCGGGTAAATCCCGCTCGCCCGCGGAAACGGCGAAGGAGGAATTCCGTCGCCAAGCGGCAGAACAGGCAGGGGCGGAGGTGGCAAAGAAGAAGAAAGTTATCCGCATGAGGCCTACTGGCGAGCGTAGGACAACGCAAGCGCCTCACTTGGAGAACCAGCTGGCCTCCGAACTCCTCACTCAAATGGAGAACTGCACTGCAATTATTAAAGAAGTTATAGCCACATCAGGCAACTTGAAGGGTACCCACCAGCGAAAGCTGAAAGACGCGGTAGCGGGGTACATGGACGCTGCCCGGGTTGTGGTCAATCGGACTTCCTCCGAAGAGGTCATAAAGCTCGAGGCGGTTAACGAGCGCCTACAAGCTCAAATAACAGAGCTTCGAAAAGAGATCGAGGAGATGCGGAATGAGCTCCGGCAGGCTAGGCCCGCTCCCCCTCCGCCAGCATCTTCGCAAGAGGAAACTGAACGGGACATAATGGTCAAGGTTGGGACCATGGTGAACGCTCGGCTGGAAGCCTTAGAGGATAGGCTTCTTCCATCGAAGGTTGTGCGGCCGCCACTTGCTGCGGAAAAGAAGAACCAGGCGGTAGCGGCCACTAAACATGCAGCCAAAAGCAGGCAGGATGCACCGCCCGCCTCAACCCCGGCAGACCAAAGCCTCGTTGGTCCTAGCGGGTCGAGCACGGCGAAGCCTAAAGGGCCCCCTCCGGCTTCCGAAACCGGCAAGAATGGAAAAAGAAAAAAGGCCAATAAGGGCAAGAAAAAAGCTACAGCGGCTCAACCCGTGGAACTACCGCACGAGCCCCGCCCGCTGCCACCCGCGCCGGCGTCCATGAAAGAAACTTGGACCGACGTCGTCGGAAAGGGTAAACGAAAAACTTCCGCGCAGGGAAAAGTGCCTCAGCCCAAGGCCAAACAGACCCGAAAACTACGGGTACCACGTTCAGCCGCTGTCGTGCTGACGGTGATACCAGGAGAGGGTCAGCCCACCTATGGGGATATTATAAAGGAGGCGCGATCGAAGATTGACCTCAAAGCTCTGCAGATCGAGGGAGTCCGGTTTAAACGGGCGATCACCGGAGCGACCATCATCGAGGTGCCCGGGGCAACAGGTGGCGAGAAAGCGGATGCTCTTGCAAACAAACTGAGGGAAACGCTAAGCAGCAGCGTCGTACAGGTCTCGAGACCCACGAAATGCGCGGAAATGCGGATCTCGGGCCTGGACGACTCAGTTACACCTGAAGACGTCAAGGACGCAATCTTGAAAGCTAGTGGGTGCCCTGTTGAGTTGGTTAAGTGCGGCGAAATTCGTCAAGGCTTTTCAGGACTCGGTACTGTATGGGTCCGCTGTCCAGTTATGGCAGCCAAAAAACTGTCCGACAGCGGGCGTTTACTCGTAGGATGGGTCTCAGCACGAGTACAACTGCTGGAAGCCAAACCTATGCGCTGCTTCCGATGCCTCGAGGTGGGGCATGTCCGTGCCCAGTGCCGAGCACAGGAGGACCGAAGTGACTCATGCTACCGATGTGGCCAGCCCGGCCACAAGGCGGCCACGTGCACTGCCACGCCTCACTGCGCGGTATGTGCAGCGGCCAAAAAACCGGCAGGACACGCCGTAGGGAGCAAATTGTGCACCGCTCCCAAAAAGAAGGGGAAGTTCAGCAAGAGTCCACGAGACGCCCTGCCAGACGCCCACTCGCCCGCCAATGTGGCAGCTCAGGCCGAGGTGTCAATAGAAATGGAGGTATCATAATGGCACTTTCGGTCCTGCAGACGAACCTCAACCACTGCGCTAGGGCTCAGGACCTCCTGTTCCAAAGCATGGCGGAGTGGTTGACACACGTGGCTATTGTTTCCGAGCCCTACTTTATCCCCCAAAGGGACAATTGGGCTGGGGACCACGACGGCTTGGTCGCGATAGTCACACAAACGGCGGTTGGCTCTCCACCGTTCACGAGGGTGGAGAAAGGAAGAGGCTTCGTAGCTGTTGTCATTGGAGGCACCCTGGTGGTCGGTGTTTATTTTTCGCCTAACAGGACCCTGGCTGAATTTGAGTCTTTCCTAACGGACCTGGGATCGCTTATTACGCGAAGCCACCCAAACTCCGTGCTCGTTGCTGGGGACCTCAACGCCAAGTCCGTGGCTTGGGGATCCCCCTCAACGGACGTGCGTGGACGCGAACTGGAGGAGTGGGCCATCACAACGGGCCTGGCCGTGGTTAACACAGGGTCGGTAAACACGTGCGTGCGGCAACAGGGTGGCTCCATTGTGGACGTGACGTTCGCCAATGCCGCCCTGGCGCGCCGTGTACAGGGCTGGGAAGTGCTCGAGGGCGTGGAGACGTTGTCCGATCACCGGTACATCCGGTACAGCGTCTGCACGCCATCGGATAATACAAGTGGCTCAATTAACCGGTCCCTGAGCGGAGAAGGACCACGTTGGGCATTAAAACGCCTTGACAGGGATTTGCTCGACCTTGCCGCAGGCGTCGAGGCCTGGAACCCGATCCCCGAGGGCCCAGTAGATGTGGAAGAAGAGGCGCGAGCGCTCGGTGAAACGATGATAAACCTTTGCGACGCAGCAATGCCCCGAGTAAAACCTCTTCCTCCAAAACGCCAGGTCTACTGGTGGTCAGCCGAGCTTAACCAACTCCGACAGTCATGCGTCGCCGCGAGACGCATTTATAGCCACCAGCGGAGGCGTCGACGCAGAGATCACGCACAGGAGGCGGAACTCTATGCGACATACATCCAGCGCAAGAAAAGCCTACAAGTGGCTATTAGCAAGGCGAAGGAGGGCTCCCAGCGGGAGATGCTGGATACGCTCAACAGGGACCCGTGGGGCCGTCCATATAAAATGATCCGAAGCAAGCTCCGCCCCTGGGTACCACCACTGACGCGAAGTCTCGAACCAAACTTGCTGCGGAACGTGGTCGCGGCCCTGTTCCCGACCAGTGAGGGTTTTACCCCGCCAGCAATGGCGCCGCCAACGGCACCCGGGGACGATGAGGTGGACGTTCCTAGCGTGTCTAGCGGTGAACTGGGAGCAGCGATCCTTAGGCTGAAGGGGAAAAACACAGCCCCTGGACCCGACGGAATCCCAGGACGCGCCTGGGTCTTGGCCAATAATGCGTTGGAGACAAGATTGCTCAAGCTTTTAACGGCCTGCTTCGAGCAAGCTATTTTCCCCCGTCGGTGGAAGGTTGGCAAACTTGTCCTCCTTAGGAAGGAAGGGCGCCCAGCGGACTCACCGGCTGCATACCGCCCCATTGTTCTGCTTGATGAGGTGGGCAAGCTGTTTGAGCGCATCATCGCTACCCGCCTCATCAAGCACCTTATTCGCATCGGCCCGGATGTAGCAGACTGCCAGTACGGCTTTCGCGGTGGTCGCTCAACCGTAGATGCCATCCTCCGCGTAAAAGAGCTAGCGAACAAGGCGGTGTCCGAGAAAGAGGTGGTGTTGGCGGTGTCCCTTGACATCGCCAACGCCTTTAATAGCCTGCCGTGGGGATGTGTGATGGAGGCGCTGCGGTACCACCAAGTGCCCGCGTACTTGAGGCACATGGTCGGCGCGTACCTCTCTGAGAGGTACGTAATCTACCCAGGTCGGGAGGAATGGGGAAGGCACCGAATGTCTTGCGGTGTTCCACAGGGGTCGGTCTTGGGCCCACTTCTGTGGAACATCGGTTACGATTGGGTCCTGCGCGGCGCAAATCTTCCAGGCGTCAATTTGACATGCTATGCAGATGACACGCTGGTGACAGTGCGCGGGAAAACGCACCGGCATGCCGGTATTTTGGCTACAGCAGGCGTAGCGCACGTGGTCGATCGCATCCGGCTGTTGGGGCTAAAGGTAGCGCTCCAAAAATCGGAAGCGATATGCTTCCACGGTCCTCGGAATGCACCACCGCCGGATGCGCACATTGTGGTGGGTGGTACCAGGATAAAAATCGAGTCCACCATGAGGTACCTGGGCCTAACTCTCAACAGCCGGTGGAGCTTCCATGCCCACTTTAAGGGCCTGGTGCCCAAGCTGCTGAAAGCCGCTGGCGCTCTGGGGCGTATACTCCCAAACACGGGGGGGCCCAAAGCGTCGTGTAGGCTGCTATATATGGGGGTCCTAAGATCTATGGCCCTCTATGGAGCCCCCGTATGGGCGGACACCCTGCAGCGACAGGAAATCGCCCTGCTGCGAAGACCACAACGGGTGATTGCCACTAGAATGATACGGGGATATCGAACAATATCATATGAGGCGGCATGCGTGCTGGCTGGGTCGCTTCCCTGGGACCTGGACGCGAGGGCCCTTGCGGCGGTTTATCGCTGGCGCAAGGAGGCGCACGGTCGTGGCGACTCACCAGCACCGAGTGAGATGGAGGGACGCAGGGAAGCTGCACGCGTCGGGATGGTGGCAATATGGAGGGAGAGGCTGGCACAACCTAGTGCGGGCCTCAAGACCATCCAGGCAGTTCGACCAATGTTCGAGCAGTGGCTGGACCGGCCCCATGGCGCAATGACCTTCCGGCTGACGCAGATACTCTCGGATCACGGGTGCTTCGGAAAGTATCTGCGTCGCATAGGGCGAGAGCCGACGGCAAAGTGCCACCACTGCGACAACTGCCCGGAAGAGACGGCCCAGCACACGCTGGAGTTGTGCCCAGCCTGGGACGCAGAGCGACGGACATTGTGCGCCGCAATAGGCCATGACCTCTCGCTGCCCACTGTAGTCCGCAGAATGGTGGAAAGGAAAATAGCATGGAAAGCGGTCCTTGCCTTCTGCGAGACAGTCATAGAGAAGAAAGAGGCAGCCGAGAGACAGAGGGAGGCAACTTCCAATGATCCCGGCCGCCGACGGCGAAATGGGAGAAGGCGGCGAGCCTACGATCACCACCTGCCCCCTTAACAGGAGCCAGGGCCGGCAGGCTTGGGGAAGTCTGTCGGCCGAGCAACAAACTGGCCCGCGATGGCGTTGCGCGTGCTTCAGCGCGCCACTCGGAAATCGTCGGCGGAGGGGCTGAACATCTCACCCTCCTACCACAGAGCTTGGGGCCGTCCACCAGGCCAACCACCGCCGGGTCGCGGAAGAGTGCTTCGGCGTGCCCGTAACCCGGCAATAAGGTGATGAGTGGGAACACCGTGGGGTTTTAGACGGTAGTCCGGGCGGTTCCCGGGAGCCCGTCATACCCGCCCAGGCTTCCCCGGCCGGGCGGGATGCGTAAAGGCATTTCCCCACGTAAAAAAAAAAAAAAAAAAAAAAAAAAAAAAAAAAAAAAAAAAAAAAAAGGTTAGGTTAGGTTAGGTTACCCGTAACCCGTAGGGGTGCGTGGGCTGGTAGGGGGTGCGTGGGCTGGTAGACCTCCTTGTGGTGCACCCTGGGAGGGGGGAGATAGCCGCCCAGTTGCGCGTTTGCTGTCTTCCCTCTGCTAACTACCAGTCACAGTCGTGGAGATGCAGTTGAGTACACTCCTGCGTGGGCTTTAGTGCCGTGTTCGGTGTTGGCCGCTCCCAGCATGCCTCAGCTCATCTGAGGTGGCAAGGGACGCGGCCGTCGTCTTTGCCCGGTAGCCTACCTGGCAGCCCTTGGGCAGAAGTGGCGGTGCAGATGCACCTTTTGCTTTTGGGGCCCTTTGTCAAGGGCCAGTGGCCGTCGTCGGGCGGCGTGGGATGGCGGGCCTGCAAGGCTCGCGGCGCGGCGGGTCTGGCGGTCGCCTTCGTGCGGCTGCTGGTTGAGTTTCGGCTCCCCGTCGGGCAACCCGTAACCTGCACTGAGCGGACCGGGGGCGCTGCTCACTGAGAGTAGCGCCGCGTGGAAGAAAACCACTATAATAAATCACCCCAATCCCAAGGTGAGCGGATCGTGCCGATGGGATGCGTGGCTGGAGGGAGTCCAGTCCCGAGCGTGCGGGGGAGCTCACCCCCGAAAAAAGAGCCGACGATGTGGAGTCATCGAGGTTATAAACATGAGTACAAGCGGTTTTGATTATCTCCGGGCGGGTAACCAACCCCGTCCATCCGCTTCGGCGGGTGGCTGCCCCGTCGTATACGGAGGGGGCAAAAACCGCTTCGTAGGCCGGCCAGATGCCGGCCTCCGTGAACACGACCTTGGCTATGTCATACCGGACTCTGAACAAAGAAATATATTGAGGCTGAGAGGCGGCGTTGGGGCTGATGGGGGCGGACCCAACCCAGCCCAAAAAACGACGAAAGACAGTGCTGAAAAAACGGCAGAGAAGGGCACCTCTATGGCGCGCACTTTCAGCCCCACAGAAAAGAAAGAGGCTTTCCACCCCCGCCTCACCCTTGCACGTTCTCCTGTGCAAGGAGAGGGTGGTAGCCCTCGGATCGACCTAAACGCGGCCGCGATCCAGATCGCGCCAAGGACACAGATAGATGGCCCAGCGCGTGACAGCGCTGGTCGCTTCTTGCCGCGAGGGCGGGTTAAGGAACGCTCCGTGGAGGAGGCCTCAAAGGAGAGGAGTGCGTTGGCGCTGGCAATGGAGGGTGGGGGAGAGGCCGGATTAGACAAAATCCCCCGAGTAATTCTGACCCGCGTGGACGAGGGCAGTCTGCCTAGTGGAGACCCGGCGCAGGCTGCGGATGAGACTGGGTGCAGAGTGCGATCCATCTCGCCTGCCGGAGCTGACGTGCAGGGGCAGCGGCCATCTTCCACCGACGAGGCTAATGCTCCGCAGAAGAAGAAGTCTAGAGCCAGGGTCGGGGGGCAGGTGCGCCCATCCTTGACCCCGTTCAAGTTTTCAGACCCAGTGGGGGCGCGGAAGTCACCCGTCGACTCCCCAATGCCCCGGTCAGACACGGAGGACCCGCCGGGGACACCGGCGACGGGCACGCCTAACGAGGCGGTGACTCCTCTCCACTCCCAATCCCTCGGTGTGCGTGCCCAGCCACTGAGCGGAAAGCACTGGCAGGCGCCCCGAAAGAGGCCTCGCCTCCAGGAAGAGGAGAGCGAGTCCAGCCAGTCCACGGCAAGTAGCAACTCACTCCCGGCGATGAAGAGGAAAGGCCGCTCGCCCGCTGACCTGGCAAAGGCCAAAGAGGCATTTAAGGCGGCTAGGGATGACCTCAGACTCCAGGCTGAGTGTGAAGTGGCCACCTATAACCAGACAGTGGAAACGGCGGCAAACGAGCAAGCAGACCGCCTTATGAACCGGCCAGAGTTGGGCGGAAGCATTCAAATGGCGCGCACATCGGCTGACATACAGGCCGAGGTGGATGAGGACCTAGGGGTAATTGAGAAAGTGGCAAACACGTCGGGAAACCTGAAGGGCACGTTTGTGAAGGCCCTACATGGTGTAGTCACTAGGCTAGGTAAGAACTTCGCAGCCATGAAGTCCCTCACTGCCACAGACGAAGTTGTCCGCCTGGAGGCAGCAAATGCGCAGCTGTCATGGCAATTGGCGGAGCTGCGCAAAGAGGTTGCCCAGTTGCGGGCACAGCCTCCAGCAGCGACAGAACACGAAATGAGGAAACTGGTCGAAGAGGTGTCGCGCTCCAACCGTGAACAGTTCCGCGCCATGCTCAACGCCCGGCTAGAGGACATCGAGTGCCGACTCCTTCCGGAACCACGTGTGCGGCCTTCGTCGGCCGCCAACAAACAGGCTGACGAGCGGCCTGACAGTGAGTGTCCTTCTCAACAACAGAGTGAAGCAGAAGGACCAAATGGCCAAAGCTACTCCAATGCTGCTCAACCGAGACAGGCTGTCGCCGGTTCAAACCCAGTAGCGGGAAAACAAAACAAACGGAGGAAAAATAAAACTAGCCCAGCTGCTAAGGAGGCAGCCGCTTTCCGACAGGCCTCACTTCAAACTTCTTCTTCAACAGTGCCCACATCTAACCCGCCAACGTCTGCCGGAAAAACCAATAAGGACACGTTGACAGGTGTTGTGCGGAAAAGTTTCAAAAAGAAAGAGAAAGCGCCCAATAGTGCCCAAACACACCAACATGTAGAGCAAACTCGGCCCAAGAGTAAGACACAGAAACCAAAGAAGCTTCGTCCCCCTCGCTCTGCGGCCGTGGTACTGACACTGTTACAGCCGCGGGCCGAGGAGAAAAAAGCCACTTACGGGTCGCTCATTGCCGAGGCAAAGGCCAGGATACAAATCACTGACCTTGACATCCCAGGGCTTCGCTTCAGGAAAGCGCGGACCGGTGCCACTATTCTGGAGGTATCCGGAGCAGACTGTGGCGGAAAGGCAGACGCACTGGCCAGAAAGCTGGAAGCAGTTCTGGACCCTGAGGTAGTCCGGATCTCAAGGCCTACCAAACGCGAAGAAATGCGTGTCTCAGGCCTTGACGAATCGGTCCGATCGCAAGATGTTGTGGAGGCAGTTGCGCAAGCCGGAGGGTGCTCCGCAACTGACATTAGATCTGGAGAGGTGACGGTTGGCCCTTCGGGGCAGGGGACCGTGTGGCTAAGCTGCCCGGTCGCAGCTGCTAAAAAGGTGGTGGAAGCGGGAAGACTGCTGATTGGCTGGGTGTCCGCGCAAGTTAAACTGCTCGATGCCCGCCCTCTGCGCTGTTTCCGCTGCCTGGAGGTAGGCCACGTGGCTGCGAAATGCAAAGCGGTGGTAGACCGGAGCCAGCAGTGCTACCGGTGCGGCCAGACAGGGCATAGAGCAAGCGCATGCTCAGCAGCCCCGGAATGCACGCTATGCAAGGAGGCAGGCCGACCTGCAAACCACAGGATGGGAAGCAAGTTATGCAACCCTCCCAAACGTACGACCCGCGCTGCCGATGGCCCCAGTGCCCCATCTCAGCCCGACCGCCGGGATGGCAACGCCGAATCCCAGGACGAGGAGATGATAACGACCGCAGGGTAATATGGCCACCCGTCGCTTCCTCCAGGCGAATATCAACCACTGCGCCAGAGCCCAGAACCTCCTGTTCCAGAGCATGGCGGAGTGGTTGATACACATAGTAGTGGTGGCCGAGCCCTATTCGGTCCCGCCAAGGGACAACTGGGTGGGCGACCGTGATGGCGTGGTTGCCATAGCCACGCAGACTTCGGTTGGTTCCGCGCCAATAGTCAATGACGTCAGAGGCCACGGGTACGTTTCGGCATGCATCGGTGACGTAATGGTCGTCGGAGCGTACTTCTCGCCAAACAAGACCCTGGCCGATTTTGAGTCTTTCCTTGATGAGGTCGGAGCACTCATCGGAAGAAGACGCCCGGAACTAGTGCTCGTCGCCGGGGATCTCAACGCCAAGTCCACGGCGTGGGGATCCCCCGCGACGACCCCGAAAGGGCAACTGTTGGAGGAGTGGGCGGTTGCGACCGGCTTGGTAGTGCTCAACCGAGGGACGGTCGACACATGCGTACGGCAGAATGGCGGCTCCATCGTGGACGTCACATTCGCAAATGCCGCTCTCGCGCGCAAGATCAAGGGTTGGGAAGTGATGGAGAGCGTGGAGACCCTATCGGACCACAGATATATCCGATATGAGGTCCCCGCCCACCCAACGTATCGGGACAGCCCAAGCCGCCCCCGGAGAGATGACGCCCCCAGATGGGCTCTAAAACGCCTGGACCGAGACGTCCTCTACGAGGCGGCCCTAGTCCAAGCCTGGATAGAGGAGCCTGAAAACTTGGTGGAAATAGAGCGGGAGGCGGCAAAACTCGGCGATGCCATGGTGCAGGTCTGCGATGCTGCAATGCCGCGGGCCAAAGCGACCTCCCCGAAGCGCAACGTGTACTGGTGGACTACAGAGCTCACGCAGCTGCGCAATTCCTGTGTGGTTGCCAGACGCCAGTACACTAGGAGCCGGAGGCGGAGGAGGCGCGATCGGGCCCAGGAGGATAGGCTGTATGCAGAATACAGGGAGGCCAGCAAAACCCTGTGCGCAGCCATCGGCAAGGCAATGGACCTGGCGGAACAGGAAATGCTGGAGACTTTGAACCGTGATCCGTGGGGGAGGCCGTACAAGACGGTGAGGTGCAAGCTACGCCCTTGGGCTCCCCCGCTTACGGAAAGTCTCCAACCGGACCTCCTGAGCCGGGTCGTTGACACTCTGTTCCCAGAGAGGGGTGACCATACCCCCCCGAGCATGGAACCAGTGTCTAGGGTGCATGAAGAGGTTACTGCTCCCGAGGTCACAGAGGGAGAGCTAGGAGCGGCGGTACTGAGGCTTCGTCATAAAAATACCGCCCCGGGTCCCGACGGCATTCCCGGACGTGCGTGGGTGCTGGCACTCGGACCATTGGAGCCAAGAGTGAGGGCACTGTTCAGCGCCTGCCTTCTACAGGGGCAGATTCCTCGCGCCTGGAAGTCGGGAAAATTAGTCCTACTCCAAAAGAAGGGAAGACCGGCTGACTCACCATCTGCGTACCGGCCTATAGTACTGCTGGATGAGGTGGCTAAACTCTTCGAGCGCATTGTCGCTAACCGACTCATTCGGCATCTGGAGGGGCCAGGGCCAGATCTGAGCACGTGCCAGTTCGGTTTCCGTCGGGGCAGGTCCACCATCGATGCCATAGCGCGGGTGAGGGCGCTGGCGGATGACGCGGTGTCCCAGGGAGAGGTGGTGCTGGCGGTATCTCTCGACATCGCAAACGCGTTCAACACCCTTCCCTGGGAGACCATCAAAGAGGCGCTCAGATACCACCGCGTGCCGGAGTATCTGCGCAGGGTAGTGGCCGCATACCTGTCGGAGAGGACTATCCGATACCCCACCAAAAATCGGTGGGTAGTAAAAAATATGTCGTGCGGTGTTCCACAGGGTTCAGTCCTAGGACCGCTCCTGTGGAACATCGGCTACGACTGGGTGCTGCGCAGCGCCAACCTGCAGGGGGTCAAACTAACGTGCTACGCCGACGATACCCTCGTAACGGCCCGCGGCGGCACGTACAGAGACGCCTCCCTCCTGGCAACGGCGGGCGTGGCCAACGTAGTGGACAACATCAGGAGGCTGGGACTACAGGTCGCCCTACATAAGTCGGAAGCCCTGTGTTTTCACGGACCTCGGAGGGCGCCTCCACCTGGTGCGCACATCGTGGTCGGCGGAGTATCTGTCGGCGTCGAGAGAACGATGAAGTACCTTGGACTCGTCCTCGACAGCCGATGGGACTTCAAAGAGCACTTCCGGCGATTGGCCCCAAAACTCGTCGGTGCAGCCTCCGCACTAAGCCGGCTTCTCCCGAACGTGGGTGGGCCGAAAGCAGGCTGCCGCCGACTGTATACGAGCGTGGTGCGGTCGATGGCCCTGTACGGTGCACCTATCTGGGTGGACGCCCTGTCCGCCTACCAGAATAAGGCCCACCTGCGGCAACCGCAAAGGGTCATGGCGGTCAGGGTATCAAGAGCGTATCGCACCACCTCGTTCGAGGCGGCCTGCGTTCTGGCAGGCACCCCACCCTGGGAGCTGGACGCCGAGGTGCTAGCGGAGGTGTACCGTCGGGTAGCCGAGTCCCGCCACAGAGGAGAGCAACCAGGCCCGGAGGAGATAAGGCGATGGAGAGAAGCCGCCCACCAAACCCTCCTCCGGAAGTGGACGGAAGCTCTGGAGCAGCCGAGTGCTGGCCACTGGACCATAACGGCAGTGCAGCCTGTCCTGCAGGGATGGCTGAACAGAAAGTGGGGTGCGGTTTCCTTCCACCTGGCACAGATACTTACGGGGCATGGCTGCTTCGGGAGGTATCTGTGGAAGATCGCGAGGAGGGAACCGACACCCGCCTGTCACCAGTGCGGAGCGGCGGAGGACACAGCACAGCACACGCTGGAAGTGTGTCCTGCCTTTGCTGAAGAGAGGGCTCGCCTCTCCCTTGCAGTGGGACCCAACATCTCTCTACCAGCCATGATACAATCCATGGTAGACAGCGAGAGATCGTGGCAGGTCGCTGTCTCCTTTTGCGAAGAGGTAATGCGGCAGAAGGAGACGGCTGAACGGATCAGGGAGGATTCCAACGCGTCCGACCAACGGCGCCGTAGGCGTCCTGGGCGCAGAAGGCTGGCGCATGACCGCCGGCTGCCCCCATAGAAAGGACCTCCGGGTGACAGGCACGGGGACAACTGTCGCCCACTGGATCGAGGTCCCAGGGTAGGAGTGCGTAGCCCAAAAGTGTACGCCGATCAAAGGATGGTGACGGGGGAACACATAACCATTTCCCCCACAGCTGGGTCCAGGGAGCTGGACAACTGCTGGCGGAGTTACGGATGTGTGCGAGAGCGTTCCCGCGACTCCGCCACAGGCAGTGGGAAGTACTCCCCAGGGTTTTTAGCCGGTAGGAATCCGGCATATCCACCGCGCCTCCCGTAAGCGTGGTGGAATCTATGAAGATTTTCCCTGGGTTAAAAAAAAAAAAAAAAAAAAAAAAAAAAAAAAAAAAAAAAAAAAAAAGGTTACCCGTAACCCGCATTTAGCGGACCGGGGGCGCTGCTCATTGAGAGTAGCGCCGCGTGGAAGACAACCACTATAATAAATCACCCCAATCCCAAGGTGAGCGGATCGTGCCGATGGGATGCATGGCTGGAGGGAGTCCAGTCCCGAGCGTGCGGGGGAGCTCACCCCCGAAAAAAGAGACAACGATGTAGAGGCATTGTGGGAACATGATGAAAAGCAGTTTTGATTATCTCCGGGCGGGTAACCAACCCCGTCCATCCGCTTCGGCGGGTGGCTGCCCCGTCGTATACGGAGGGGGCAAAAACTGCTTCGTAGGCCGGCCAGATGCCGGCCTCCGTGAACACGACCTTGGCTATGTCATACCGGACTCTGAACTAAGAAATATATTGAGGCTGAGAGGCGGCGTTGGGGCTGATGGGGGCGGACCCAACCCAGCCCAAAAAACGACGAAAGGCAGTGCTGAAAAAGCGGCAGAGAAGGACACCTCTATGGCGCGCACTTTCAGCCCCACAGAAAAGAAAGAGGCTTTCCACCCCCGCCTCACCCTTGCACGTTCTCCTGTGCAGGGAGAGGGTGGTAGCCCTCGGATAGACCTAAACGCGGCCGCGATCCAGATCGCGCCAAGGACACAGACAGATGGCTCAGCGCGCGACGGCGCTGGTCGCTTCTTGCCGCGAGGGCGGGTTAAGGAGCGCTCCGTGGAGGAGGCCTCAAAGGAGAGGAGTGCGTTGGCGCCGGCAGTGGAGAGTGGGGGAGAGGCCAGATTAGACAAAATCCCCCGAGTAATTCTGACCCGCGTGGACGAGGGCAGTCTGCCTAGTGGAGACCCGGCGCAGGCTGCGGATGAGACTGGGTGCACAGTGCGATCCATCTCGCCTGCAGGAGCTGACGTGCAGGGGCAGCGGCCATCCTCCACCGACGAGGCTAATGCTCCCCAGAAGAAGAAAACCAGAGCCAGGGTCGGGGGGCAGGTGCGTCCATCCTTGACCCCGTTCAAGTTTTCAGACCCAGTGAGGGCGCGGAAGTCACCCGTCGACTCCCCAATGCCCCGGTCAGACACGGAGGACCCGCCGGGGACACCGGTGACGGGCACGTCTAATGAGGCGGTGACTCCTCTCCACTCCCAATCCCTCGGTGTGCGTGCCCAGCCACTGAGTGGAAAGCACTGGCAGGCGCCCCGAAAAAGACCTCGCCTCCAGGAAGAGGAGAGCGAGTCCAGCCAGTCTACGGCAAGTAGCAACTCACTTCCGGCTATGAAGAGGAAAGGCCGCTCGCCCGCTGACCTGGCAAAGGCCAAAGAGGCATTTAAGGCGGCTAGGGATGACCTCAGACTCCAGGCTGAGTGTGAAGTGGCCACCTATAACCAGTCAGTGGAAACGGCGGCAAACGAGCAAGCAGACCGCCTTATGAACCGGCCAGAGTTGGGCGGAAGTATTCAAATGGCGCGCACATCGGCTGTAATACAGGCCGAGGTCGATGAGGATTTAGGGGTAATTGAAAAAGTGGCAAACACGTCGGGAAACCTGAAGGGCACGTTTGTGAAGGCCCTACATGGTGTAGTCACTAGGCTAGGTAAGAACTTCGCAGCCATGAAGTCCCTCACTGCCACAGACGAAGTTGTCCGCCTGGAGGCAGCAAATGTACAACTGTCATGGCAATTGGCGGAGTTGCGCAAAGAGGTTGCCCAATTGCGTGCACAGCCTCCAGCAGCGACAGAGCATGAACTAAAGAAGCTGGTCGAAGAGGTGTCGCGCTCCAACCGTGAACAGTTCTGTGCCATGCTCAACGCCCGGCTGGAGGGCATCGAGTGCCGACTCCTTCCGGCGCCACGTGTAAGGCCTTCGTCGGCCGCCAACAAACAGGCAGAAGAGCGGCCTGACAGTGAGTGTCCTACTCAGCAACAGAGTGATACTGAAGGGCCATCTGGCCAAAGCTACTCTAACGCAGCTCAACCGAGACAAGCTGTCGCTGGTTCAAACCCAGTAGCGGGAAAACGGAGAAGAAATAAAACTAGCCTGGCTGCTAAGGAGGCAGCTGCTTCCCGACAGGCCTCACTTTCAACTGTGTCCATATCTATCCCGCCGACGTCTGCTGGTGAAACTAACAAGGACACGTTGATAGATGTTGTACGGAAAAGTTCCAAAAAAAAGAAGGAGAAAGCGGCAAATAGTGCTCAAACACACCAACATGCGGAGCATACGCGGCCCAAGGGAAAGAGTAAGAAACCCAAGAAGCTTCGTCCCCCTCGCTCTGCGGCCGTTGTACTTACACTGCTACAGCCGCGGGCCGAGGAGAAAAAAGCCACGTACGGGTCGATCACTGCCGAGGCAAAGGCCAGGATACAGATCACTGACCTTGACATCCCAGGGCTTCGCTTCAGGAAAGCGCGGACTGGTGCCACTGTCCTGGAGGTATCCGGAGCTGATTGTGGCGCAAAGGCAGACGCACTGGCCAGAAAGCTGGAAGCAGTCCTGGACCCTGAGGTAGTCCGGATCTCAAGGCCTACCAAACGCGAAGAAATGCGTATCTCAGGCCTTGACGAATCGGTCCGATCGCAAGATGTTGTGGAGGCAGTTGCGCAAGCCGGAGGGTGCTCCGCGACTGACATCAGATCGGGAGAGGTGGTGGTCGGCCATTCCGGGCTGGGGACCTTGTGGCTAAGCTGCCCAGTCGCAGCTGCTAAAAAAGTGGTGGAGGCGGGAAGACTGCTGATTGGCTGGGTGTCTGCGCAAGTCAAACTGCTTGATGCCCGCCCTCTGCGCTGCTTCCGCTGCCTTGAGGTAGGCCACGTGGCAGCGAAATGCAAAGCGGTGGTAGATCGGAGCCAGCAGTGCTACCGGTGTGGCCAGACAGGGCATAGAGCAAGCGCATGCTCAGCAGCCCCGGAATGCACGCTGTGCAAGGAGGCAGGCCGACCTGCAAACCACAGGATGGGGAGCAAGGTATGCCACCCTCCCAAATGGATGACCCGCGCTGCTGATGGTCCCAGTGCCCCCTCTGCTGATGGTCCCAGTGCCCCCTCTCAGCCCGACCGCCGGGATGGCAATGCCGAATCCCAGGTTGAGGAGGTTAAAAAGACCGTAGGCTAATATGGCCACCCATCGCTTCCTCCAGGCGAACATCAACCACTGTGCCAGAGCCCAGAACCTCCTGTTCCAGAGCATGTCGGAGTGGTTGATACACATAGTGGTGGTGGCCGAGCCCTATTTGGTCCCGTCAAGGGACAACTGGGTGAGCGACCGTGATGGCGTGGTTGCCATAGCAACGCAGACTTCGGTTGGTTCCGCGCCACTAGTCAATGACGTCAAAGGCAACGGGTACGTTTCGGCATGCATCGGTGACATAATGGTAATCGGAGTGTACTTCTCGCCAAACAAGACCCTGGCCGATTTTGAGTCGTTCCTTGATGAGGTCGGAGCACTCATCGGAAGAAGACGCCCGGAACTAGTGCTCGTCGCTGGGGATCTCAACGCCAAGTCCACGGCGTGGGGATCCCCCGCGACGACCCCGAAAGGGCAACTGTTGGAGGAGTGGGCGGTTGCGACCGGGCTGGTAGTGCTCAACCGAGGGACGGTCGACACCTGCGTACGGCAGAATGGCGGCTCCATCGTGGACGTCACATTCGCAAATGCCGCTCTGGCGCGCAAGATCCAGGGCTGGGAAGTTATGGAGAGCGTGGAGACCCTATCGGACCACAGATATATCCGATATGAGGTCCCCGCCCACCCAACGAATCGGGACAGCCCAAGCCGCCCCCGGGGAGACGACGCCCCCAGATGGGCTCTGAAACGCTTGGACCGGGACATCCTCTACGAGGCGGCCCTAGTCCAAGCCTGGATGGAGGAGCCTGAAAACCCGGTGGAAGTAGAGCGGGAGGCGGCAAAACTCGGCGAAGCCATGGTGCAGGTCTGCGATGCCGCAATGCCGCGGGCCAAAGCGACCTCCCCGAAGCGCAACGTGTACTGGTGGACTGCAGAGCTCACGCAGCTGCGCAATACCTGTGTGGTTGCCAGACGCCAGTACACTAGGAGCCGAAGGCGGAGGAGGCGCGATCTGGTACAGGAGGATAGGCTGTACACAGAATACAGGGAGGCCAGAAAAACCCTGTGCACAGCCATCGGCCAGGCAATGGACTTGGCGGAGCAGGAAATGTTGGAGACTTTGAACAGCGATCCGTGGGGGAGGCCGTACAAGACGGTGCGGTGCAAGCTACGCCCTTGGGCTCCCCCGCTTACGGAAAGTCTCCAACCAGACCTCCTGAGCCGGGTCGTGGACACTCTGTTCCCAGAGAGGGGTGACCATACCCCCCCGCGCATGGAACCAATGACTAGGGCGCACGAGGAGGCCACTCCTCCCGAGGTCACAGAGGGAGAATTAGGAGCGGCGTTACTGAGGCTTCGGCAAAAAAACACCGCCCCAGGTCCCGACGGCATTCCCGGACGTGCGTGGGTGCTGGCACTCGGACCATTGGAGCCAAGAGTGAGGGCACTGTTCAGCGCCTGCCTTCTACAGGGACAGATTCCTCGCGCCTGGAAGTCAGGAAAACTGGTCCTGCTCCAAAAGAAGGGAAGACCGGCTGACTCGCCATCTGCGTACCGGCCTATAGTACTGCTGGATGAGGTGGCAAAACTTTTCGAGCGCATTGTCGCTAACCGACTCGTTCGGCATCTGGAGGGGCCAGGGCCAGATCTGAGCACGTGCCAGTTCGGTTTCCGTCGGGGCAGGTCCACCATAGATGCCATAGCGCGGGTGAGGGCCCTGGCGGATGACGCGGTGTCCCAGGGAGAGGTGGTGCTGGCGGTATCTCTTGACATCGCAAACGCGTTCAACACCCTTCCCTGGGAGACCATCAAAGAGGCGCTCAGATACCACCGCGTACCGGAGTATCTGCGCAGGGTAGTGGCCGCATACCTGTCGGAGAGGACTATCAGATACCCCACCAAAAATCGGTGGGTAGTAAAAAATATGTCGTGCGGTGTTCCACAGGGTTCAGTCCTAGGACCGCTCCTGTGGAACATCGGCTACGACTGGGTGCTGCGCAGCGCCAACCTGCAGGGGGTCAAACTAACGTGCTACGCCGACGATACCCTCGTAACAGCCCGCGGCGGCACGTTCAGAGACGCCTCCCTCCTGGCAACGGCGGGCGTGGCCAACGCAGTGGACAACATTAGGAAACTGGGACTACAGGTCGCCCTACACAAGTCGGAAGCCCTGTGTTTTCACGGACCTCGGAGGGCACCTCCACCTGGTGCGCACATTGTGGTCGGCGGAGTTTCTGTCGGCGTCGAGAGAACGATGAAGTACCTTGGACTCGTTCTCGACAGCCGATGGGACTTCAGAGAGCACTTCCGGCGATTGGCCCCAAAACTCGTCGGTGCAGCCTCCGCCCTAAGCCGGCTTCTTCCGAACGTGGGCGGGCCGAAAGCAGGCTGCCGCCGACTGTACACGGGCGTGGTGCGGTCGATGGCCCTGTATGGTGCACCCATCTGGGTGGACGCCCTGTCCGCCTATCAGAACAAGGCCCACCTGCGGCAACCGCAAAGGGTCATGGCGATCAGGGTATCGAGGGCGTATCGCACCACCTCGTTTGAGGCGGCCTGCGTTCTGGCGGGCACCCCACCATGGGAGCTGGATGCCGAGGTAATGGCGGAGGTGTACCGTCGTGTAGCCGAGTCCCGCCACAGAGGAGACCAACCAGGCCTAGAGGAGATAAGGCGATGGAGAGAAGCCGCCCACCAAACTCTCCTCCGGAAGTGGACGGAATCTCTGGAGCAGCCGAGTGCTGGCCACTGGACCATAACAGCAGTGCGGCCTGTCCTGCAGGGATGGCTAAATAGAAAGTGGGGTTCGGTTTCCTTCCACCTTGCACAGATACTTACGGGGCATGGCTGCTTCGGGAGGTATCTGTGGAAGATCGCCAGAAGGGAACCGACACCCGTCTGTCACCAGTGTGGAGGGGCGGAAGACACAGCACAGCACACGCTGGAAGTGTGTCCTGCCTTCGCCGAAGAGAGGGCTCGGCTCTCCCTTGCAGTGGGACCAAACATCTCGCTACCAGCCATGATCCAAGCCATGGTCGACAGCGAGAGATCGTGGCAGGTGGCTGTCTCCTTTTGCGAAGAGGTAATGCGGCAGAAGGAGACGGCTGAACGAGTCAGGGAGGACTCCAACGCGTCCGACCAACGGCGCCGTAGGCGTCCTGGGCGCAGAAGGCTGGCGCACGACCGCCGGCTGCCCCCTTAGCAAGGACTTCCGGGTGACAGGCACGGGGACAACTGTCGCCCACTGGATCGAGGTCCCAGGGTAGGAGTGCGTATGAAAAACGCACGCCACAAATGATGGTGATGGGGGAACACTTGGTCAACTCCCCCACAGCTGGGTCCAGTGAGATGGACAACTGCCGGCGGAGCTACGGATGTGTGCGAGAGCGTTCCCGCGGCTCCGCCAAAGGCAGTGAGAAGTACTCCCCAGGGTTTTTAGCCGGTAGGAATCCGGCATATCCATCGCGCTTCCCCAAAGCGCGATGGAATCTATGAAGATTTTCCCTGGGTTAAAAAAAAAAAAAAAAAAAAAAAAAAAAGGTTAGGTTAGGTTAGGTTAGGTTAGGTTAGGTTAGGTTAGGTTAGGTTAGGTTAGGTTTAGAGCACTACCTAACAGGCAGGGTAGTGCTCTACGAAACAGAGGGACGGCGCCTAGAAAGGAAGATGGAGTGCGGTGTTCCACAGGGTTCGGTGTTAGGGCCCCTGCTTTGGAACATCGGATTTGACTGGGCCATCAGAGGGGCGCAACTCCCCCGCATGGTCACCATATGTTACGCGGACGACACTATGGTGGCCGTGAGGGGGAAAGAATATGGGGAAACCCTGAGACGGGCGGCGGTAGCCACAGAAATGACGGTCGATCGCATAAGCCACCTGGGACTCAGGGTGGCTCTAACAAAGACCGAAGCAGTGGTTTTCGGAGGAAGAAACTGGCGGCCTCAAACAAACGATGCCATTGTCGTAGGAGGTGAAGCGGTCCAGGTCAGGGCCCACATAAAGTACCTGGGCCTTGTTCTGGACCGCAGATGGGATTTTAAGGAGCACTTCACGAGGTTAGCTCCCCGCCTCGTAGGGGCTGCGGCGGCATTGGGTCGTCTGCTGCCAAATGTGGGAGGCCCAAGAGCCCCATGTCGGCGCCTCTTTGCGAATGTCATTCGCAGCATGGCGATGTACGGGGCGCCGATATGGGCGGAAAGACTTACAGAGAAAACAAGGGCCCTCCTCCGAAGACCACAACGAGTGATCGCCCAGAGAATAATAAGGGGTTACTCCACTATAGCGTACACGGCGGCATGTGCTCTCGCCGGCACCTTGCCCTGGGAGCTGGACGCCCAACTGCTGGCGGAGCAGTACAAGCAGCGGGTAGAGGCCAGGTCATCCGAGGAGTGCTTGGCCCCTCGAGAGGTAGAGGCGAGGCGGCGCATGGCCGCCAGGCGAGAGAGGGACAGGTGGAAGAGCCAGCTGGAGGACTCCCCTTATGGGACTCACACCATAGGGGCGCTCCTCCCGTCCTTCGACAGCTGGCTCGACCGGAAGAGAGGGAGCCTGACATACAGGTTTGTGCAGGTGATGACCGGACATGGCTGCTTCGGTCATTACCTGCACAAGATAGGAAGAGAGCCAACACCGGCATGCCATCACTGTGGGTATGAGGAGGATACGGTCCTGCACACTCTGAAAGAGTGCCCAAGCTGGGCTGTCGAGCGCCGTGAGCTGAACGCGCTCCTGGGAACGGAAAATCTCTCGCTGCACAGCATAGTGTCTCGTATGCTGAGTAGCGAGAAAATTTGGGACGGAGTCGTAACCTTCTGCGAGAAGGTTATGACAGAAAAGGAGCAAGCGGAGCGGGAGCGCGAAGACAGGGCCGATGCGCACCCGCTCCGGCGCAGACGAAGGGGAAGAAGGCGTCTGCAGTACATAAACCGCCTGATTCCCCAGTAGGGCCGTGGGTTGGGGACCCGCATAACAGGCCTTACACTGCTGGGGGAAGGGTTGGAGCGTTACCAATCCCTCCCTCCACTGGCGCGAGGGCGAACCCGGTGCAACAGCCGGGACAGCCGGGGAGGCATCGTGGTAGAATGATAGCGACCCCATGATGCCTCCCTAAACGGCAGCGAGGGATAACGCCGCAGAGGTTTTAGTGGGTATTCCTTTCCTATATGGAAGGGTGAGTCCCACATACCCCCCATTATGGGCCTTCCCCAAGCCCGGGGGGATGCGCAAATGCATTTCCTCTGCGTCAAAAAAAAAAAAAAAAAAAAAAAAAGGTTAGGTTAGGTTAGGTTTTGGTGGATGTGGAGACATTGTCGGACCATAGATACATCCGATTCGATGTCTCTGCAACCCCTACGACCATAACCTGCCCAAGCCGGAATCTTACATCGCTGGGCCCGCGATGGGTTAGGAACAAAATGAATAGGGAGCTACTAAAGGAGGCAGCCAGTTTTCAGGCATGGCTGGCCGACTCGATGGAGCCGATTGCGGAGGTGGAAGCAAGAGCCAAGTGGTTCCGGGAGGTTATGTCGCGAATATGTGACGTGGCGATGCCCCGGGCCAAGCGCCTCCCTCCGAGACGCTGTGTGTATTGGTGGACAGCAGAGCTCTCGCAGTTACGCGAGCGATGCGTCGCTGCGAGACGCCGATACACACACCACCGTCGGCGAAGAGTGAGGAATGAGTTGGCTGAGACCTCCCTGTACGAGGCCTACAATTCGGCCAAGAAGGAGTTATCGGTGGCCATTAGTCAGGCCATTGAATCGTCCAGGGAGATGTTGCTGGAGACTCTGAACCGCGATCCGTGGGGGAGGCCATACAAGATGGTGAGGTCCAAACTTCGCCCTTGGGCACCCCCGGTTACGGAAAGTCTCCACCCACACCTTCTTGACCAGGTTGTGTCTACACTATTCCCCGATAGACAAGTACGCCGTCCGTCACTGACAGTGCCTTCAGAAGCCGTAGAAGACGAGGTAGAGGTACCGTCTGTCTCGGAGGGGGAGTTGGGAGCGGCCATCCTGCGCTTAAGAGCGAAAAACACAGCCCCTGGACCGGACGGTATACCGGGCCGCGCATTGGTACTGGCCATGGATGCTCTAGAACCTAAGCTCCGCGAGCTGTTCTCAATATGCATGGACCGGGCGCACTTCCCGCACGAATGGAAGACGGGTCGTCTCGTGCTCCTGAAGAAGGAGGGGCGCCCGGCCGATTCACCGTCGGCATATCGGCCTATCGTTTTGCTTGACGAGGTGGGCAAACTATTTGAACGTGTAATAGTTGCCCGGCTCGTCAGGCACATGAAAGAGGTGGGCCCCGACCTGGCCGATAACCAATTCGGTTTCCGCAGCGGCCGGTCCACAGTGGATGCAATTCTGCGGGTGAAAGACCTGGCAGATGAAGCGGTGGCTCGAGGCGAAACTGTGTTGGCGGTGTCTCTTGACATCGCCAACGCATTTAACACCTTGCCCTGGGTGACTATCACGGAAGCACTCCTCTACCACAGGGTGCCCAGATACCTGCGGCGGTTGGTCGAGGCTTACCTCTCTGAGAGGTTTGTGAAGTTTCCCGGCCGGCACGAATGGGGACACAGGGAGATGATGTGCGGTGTTCCACAGGGGTCGGTTCTCGGCCCGCTCTTGTGGAACATCGGATACGACTCAGTGCTGCGCGGAGCAAATTTACGGGGAGTAGACGTAATTTGCTACGCTGACGACACGTTGGTTACCGCTCGGGGAGGTAACTTCCAGGAATCGGCCATATTGGCGACGGCTGCGGTGGCTCAAGTGGTGGGGCGAATCCGCCGAATCGGCTTGGAGGTCGCTCTGAACAAGTCTGAGGCCATTTCATTTCATGGGCCTCGGAAAGCACCTCCAGTCGGTGCGCAAATCGTGGTGGGAGGAGTGTCCATCAGCGTCGGGACAAGTATGCGGTACCTTGGCGTTGTCCTCGATAGCAGGTGGACCTTTAAGGCACACTTCGAGCGGCTCGCTCCGAAGCTACTGGGTGCAGCCGCAGCTCTTGGACGTATACTCCCGAATACGGGAGGGCCCAAGGCCTCTTGCCGGCGTCTGTACCTAGGGGTGGTGCGCTCCATGGCCCTGTATGGCGCGCCGGTATGGGCCGGTGCCCTAAATAGTCGAATCACTGTCCTGCTTCAAAGACCGCAGCGAGCAATGGCCGTCAGGGCAATTCGAGCATACCGAACGGTATCCACTGAGGCGGCGTGTGTTCTGGCCGGTTCTTTGCCCTGGGACCTTGAAGCCACAATTCTTGCAGCCGTATACTTTTGGCGAGAGGACGCACGGTCACAGGGTCATTGGCCAGAACCAAGGGAGGTGGAGGCAAAACGGGAGGAATTTCGCCTCCAGGCGGTCGATTCGTGGCAAGAGAGGCTAGCAACACCATCTGCTGGCCTCCGAACAATTGAGGCGGTACGCCCCGTATTGTCGCAGTGGTTGGACTGCAGTCATGGAGTACTCTCCTTCCGACTGACGCAGGTACTTACGGGGCACGGCTGTTTCGGACGGTACCTGTGTCGTATAGCCGGGAGAGAACCAACTATGGAGTGCCATGACTGCGGTGAGGCCGAGGACACAGCTCAGCACACCTTAGAGCTTTGTCCGGCTTGGGTGAACGAGAGGGCCGATCTGGTTGCGGTTGTTGGTGGAGATCTGTCTCTGCCGGCTGTAATAAGGTCCATGGTCGACAGCGACACGTCTTGGAGGGCAATGCTCACCTTCTGTGAGAATGTAGTGGCGCAGAAGGAGAGGGCGGAACGAGCCAGGGAAGACGCTGCAGAAGCGCCCCAACAGCGCCGCCGGAGAGTTGGTCGCAGGAGACTGGCGTACGACCGTCGACTGCCGCCATAAGGAGGACCTCTAGGCGACGAACACGGGGACGTTCGTCGTCTGAAGGAGTAGGGTCCTCGAGTTGGGTGGTGTGCCTAGTGTTCCGGGCACACCACTTCTGAGTGTGGGGGGACAGATTGGTCCCCCAGTGTTTGGATCCGACTACGGACGGCCACAGACCGGGACGCGGAAGTATAATGGTTCCCGTATCCCGGTTGCCCAGTGGATGTGAGGAACACCCGGGGGTTTTTAGTCAGTAGAAGTCTGACATAACCACCGCCCCTCCCCGTGGCGCGGTGGTATCCATGAGGATTTTCCCCCGGGAAAAAAAAAAAAAAAAAAAAAAAAAAAAAAAAAAAAAAAAAAAAAAAAAAAAAAAAAAAAAGGTTAGGTTAGGTTAGGTTAGGTTAGGTTAGGTTAGGTTAGGTTAGGTTAGGTTGGGGTGCGTGGGCTGGTAGACCTCCTTGTGGTGCACCCTGGGAGGGGGGAGATAGCCGCTCAGTTGCGCGTTCGCTGTCTTCCCTCTGCTAACTACCAGTCACAGTCGTGGAGATGCAGTCGAGTACACTCCTGCGTGGGCTTTAGTGCCGTGTTCGGTGTTGGCCGCTCCCAGCATGCCTCAGCTCATCTGAGGTGGCAAGGGATGCGGCCGTCTTTGCCCGTGGGCAGTGGTGGCGGTGCGGACGCACCTTTCACCTTTGGGGCCCTTTGTCGAGGGCCAGTGGCCGTCTTCGGGCGGCGTGGGATGGCGGGCCTGCAAGGCTCGCGGCGCGGCGGGTCTGGCGGTCGCCCTCGTGCGACTGCTGGTTGAGTTTCGGCTCCCCGTCGGGCAACCCGTAACCCGCATTGAGCGGACCGGGGGCGCTGCTCATTGAGAGTAGCGCCGCGTGGAAGAAAACCACTATAATAAATTACCCCAATCCCAAGGTGAGCGGATCGTGCCGATGGGATGCGTGGCTGGAGGGAGTCCAGTCCCGAGCGTGCGGGGGAGCTCACCCCCGAAAAAAGAGACGACGATGTGGAGGCATCGTGGCTACAAACATAAGTACAAGCGGTTTTGATTATCTCCGGGCGGGTAACCAACCCCGTCCATCCGCTTCGGCGGGTGGCTGCCCCGTCGTATACGGAGGGGGCAAAAACCGCTTCGTAGGCCGGCCAGATGCCGGTCTCCGTGAACACGACCTTGGCTATGTCATACCGGACTCTGAAAATAGAACGATATTGAGGCTCAGGGGCGGCGTTGGGGCTGATGGAGGCGGACCCAACCCAGCCCAAACAAAAGGCAGTGATGAGAAAGCGACGGAGAAGGGCGCCCCTAAAGCGCAAACCCGCAGTCCTACAGAGAGGCAAGAGGCTTTCCGACCCCGCGTCACCCTCGCACGTTCGCCAGTGCAAGGGGAGGTCAGTAGCCCGCGGATTGATTTGAACGCGGCCACAATCCAGATCGCACCGAGGAAAAGCACCGACGGTCCAGCGCGCGACAGCTCTGGCCGCTTCTTGCCGCGAGTGCGGGGCAAGGAGCACTCTATGGAGGAAGCCTCGCGGTTGGTCCAACTGGCGGCCGTGAGTGCGGAGCCGGAAGCCCCAATGGAGAGGTGCGTGCTGGCGCTGGAAATGGAGAGTGGGCGCGAAGCCCGTTCAGAGAAAATACCCCGGGTGGTTTTGACCCGCGTGGACGAGGGCAGTGTGCCTCTTGGGGACCCGGCGCAGGATGCGGACGAGCCTGGGTCCACAGAGCGACCCGCCTCGCCTGTCGGAGCTGACATGGTGGGGCAGCGGCCATCCTCCGCCGACGAGGCTGCAGCTGGCGCTGCTGCTACTGCTACTGCTAATGCTCCGCAGAAGAGAACGAGAGTCAGGGTCAGGGGGCTGGCGCGCCCAAGCTTGACCCCGTTCAAGTTGAAAAACCCGATGAGGTTGCAGGAGTCGCAAAAATCCCGAACGCCAACAACGACGAGCAGCAGGATGGAGTCCGAGTCGGACGACAGCGCCAGCTTGCTCACTGCACAGTCGCGCTCGCCGTCGCCGCTGGGGCGCTTCTGGCAATCCGAAGGCAAGCGAATAAAGCTTTCGCTAGCGGGATCCGGTGACGAAGATCTAGAAGAAGAGGAACGAGAAATGGAGAGGCCAGCGTCTCCCTCGATCCAAGGCGCCGCACCGCGAAACAAGGCGGATTATATAAGCAAAGCGGCCGCGCAGGCGCAGTACAACGCCGAGCTGCGCGAGACACTAAAATTGAGGGCGGAGGATGAGGTGAGTAAAATGTCCATCCGAACCCGTCACTCCTTGTGCGACGGAGCCACCTTCCGGCTGTCAGAGATGTCAGGAGACGATGCGGAGGCGGTACCTGCTGCCGTGCTCCGAAAACAAGCCATGGATAGCGTTGCCGTCATCGAAATGGTGGAGAAGACATCTGGCAACCTCAAAGGCGGCCACCGACGCAAGATGAAGGACGCTTGCATCGCAATAAAAGATGCTTTCGGTGTCCTGGAGAAGCGCACGCCTTCGGATGAGGTCAGGCACCTGGAGGCATCCAATGCACGGTTGCAAGCAGAGCTGGACGAAGTGAAGGAGAAGCTGGCCCGCCTTGAGGCACAAATTAGGACGGCGCCCAGGGCACCCTCCCAAGATGAGGCTCAGCCAATCGAACCGCTTTCCGCGGTGCATGTAGAGCCACCTTCGGACCGAGCAACAATCGTTGCTATGATGAATGCCCGGTTCGAAGCACTCGAGGTGGAAGGACGGTTGCTGCCCTCTAAGAGCTTGCGACCCCAATTGGCGGCTGAGAAAAAGACGACGTCTGGTGATAAGCAACCCACAGTGTTGCCCAAAAAGCCGTCAGCAGCAGCACCAGTTGCCAGCAAGGCACCTCCCGCGGCCACAGGTACCCAGTCAGGAGACGGGAGACGCGGGAAGAAAAAGAAAAAGAAGAAGAAAGCGAACTCCGAGTCTGCTACCAAAGCCAAAACCCCGGAAACTAGGGAGCCGCGACCACTGCCGCCAGCGCCTCAAAGCATGAACCAGCAGTGGAATCGAGTTGCTGGCTCAGGGGCAAACGGTGGAACCACCGCACAACCCGCTGCGCAGTCGCAACCTAAGAGGGCAAGGCCCAAATCGGGTGGGCGTAAGCTCCGCCCGCCACGGTCTGCAGCAGTGGTATTGACGCTGCTGCCTGAGGCGGAAGCTGAAGGGGTAACATACGCGAAAATGCTCGCCGAGGCCAAGGAGAAGGTCAAGCTCACCGACCTTGGCATTTCGAACCTACGTTTCCGGCGAGCAGTCACAGGTGCACGGGTCCTGGAGCTGCCGGGAGACACTAGTGGCGAGAAGGCCGACAAGCTGGCAAAGGAGCTGGCCGGAAAGCTTGGGAAGGGAGTTCGGGTCTCCAGGCCGACGAAATGCGCGGAGTTGCGCTTGTCCAACCTGGATGACTCCGTGACTCCCGCGGAGGTAGTTGCTGCCGTCGTTCGAGCTAGCGGCTGTACCGAGGACCAGGTCAAAACCGGCAATATCCGTCCGGATCACACCGGCCTCGGCACGCTCTGGGTGCGCTGCCCAGTAGCAGCGGTGAAAAAGGTGGCCGAAGGTGGTCGTTTCCTGGTGGGGTGGTCCTCGGCGCAAGTCAAAATCCTTGAGCCGAGGACAATGCGATGCTACCGGTGTCTGGAGAGCGGGCATGTCAGGGCACACTGCCAGGCGCAGACAGACCGCAGTGAGCTTTGTTACCGTTGCGGCCAGCCTGGTCACAAGTCGGCACAGTGCACGGCCGCGCCTCACTGCGTGCTGTGTAAAACGGCGAGCAAACCAGCAAATCATGTGCTGGGCTCAAAACTGTGCTCCGCACCGCGCCCGAGGAGAGCAAAGAACGTTAGCGATGGCCCCCGGGTCTCCTCGCAGCGTTCCCAGCCAGCCTCAACTACACCCGAGGCTCGCAGCGAGATGGTGGAGGACATGGCCGTAGAATAATGGCCACTCGCTTTCTCCAGGCGAATATCAACCATTCCGCCAGGGCCCAGGACCTGCTAACTCAAAGCCTGGCGGAGTGGCTGATTGGAGTGGCTATTGTCGCCGAGCCCTATTCCGTGCCTCCCAGGGACAACTGGGTCGGAGACCTGGACGGCCTAGTGGCCATTATTACCGGTTCATCCGTTGGCTCCTCGCCGCCGCTAAGAGTGGAAAGAGGCCGCGGATACGTCGCAGCGTGGATTGGTGACACGATGGTGGTAGGGGCGTACTTCTCGCCGAACCGATGCCTCGCCGATTTCGAGCAGTTTTTGGGGGAAATCGGCACCATGATCGGCAGGAGTCGTCCGGGCATGGTACTCGTGGCCGGGGATCTCAATGCCAAATGCACGGCGTGGGGATCCCCGGCTACGGACGCCCGCGGAGCGGAGCTGGAAGAGTGGGCAGTCGCCACTGGACTGGTTGTCCTCAACCAAGGCTCGACCAACACTTGCGTGCGGCAACAGGGCGGTTCCATTGTGGACGTCACGTTCGCCAACGCCGCCCTGGCGCGCCTTGTTCGAGGCTGGGAGGTGCTGGAAGAAGTGGAGACATTATCGGACCACCGATATATTCGGTTCGAAACCTCCACTCTTCCGGCCGTTCCGAACGGCCTGAGTCGACCCTTGGAAGGGGATGGCCCGCGCTGGGCTCTCAAACGCCTGGATCGGGACATGTTGGTGGAGGCAGCCTTGGTGCAGGCATGGCTGCCAGAGTCTGACGGTCCGGTGGATGTCAACGCGGAGGCAGAGAGGCTAGGGAGTGCCATGGTGCAGGTGTGCGACGCAGCCATGCCGCGGGTCGGCCCGGTTCCCCCTAGGCGCAGAGTGTACTGGTGGTCCGAAGAACTCACGCAGCTACGCGAGTCCTGCGTTGCTGCGAGACGCGAGTACACTCGCAGCCGGAGGCGGCGAATACGGGACGTGCCAAGGGAGGAGCGCCTATATGCCGCATACTCGGAGGCCGTCAAGCTGCTGCAGGGGGCAATCGGCAGGGCGAAGGACCTAGCCGAGAAGGAGATGCTGGAGACTCTTAACAGCGACCCGTGGGGAAGGCCGTATAAGATGGTGAGGCGCAAGCTTCGCCCCTGGGCCCCCCCACTCACGCATAGTCTCCAGCCACAGCTCCTCGAACAGGTGGTCGATGGCCTGTTCCCGACCAGAGAGGCACACACACCTCCACAAATGCTACCCCCTAGGGGGAGGGTGGCTGACCTAAGCGAGGCGCCGGAGGTAACGGAGGGTGAACTGGGGGCAGCGGTGCTACGGCTTCGAGCCAAAAATACTGCCCCCGGCCTCGACGGAGTTCCCGGACGGGCCTGGGTTCTGGCCCTGGGCCCACTAAAGGCGCGCCTGAGGGCACTATTCAGTGCATGCCTTGCGCAGGGACAGTTCCCTCGAGCATGGAAGGCGGGTAAACTGGTCCTACTGCGCAAGGAGGGGCGACCGGCAGACTCGCCTTCGGCCTATAGGCCGATTGTGTTGCTGGACGAGGCCAGCAAATTGTTCGAGCGAGTGGTGGCTGCCCGTCTCAACCGGCACATGGAGGGAGTGGGCCCGGACCTTAGTGACCACCAGTTTGGATTTCGCCGGGGCAGGTCCACCATCGACGCCATTGCGCGCGTGAGGGCCCTGGCGGATAGAGCAGTGTCGCGGGGAGAGGTGGTTTTGGCGGTGTCTCTTGACATCGCCAACGCGTTTAACTCCCTGCCCTGGGCCTGCATCACGGTGGCACTGAGGCGCCACGCGGTACCCGAGTACCTGCGGAAGACGGTTGAGGATTATCTCACCGATAGAGCCGTCAGGTATCCTACGCGTGAAGAGTGGCAGGAGAAGCGGCTGTCGTGCGGTGTTCCACAGGGGTCAGTTCTTGGCCCACTTCTGTGGAACATCGGGTACGACTGGGTGCTGAGGGGGGGCAGCCTGCCAGGGGTCAAGGTGGTCTGCTACGCTGACGACACCCTGGTGACAGCCCGTGGAAGCACCTTTAGAGAGGCGGCGGTTCGGGCCACGGCAGGCGTGGCAACGGTGGTAGCCCGAATCAGGAGGTTGGGGCTCGAGGTGGCCCTGAATAAATCAGAGGCCCTTTGTTTTCATGGGCCCCGAAAGGCTCCTCCTGCGGGTTCCAACCTGGTGGTGGGGGGAGCGGAAATAGCTGTCAAGTCGACAATGCGGTACCTAGGCATTGTCCTTGACAGCCGCTGGACGTTTAAGGAGCACTTTAGGGGCCTTGCTCCCAAACTAATCGGGGCGGCGTCGGCGCTTAGTCGGCTGCTACCTAATGTGGGCGGGCCGAACGCGAGCTGCCGGAGACTTTACGCAGGAGTAGTGCGGTCGATGGCTCTGTACGGGGCGCCCATCTGGGCCGGATCCCTGACTGCTCAGAACCAAGCCCAACTGCGAAGGCCGCAGCGGGTTATGGCGGTCAGGATGGCGAGGGCATACCGCACCGTGTCCCACGAGGCGGCTTGCGTACTGGCGGGGACCCCACCCTGGGACCTCGACGCTTTGGTTCTGGCTGATGTCTATTGGCGTGTCACTGAAGCGCGGGCCAGGGGGGGCCAACCACTTTTGGAGGAAATCAGGCGGTGGAGGCTCGACTCCCGCGTTATCCTCATCCAGAAGTGGAAGGAAAGGCTGGAGGTACCAAATGCTGGCCACTGGACCATCGGAGCGATCCGGCCTGTCCTGGAGAGATGGGTCGGAAGAAATGGGGGTTTTCTCTCCTTCCACCTTGCGCAGATCATATCGGGGCACGGCTGCTTCGGCAAATATCTGTGCAGGGTGGCGGGACGGGAACCGACGGCGGAATGCCATGCGTGCGGTGAAGCCGAAGACACGGCGCATCATACGCTGGCGGTATGCCCAGCATGGGCTGAGCAGCGGGCCGTGCTTGGGGCCGTGGTGGGGCACGACCTCTCCCTGCCCGCCGTGGTAGAAGCCATGGTCGGTAGTGACAGGTCGTGGAAGGCGATGGCCTCCTTCTGCGAGGACGTGATGGCGCAGAAGGAGGCGGCGGAGCGTGGAAGAGAGGATGATCCAGCCTCCCAACCCATGCGCCGCAAACGTGTGGGGCGACGGCGGTTGGCCTACGACCGCCGACTTCCCCCTTAAGGGTACCTGTGGGCGGCAGGCACGGGGACGTCTGTCGCCTACATAAAGGTCCCCGAGTGGCAGGCTTGCCCATTACCGGCGTGCCCCTGGAGAGGAAGTGGGAAGCACGTAAAACTTCCCTGAGATGAGTCCAAAGTTTTGGATGGCTGCTGGCGAGGTTGCGGAAGTGTGCCTAGGGCGTTCCCGTGGCCTCGCCCTATAGCATGGAGGCGGCACATAGAGGGGTTTTTAGTGGGTACACCATAGGCCTCATTAGCCGACATGGGAGTCCCACATAACCATCAGGGCCCGTCCCCGCGCCCTGGTGGTATGCGTAACGCATTTTCCCCTCTTAAAAAAAAAAAAAAAAAAAAAAAAAAAAAAAAAAAAAAAAAAAAAAAAAAAAGGTTAGGTTAGGTTAGGTTAGGTTAGGTTAGGTTTTTTTTTTTTTTTTTTTTTTTTTTTTTTTTTTTTAAATCTATCTACCTCCAACATTATCGGAGCCTGTGTCTACTTTTATCATTCATACCAGTTCTCGCTTTTTCTCCTCTCGTACTTACATACTTCATACATGTTCTTTCTTGCATTCATCCTCTTTCGCACTCATGTGGGTGGGATTCCCACCTAATCTGTGTGGCTACAACTTTTTTATTTCTTGGGGTTTCAATGAGACAAAGTACTTTACTTTATTTAGGACAGGTTGCTTATGAGCATTTTTACACATTTTATATTTAACAATTTCTATTCTTTCAAATAAACTTATTCTATAAGCATCAATATGTTTATTTACATCTTTTCTTTTTCGTATCCTTACTTAATATATACTCACTATATACTAGGTAACATACTTTTCTTATGCTGTTTTATTTCTCATTTTAACCTTGTTTACAATTTCTTTACAGTAACTTAAGAATATGTCTCTAATATATTTATTTCCTATGATACAATGTAAATTAGTTCTGTCCAATGTTGTGTCTATTTTTTGTTCCAATTCAAATCTTTGTAAACCGAATATTGGGCAATGTAGAATAAGGTGGTCTATAGTTTCGTCGGAGTCAGGTTCGCACGCGCATGATGGACTCTCCTTACACTTGAAACGATTCAGGTATGAAGAGAATCCACCATGCCCGGTGAACAGTTGTGTAAGTGTGCTGTCTATGGTCAATTTACGGGTGATTTTATGTGCAGTGATCGCGTCAGGGAAGAAGATTTTTGTGACTGAGGCCGTTTCTTCTAATTTGTACCTTGTGCCCCATTCATGAAGGGTCTCTGTCCGGATGGTTCGTTTCATGAATGAGACTGGACATCGGTCGTAGTCCGCCTTCTTTTTTGATTTTAAGGCCGCTTCTTTTGCAAGGTAATCTGCTCTCTCATTACCCTCCAGCCCTATATGTGCTTTGATCCAAAACAAAAATACTTTCTTGTTTTGGAGTCGGCATCCCCGGAGGTTTTCCCTGGTTTCAACTGCTAGTGGGTGGGTAGAGTTGGGATTGGTGATCGTTTCCAGGGCGGCCCTAGAATCGCTGTAGATGCCCAGAGTGGTTTCCTTATGTTTTAGTGCTACTTCTGTCGCTTTGCATAGGGCTAGGAGTTCAGCCTGGTACACAGTACAGTAGGGCGACAGTGCAAGTTTGTGAGCTTTGGTCTCCTCGTTACCGTTCCAAACGGATACAGCCGCGCCAACCTTGCCCTCAATCTTGCTGCCGTCCGTGAAAATTCGCACTGCATAGTTGTTGTGCTGTGCGTACTGTTCATCGTTTCCCAGGTTTTCGAACTCCAGTCCCATTTGGTCTGCGGGATGTGGGGCTTGTATCCTCGGCGTCATCCTCTCCACTTTTCTGCCTCCCAACTCTTGTTGAGGTGCTCCCTTCTTGGCCATATATAGTGAGGCCGCCTCACGAACTCGAAGGTCCAGAGGGAGCACTCCTGTGAGCAGTAGTGCAGAGTTTAGTGACACCGTTCGGTACGCCTTACACATTTTCTGTACGAAACCTCTCTGGACCGCGCTCAGTTGTTTGCGAACTCCTAATTTATTGGCTGCTGGTGACCATGCCGCTGCTGCGTATAATATAATTGGCTCTACTGTCGCTACGTATATCGTTCGTATTATTTCTGGGTTTAAACCCCAGTTTACGCGCGCCGCCCTAGTTAATACCTTATAGATCCCTATGGCCTTTTTGCAGATGTTTGAGACGTGGGTGTTAAAGGTCAGCTTCTCATCTATGGTTAGGCCGAGAATCTTAACTTCATTGGACATTCCAATACTGACCCCTCCCATGTTCAGGCGCGGTGTGTCGTATTTTAATTTTTTGGTTAACAACATTGCACTGGTCTTATGAGGTGCGAACTTGAGTTTATTGTCAACACCCCACGCACGGACATGTTCGAGGGCAGCATTAGCCTGTCCTTCGATCTCTCGGGCCTCCTTTCCATCGAAGACCAACACCACGTCATCTGCAAAGGCCTGGCAGTAAAACCCCTGGTTCTCCAACTGCTTCAGGAGGGGATCCAGCAGGAGGTTCCATAGGATCGGCCCACCTATGGATCCCTGAACGCAGCCCTTCTCCGTTGCTCTTTTGTGCTTTTCCCCGGCGTACCTAACCTCCACGGTCCTATCGCTGAGGTAGCTGCTGATGACCCGCCTCAAGTTAACAGGACATTTTTCCTCTGCCAGTCTGGTTTTTATTGCCGGCCACCATGCGCTGTCGAAGGCGCCCTCGATGTCTAGCGATACTAGCGCAACTAATTTTTTATCATTTAGTTTCGCCCGTATACGCTCTATGAGCGCTACGAGGGCGTCTTCTGTGCTTTTTTGTGGCATAAAGCCGTACTGGTGAGTACTCATCCTGGGCAATATATAGAACTTGAGACGGTTCACCAACATCTTCTCATATATTTTTCCTAGAACGGGCAGGAGCCCAATTGGCCTGTAGGACTTTGGCGTGGTGTAGGTATCTTTGCCCGGCTTTCTTAGTACCACCACTATCGCTTCCTTCCATGACTTCGGGAAGTAATGGTGTGCCAGGCATTTATTTAGGAGAGCTAGAAAGTAAGCGGGGGCAGCATTGATCGCGTGAGAACAGATATCTGCGGTGAAACCCTCACCGCCGGGGGCCTTTTTTGGATTAAAGGACCTAGCCGCAGCGTTTAGTTCTTCCGGTGTAAACGGTGGATCATGTTCGTCACCATGTTCCTCCTCGTTTACTGTTTCGGCTGCGATTCGGTTATGGTGATGCTGTTCGTTTTCACCTTCTCTTGTGTCCTCGGGGTAAAAGGTCTCGGCCAAATGCCTCACGGAGTCTATTGCGCTCAGCGCTTTTCCCTCCTTTATCAGTGGAATATCTTCCTCCCTTTTTGTCGTCCTTTTGATCACCCTGTAAATGCCTTCCCACATTCCTTCTCTATCTTGCTTTTCGCAGAACCCCTTCCAACTTGCTGTTATTGCTTCCGTTACCGCCAATTGATATTTTTCTTTGTGTTTCAGGTACAGATTGACTACCATTTGTCTACGGTTTGGCGCTGCGTTCCTGATCCTTCGTTTCTTGATGGCAACTTCTTTCTTCAGGGCTGCAAGTTGCTCGGTCCACCACGGCGTGGTAAGTATTTCTTTTTTCTTTTTGTTAGGGATTGTTTGCTTACATGTTTTTGCTATTGCTGTATTTAGTTTTACTATTGTCTTCTCTAGTTCTACGTTATTGTTTATTTCGGTTAGTTTATCTTTTGTTAGGTCCTCTTGTTGCAAAATCAGGGGCAATTTTTCATGAAATTGCTCCCAATTTGCCTTTTTAGTGTTATAAATTCTAGTTGTACGTTCTATATTTTGCCCTGTTGATTTTTGCAGCTTTATGTCGAATATTATGCCGTTGTGATCGGAGCTCGTCAGCCCTTCTTCTACCCGCCATCCTTCTACTAGGCCCAGCATATCTTCTGTGCAAGCCGTGACGTCTATATGGCTACTGTAACGCTTACCGCCTCTTATGGTGTCGAAGGTTGGGGTTCTGCCTGAGTTTAGAATGTGGAAATTTATCTCTGCCAAGGTGCCGCAGAGCTGCTCTCCTCTTAGGTCCTCGCCTGTGCTGCCCCACCAGATGCTCTTTGCATTAGAGTCTCCTCCTACGATTAGCCTCGTGGGTCCCACCTTTTGCTGTACTTGTATGATTTTTTCTAAGTACTGATCCATGGGTTCATCTGGCTCAAAGTAAAAGGATACCAGTGCGACAGACCATTCTTTTGTTTTTACTCTCACCACTGCGATATTCTTCGTGGTGAGATCCGGAAACTGTTCAACGTCTAGGTCGTTGTTGAATATCACTATCGCCGCTTTGACGGTCCCTTGTGCAGCCTCCGAATCTTGGTAGACTCTGACGCCCTGGTATCCCTTCATCCTTTTTGTTACTCCCACATATGGCTCTTGAAGGAGAGCTACTGCAGCTCTCTGCTTGGTTCCTTCCAAGAGCAGCTCAGTTGTTGCCAGCTGGCTTCGCTGGAGATTCGCTTGGATAATTTTGTAGCTGTTGGTCTCCGATACCACCTTAGCAATAAGCTACGGACGCGCGGGCTATAGCATCCCACCTTTTCCGCACGGGGCATTCCTTGCTAAAGGCGTTATGTCCCACGTCTGTTTTATCTGCCCTGGTGCAGTTCCGACAGCTTGGCAGTTCTCCTGTCAGCAAAGCCGGACAGTCCATCCTGAGATGGGGGCCAGCACAGTGGCTACACAGGTCGGCGGGTTCTTTGCAGTATCGCCTCCCATGCCCAAATCCCAAGCATCGTGTACATTGCACCAAGGGCGTCTGGTCCTCCACCACGACCCTTTGGAGGTCGATTCTCATCTTCCCCTCTTCCATCGCCCTTTTCCATATCTTTGGCGCGACGGTGAGGATGATATGACAGTTGTGGGGGTTTCGGGCTTTCCTCCTATACTTCACTGTTATTCTCGCATCATCCCCGCCGAGGCCGCGAAAAACATCCCGGTTCTGGTTCTCAAGAGCTCTTATTACTTCTTCGTCCGTGTGAACCTTTAGGACGTCCTTGAGAATCAGAAGCGGGTCCTTGTTTTTGACTTCCTCGACTATGAGATGCTCCCCAGCAGCCTCCAGCTTTTCCTTTATTTTCTTTCTGTCTTGTTCGTTCTGGCATCCCATGATAATTTTTCGGTCTTTCGCTTTCCGTACTTTTTCCACCTGGATCCATCCTTCTTTAGCCTCCATTGCTTTCCTCACCTTCTCCAAAACTTCCTCTCCCGTTTCCTCTTCTTTGCTGGAGGAAACAACTACGGAGTGAAGTGCGGTCATTGCTGTAATTTGTTTTTCTTGTTTACTATTTGCCACCACACTCGCGTATGTTGTTTTCTCCATCAATTTTTCCATGCTTTGTTGCAGCTCTTCGATCTTACTGGCGCTTTCTATTTTTTCGGACTGCTTTTCTAATTTGACTTTTAACTCCTCCAGTCTTTTGCCATTCTCTTTTATCATTTTGGTTTGTTCTTCAATTTTGTCTAGTATTTGTGTAGAGTCCTTGTTGACTTCGAATGTAGAGTCGAGCGCTCTTTTATCTTTTGTTGCTTCACCGATTATACCAGGCTTCTCTTTTTTGTTTTCCGCTTCTGACTCTTTCACAAGCTGGTAAAGTCTGTCCAAGCCCTCGATGACATCTGCCTTGATGTCTCTTCTAATATTATTCCCCGCATTTATGCTGGCCTTGGCCTTGTCATGGTAGGCTCGTGCCTCCGCTGTTCTGTTCGCAAAAGTCCTTTTTGTTTTTGTTGGGCTTTGGACTTTTCGGGCCGCAGCAGTTGAATTTTTTATTTCCTGCGATATAAGTCGTTTCGGCTTAGCAGGACCTGCTTGCGCTGTCACCATGGAGGCCGTGGGTGCAAGGGTTGGGGTGGTGTCAATGTCACCAATTAACGCTGCTTCCCATTCTCCTATACTCCGTCTCACATTCAGCTGTTCTGAGGGGGTTATTTTTTCGGGAGATTTGTTTTCCTCGCCGGTCTGTTTGTTGCACGGGGTTCTAATGCCTAACATTGTTAGAGGTAGTTATATTATTGTCTGTTGGTCAATAAAACCAGTCTCTGTCTGTAATTTGCAGATGTCTTATACCACTTTTGTATGTTTGTGGGTCAATAGGGACCGTACAATATCCCAACAGGTCTGATATATTAATGAAGTTTGTATAAGTTGTATATAAAGAAATAAAACCCGTCAGTTACGTTTCTTATATAACAGTGCTACTGCAACACAAGCAGTCAATCAATAGGTAATTGGCTCTACCTGGAGCCTAGGTCTTAATTCTAACAATGGGTTTCTGTCTAAAGTTAAACTGTTACAAACAGTTACCACTCTATGTAGAGTCACAGACTCTGGTCGTTTTACACGTCAGAATAGCCGCTACGTGGGCTAGGGCACTTCCAGCAGTCAAAAGAAGCCGATTTCGATTGTCAAAATGTTTAGCTCTAGGTAGAGCGGTTTTTATGCTTCCAAATGATAGCCCTCCCCGAGCCCTTTCCAACGAACCCAAACTCGGCCTGGTTTGTAGCACAACTTCCAGAGCTACGGCAGATCCAAGTTTCTGGTATCTGTGACAAATCTGGTATCCAAATTCGGTATCCGCTCGTAACTCCGGAACCGTTGGTCCGATTTGGCCGTGCTTCGGCTCGCTTTACTGGGCTCGCCGAGCTCTATCCTCCTGATGCACTTCAAGGCTTCCAAATTTTTGACTTTTGCAAGTGTCAATTTACCGTCGGAGCCCACTCGATCGGACAGTTTTTGTCCCGCCAACTCCCCTGGTGAAAGTCCCAGCCCTCTACGACGACGGGTTACTGAGCTAGAGATGTTTTAAAATTTTCAAAATGGCGGCTGAACTGTCAAACTTAATGTTTGACTTCAATTTGCTCCGCTCCCCGGTGCCGTAGAAAGTCGGGGTTTTGGGCTACAATATGAAACCGGACCTTCTTTGTCCGATGAGACCGTTTTCAGGATTTTGTTTTTCAGTCTCTCCTTTTTGCCCAAAAGTAGGGGGGGTGACAGGCGAGTGGGCCTTAGTGCCAATTGTGAAAACCGCAGTTTTCTAGGACCCCTGGTTGCTGAGATATGGCGGTCCAAATAAAAACAAAATGGCCGCCGAACTGTCAAAAGGCAACTTTAAAGACCTTTATCTCTGGAACCAGTGGTCGTAGAAGGTCCGGATCTTCACTGTTGTGTTGGGCTTTGTCTCCTCTGTTGAATGGAGCTACTCAGAGCTCTAAGAAATTTTGTGCGAGATATCTAATTAAAACCATACAAAGCGTAAAGAACCTTGTCCGACACAGGTTTAAGTGAAAATCCGGACACTGTAGGTCTAACGGTTCCAAAGATACAGACAATCTAATTTTGATACCAGAAAAAACAAAATGGCGGAATTTTGGTTTCTCCGCGTTTTTGACGTTAGGAGGCCTGGATTTTGGGTCGGCCCAGCTTAAATATATGTTCTAAAGGTATTTACAATGTAAAATTGTTATTTTTATTATTATTTTAGAATTTATGGCCAAAATTC
>LR991079.1:12515779-12654880 GCA_905163555.1 Notocelia uddmanniana | reverse complement strand
CCTGTAAATATTGTACGTGTAACACTTATAAATAATAAGCAATTCTAATTTCCGCGAACATTTCTGAGTAAAAAATTTTTCAATGATAAAATTTAATTTTTTGCCATTATAATCTTAACTATTGTTATATACAGAAGTATTTCATGTGTATCCAGCAATTTTTTGTGCAAAATTTCAAATTTTTAACCGTGTAATTTTGGGAGATAATCGAATTTCCTTTCTGTTTGTCGACGCAGTTTACGTAATTTCATTCTGGAAAACTTTTTTCTCAGCTGGCCTCTTTTTTCGAATTTTCTTCTTTAATAATTTATTTCTGGGATAAAAAGTTGTTTCTAAGCAGGGTCCAATTTATACTATTGGTTAGTTTTGGTGTTAATCGACCTTTCACTAATTCAGCAGCCATACCCACAAATTGTAATTTCCAAATATTTTTCAAACTGTACTTTGTGTGTTTCCCCTTGTTACATTCTCACTGTTAATTCTGTGTACGTGACATTTATGGTTAAGAAGAATTTTCCGTTTTTTCGGTCATTTATATGTAAAAAATATTTTAAAAAATTATAACACTATAATTCCTAAAGTTTGCATATACAGTAGTGTTAGTCATACAACAAGGTATTTACCTGAAATTTTTCAAAATTTTCAGTTAGTAACTTGAGGAGTTAATCGAATTTCCTTTCGGTCTGCAAATGCAGACAAAGTTTACATAATTTCTTTTTTTAATAATCTGTTATTCTGTGTTGTAATATCTGTGTTGTAATATGCTGTTTTTTTTTTGTCGCGTATAATTTAATGTATATATAATGCTTCGTACACCCCCGCAATCCCCTCGCAAATTGCGCAACAATAATAGCGACACTGCAACAATCGACGGCGAGACTATCCCGTCTAATATTGATAGCTCTGGAGACATGGAAGCGCTTCGGTTGAGCCAGGATACGGAAGCGTCCCCACCACATTACCCCCTCTCGGCACAAGAGCTGCCGCAGCTGTCACAGCTGCAAACACCGCAAATGCCGATGCCGGGACCGGCAAGCACAACTGAGCCCTCTGAAAGGGACGGGCTTTCATTGAGCGGCGAGTCTGTAGCCAGCCCTAGTACCAGAAATTCTAGCGGCAGGCTCAGGACAATGATTAGACAAAAAGCGGAAAAAATATACAGCATTTTTAAATCGAATAAAAGTGTCACTAAAGGCAATAAGGCAGACATCATCGAATGCGTCAAGGAAATGCAGGAGGCTGTGGACAGGTACAGTCAGGAGTGCGAAATATTGAATGCAGAACGCCTTGTAGAACCCGCCTCCTCGGCTAGAAACTGGATTTTTAACTCTGAAAATAGTAGCTCTAATAAACTTGATAGCGCAATTGCCTGTATACAGGAAGAACTAACAAGAATTAGGCAAGAACAAACGAATATTGGCGCCCTGGTCGCTTCCGTGACGAGCGGCGCGGACCGACGGTTTCACGCCGATCTCGGCTTCGAACTTGGCGGCCCCGTCCTGGGAGAGCCCGTTGAGCGCCTAACAAGACCCACGTACAGCGAGATAGCTGAAAGGCCGGCTCTGGACGCTCCAGAAATAACCCGGCCATTATAGTCACGGTTGCCAATGTACAAACTGGACTAGAAGCGCTCACTACGTTTAGGAATGAAATCTCCTTTAAGACCACAAACTATGCCCCTCAAAGAATCAGGCCGGTTTCCAATAACAAACTCCGTATAGAGTTTCAAAATGAAAAACAATTAAACGAGACTCTTAAGCGAATCAACAGCACCCCAAACATCAAGGCGGAACCTGCTCGAAGCTTATCACCTATGATAATACTAAAAGGTATTCACAAAGATACTCCCTCGCAAGAACTTGTGGACATCATAACCACTCAAAATCCTACCGTGAGAGATGCCGCAATAGGTCATGACGCAATCCAACTTGTGTACATAAATAACAATAAAAATCCTAAGCTATTCAACGCCGTACTTAGATGCTCGCCGGGGACATGGCGCGCTATGATGCAGCTCGGCAGAATCAATATAGAGCATCAACGAGTACATGTAAGCGAACACTCACCATTCAAACAGTGCCTAAGCTGCCTTCAATTCGGACACACTAGTGTGCACTGCAGATCGACTGTCAAGCCCTGCTCGTACTGTGCTGAAACCACCCATAACTACAAAACCTGTCCAAATAAAAGATGGACGCCACAATGCTACAACTGTATTGGACACAACCACAAATACTCCACTAAAAATGATTTTAACCACACAGCAATCAACCCCACCTGCCCGTTGATTATGGCAGCAAAGATTAACCTAAAACAAAAAATTCAATATGTCTAATATTAATAACACCCATACCGTTCCACACAAACCACATATATACAGTTGTCTGCAAATAAATCAGGGACACGGACGTAACGCCTATCAGGAGACGGCTGTTGCCCTCACAAAGAAAGATAATGAAATAGCATTCGCCTTCATTACTGAGCCATACTTACAAGCCAAAACCAATACAATGAAATCCCCACCAGGATACACAACATTCCAGTTTCCCTCCCCTGATCATCCCGTAAGAGCCGCTATTTGTGTCAAGGACTCTGGCATCTCTGCCTTAGGACACACAAAATATTCCAACTCAAATATGTGTGTCATACAACTGACAGATAAATCGGGAAGGAAAACGTATCTCACATGTGTGTACATTGAACCAAGACAAGACCCCCAAAATATTATATCTAAACTGGAAACCTTTCTCAGCACTACTGCAGGATCCACCCATATTCTGGCCGGCGATTTCAACGGCTGGCATAGCCTATGGGGAAGCGCTGTTAACAATAGAAGAGGTAACCAAATAGCGGATATCATTATTACCAACGACTTGACAGTATGCAACACTGGCACCACTCCCACCTTCGAAACAGTAACTAACGGTAAATTACGCAGCTCTATTGTCGATCTCACTCTTTATGAAGAGAGGACTCACCACAAGCGCCCTTCAACCAAGGTAATAGAATGGAAGGTTGACCATACTATCTGCCCATCATCAGACCACCACGCGATCACTTTTAAAATATCTACTGATATACACAAGTCTGCACAGTTCCGCCACAAAACAAAGATCTCAACCTTCCGCTACGACACGTCCAGTATTAAATGGGAGGAACTAACCGACGACATTAGGGAAGCCCTGGCTGACAAAATTCCCTCTGATGAATATATCCAAAACTGCGACGAGGATCAATTAGACTCTGTTATATTTTTTCTCACATTAGACATTACAGAAATGTGTGACGACCTTTTGCCGCGCTCTAAACCTTTTCCCCAACGCCCGCCTTGGTGGAATGATAACCTCGAGTCCCAAAAAGTCGAGGTAGTCAGAAACCACCGCAGATTAAGCAAGGCTGTCCAGAGGAAACTACCTATAGCGGAGATTCTGAAGGAACGGGATGAACTCCGCAAGGAATACTCGAATGCCTGCTGCTCCGCCTCAACCGACGCCTTCAAGAACTTTTGTGAAAGACAGGGAAAGGACGATGTGTGGGCAGTAACAAACCGCATCGTACGCTCACGCCCTGCTCCACAACCACCTGCAACCCTCCTTCTTCCTGACGGCAGGCACACCGTAGACAGCCAGGACACCGCTAACGCTTTATTAAGAATTTTCTACCCTGATGACGATGCAAGCAGCGACACAACAGAGCAGGCTCTTATTAGAGAGCAAATGGTCATACCTCCTAATCAGACCAACGAACCCCCCTTCAAAGTGACAGAAATACTAGAGACCCTACAAACAATCAGTCACAAAAGGGCCCCAGGAAACGACCATTTCACTGCTGACATATGCTTACAGATAACCAAATTGTTCCCAGAAGTGATCACATCTATCATGAACCGATGCCTCCAGCTAGAATACTTTCCAAACTCGTGGAAGGTCACTATAACAAAGATAATTCCTAAACCAAACAAGGTGGACTACAGCAAAGCATCTTCTTACAGGCCTATTGGGCTGGTTAATGTCTTTGGGAAGCTCCTAGAGAAGCTTATAGTGAACCGGCTCACATATCACATGTACTGTAACGGCAAGATCGTTAACAAACAATATGGATTCCGACTACAAACCAGTACCACAGCTGCTATCCGGGATGCTCTCAGCATTGTCGAAAATGCCAAATGCTCAGGCAAACATACCCTTGCGGTATCGCTGGATATTAAAGCGGCTTTCGATAATGCTTGGTGGCCAGCAATATTCCGCAGACTGAAACATAATAACTGCCCAAAGAACCTCTACTGCCTCTTAAATAGCTACGTTACTGACCGAACCGTGCGGGTTGGCTTCGCCGACTTATTCTCAGAAAAACGAATGACTAGAGGCTGTATCCAGGGATCAGTCGTTGGACCAATTCTCTGGAACCTGATAATTGACGAACTTTTAGAGACTTCCATGCCCTCCGGATGTCATATTCAAGCCTACGCAGATGACGTGCTGCTAATATGTCACTCTAAGACCACCAGTGAACTACAGAGCATTACTAATGATGCGATAAAGCGTATAACCGACTGGGGACGCAGCGTGAAACTGGAGTTTGGGAGCGAGAAAACTCAGGTTATAGCGTTCACTAATAAAGCCAGTAAAATAACTATTACATCCGATAATACCCCCATACCCTTTGTAAGCCATTTAAAGTATCTGGGAGTCATTATTGACAGCAAGTTAAAGTTCATCAAACATGTAGAATACATAATAGAAAAGGCCAAAAAACTGTACAATAAACTTAAAAACCTAATTAGAGCCACTTGGGGAGTCCATCCCGAAAATATAAGAACCATTTATCAACACGTCATGGAACCGGTAATCACATATTCTGCTTCTATATGGGCAAGCGCACTCCAGTATAAATTTGTTAATGACAAACTATTGTCCTTACAAAGGCTCTGCGCCATAAAGATTGCGCGTGGATTCAAAACACTGAATACCGCTCTAGCCATTACGCTGGCTGGGTTGGCTCCCCTACCCGACAAAATTAAATGCGTAGCTGAACTCGAAGACACTCGGTTACAGGGGCGCACCTCCACTTTGCCCTCAGATCTCCATATTGAGAAACTTGCCCCGCCGGCTTCCTTGCTTCACCCCGCTGACAGGGTATCCATTCCGCACCAAGACATTAATGATCGCAACGAGCATGCAACTCTGGCTTTTTCTGGGGACAACTATAAAGCATGGAGAGTTTATACTGACGGAAGCCGTCACGACGGCAAAGTCGGGGCGGCCTTCGTCATTATCAAGCCAAATGGCAACATTATTGTCAAAAAATTAAAACTACATGATTGCTGTTCGGTTTATCAGGCCGAATTATTTGCAATACAGGAGTGCCTCAGGTACAGCTATCAAATAAAACCAATTATCAACAAGTTGCTAGTTTTCTCTGACAACAAATCTGGACTCATGGCAATATCCGATCCAAACAACTACAACCAAACTGTGGTTAACATACACTCCCTTATACATAACAACAAAGCTCAGACAGATACACACTTCTTTTGGAACAAGGCCCACTGTGGAATACCCGGCAACGAAATGGCTGATGCGGCAGCTAAGGCGGCAGTTAATATGCATAAAAGCCCGGACTATAGCATCGTGCCCATCAGTCATGTTAAACATCATAATAAATCTAGATTATCAATAGCTGCAAAACTTTTATACAATAACCCAGACCATTGCAAATACACCAAAACCATCTTTCCCACGTACGATCATATCAAACAATATATTACAAAATATAGTCCAAACTTTCACACAACTCAATACCTCAGCAATCACGGATTCCACAAAGAATATCTCTTTAGATTTAAAATTACCGCAAATGATCATTGCCCTTGTGACTCAGACGCCCAAATCACACAATCGATTGCTCATCTTATATATGACTGCCCCAGATTCTCTGCACACAGACAAGACCACATTATGATGTGTCAAAATTTAGGCACAGATCCACTGGACATTTTAAGTGTGACTAGCAGGGAATCGTTGGCTGAAAGTTTTCACTTGCTATTGGAGCGCATCATTACAAGACTAAAGCGATTTAATGGCACTTGACCTGAAGCCTCGATATTACTGAATGTATATAAGTGTATAAAATGTACATAAATAATAATATTTTTGATGGCTTAAATATGTTTATTATAATATTAATGTTGATTATTATTATTGTTGTATTGTTATTGTAATTATTATTATCATCGTGTACTAGTTATCTATTTCTTTTATTTATTTTAGCTTTTGGCCTTCGTCCGTTTGCCGGGACATACTACTGGATTACGCCAATTCCGGTGTCCCTGCGAGCGGAATGCGGTCATTAATCATATTTCCTACCTACTTCCACTGTACTATGCCGGTAATATAAAATCGCCCTAACAATAAAGTCTCACCACCTCAATCACCCAATACATTCTCAATCATATTAATTTCTCCTTGCAAACTAATCCTAACTCCTCGCCCATCCATATGTTGAACACAAAGCGTACACCGATAGCGCTTCGTGTCCAATAATTAAACACCCTTTACCCAAAGGGGGAGGTTTTAGTCCGTAGGCGACTGGCGATGGCATCCCATCCTAGGGCGGAATGCCATCCTCAATCGAGTCGGGCATGCTACCAGGACCGGCCTGGTGGTATCCAATGAGGATTTCCTCCCCCTTCGCAAAAAAAAAAAAAAAAACCTAACCTAACCTAACCTAACCTAACCTAACCTAACCTAACCTAACCTAACCTAACCTAACCTAACCTAACCTAACCTAACCTTTTTTTTTTTTTTTTTTTTTTTTTTTTTTTTTTTTTTTTTTTACGGTGTGAAAATGCTGTTACGCATACCCCCACTGGGGGTTATGTGGGACTCTCTCCTCCCGGAACCCCCTCTGCTAGTCAGAGGGAGGGGAGGAGCATACCCACTAAAAACACACCGGCGTCACCCGCTCTGCCGTTAAGGGGGCGCCATGGGATCGCGAGCATTTCACCACGACGCCCCCCGGCGGCCCTGGCTGATCTGTACCAGGGCACCCGCACCAAATGAGGGGAGGGTCAGGACGCATAGCCCTCCCCCCAGGCGTTTAGGGCCTTGCTGTGTGGCCTTACTGGGGCATGACACGGTGAGCGGCAGCAAACCGTGCGCGCCGTCCACCCCTCCGTCTGCGGCGTTGCGGGAGCGCATCCACACGATCCTCGCGCTCCCTTTCCGCGGCCTCCTTCTGCGAGATGACTGATTCGCAGAAGGAGGCCATCTGTCCCGAGGGCCGTTGTTAGTGTGCGGCGCTCCACGTCCCAGCGAGCACAGTGTTCTAGGGTGTGCTGGGCCGTATCGTCTTCGGCTCCGCACTCGTGGCAGGCGGGGCTCCCCTCTCTCTTTATTTTGTGCAGGTAATGACCAAAACAACCATGCCCGGTCATTACCTGCGTCATTCGGAACCCCACCTTGCCGTGGTCCCTCTCCAGCCAGTGGTCAAACGACGGGAGGAGTGCCCCTATAGTACGGACTCCATAGGGAGAGTCCCCCAGGTCGTTCTTCCACCTATCTCTTACTCTTCTCTCTCTCTGCCTTCTGGCGTTCCTCACCTCTTCGGGAGCGGGATACTCCCCCAAAGTTCTCCACCGAACCCGCTCCCCGTGTGCCTCCGCAAGCATCTCCGCTTCCAGCTCCCAAGGGGGAGTGCTCGCCAATGCACAGGCTGCCGCCCACGCCACCGTCGTGTAGGCCCTACATATTCGGATGGCCACCACCCTTTGTGGCCTCCTGAGAAGGGCCTTATTCCCTGTACTCAGGCGGTCTGCCCAAATTGGGGCGCCGTAGAGGGCCATACTTCTGGCGACCCCAGCATATAGGCGGCGGCACGCTACGGATGGTCCCCCCCACGTTGGGCAGCAGCCTGCCCAAGACTGAAGCCACCGCCACTATTCGCGGAGCGAGTTGGCGGAAATGCTCCCCGAAGTTCCACTTCCGATCCAGGATGAGGCCTAGATATTTAATGTGGGGTCTCACTTGGACTTCCGCCCTGCCGACTCTTATTGAGGCACCCGCAGGCGGCCGCCATCTCCTCCCCCCGAAAATTATCGCTTCCGTTTTCGGGAGGGACACCTTCAACCCCAGCAGCCGGATGCGGGTGATCATCAACTCCGCCGCCACCTCAGCCCTCCTCAGCGTCTCCCTTAACTCCGACCCCCGGACGGCAACCATTGTGTCGTCGGCGTAGCAGATGACTGCCATCCGGGGAAGGAGGATACCCCTTATGGCCCAATCGTACCCCAGGTTCCATAGTAGGGGCCCAAGCACGGACCCCTGGGGCACTCCACAGGCCACGGGCCTCGTCATCCTTTTCCCGTCTCTATCTTCGTAGAGCACTACTCTCTGTGTGAGGTAGTGCTCCACGATACGCCTCAGGTAGGGAGGTACTTGATGGTATCTGAGAGCCTCCCCGATAACGGAATATGGGAGGGAGCCAAATGCATTAGAAATGTCTAATGACACGGCAACCACTCCCTCCCCTCTACCTGCCGCCTCTTCGTGGAAACCTTTTACGGCCCCCAACGCGTCCATACAGGACCGCCCACTCCGGAATCCGAACTGGCGGTCGCTTACATTGGGACCTGTGCCGTCCAAGTGCCGGACGATCCGGGAGGCGAGAATACGCTCCAGTATCTTCCCGGTCTCATCCAGCAGAACTATGGGCCTCCACCCGGATGGACAGTCCGCCGGACGACTCTCCTTTCGGAGGAGGCATAGTCTCCCTTCCTTCCAACACTGTGGGAACCACCCCGACTCTAGACACTCGTTGAAGAGGTCCTTTAGGCGGCTCCCAAGGTCAGATAATGCCAGTGGGAGAATCCTGCCGGGTACGCCGTCTGGACCTGGGGCCTTTTTGCATGCCCTCAGACGGTGCACCGCCCCCGTCAACTCCGCCTCGGTGATAGGAATCACCTCTACCGGTCCTTCTACCTGCGGCTCCGACATCACCGGTGGGGGCGAACTCGAGGGCAGGTGGAAACAGCCCTTCCACGACTTGCGCAAGGAGCTCTGGCTCGAGAGAATCCATGGTGGGGCCGTTGCGCATTTTGTTGCGCACAGTTTTATAGGGCCGCCCCCATGGATCCCTATCGAGCGTAGCAATGAAAGCGTCGTGTGACGTGTCTTTGGCCTTCGCTATCGCCAGACACAGAGCTTCCTTCGACTCCTTTAGGGCCCTGTGGAGGAGCTCCTCTTCATCCGCGGTGTGTCTGCGTCGCCGGCATCGGGTGTACGCCCGCCGCGCAACATTGCATGATAGTCGGAGGGCTGCAACCTCCTCCGACCACCAGTACACGCAATTTTTGGCGGGCGTCTTCCCCGCTCTGCGCATACTTGCGTCGCAAATGCTCTGCAATGAATCCCGAAACTGGAGCGCCCTCTCCTCCACCCCCTGATGTCGGTCCGGAGTCTGCCCCCATCTGGCCTCGATCATAGCCGCCTCTTTTGCGGCTTCCCTATCCAGGGTGCCCAAACTCCACTTCGGGAAGCCACCTCTCCCTACCCTCTCAGAGCCGGCTGGTTGGGCGCGCCTGGCCTGCAAGACCCTCATTCTGATGTATAAGTGGTCAGAGAGGGTCTCCACATCCCCCAAGACGCGCCAATCTGCTATTCGTGCAGCAACGGCAGGGGTCGCGAAAGATACGTCTACAATGGACCCCCCCTGCCGGCGCACGCAGGTCTGGGCTGTGCCCCGGTTTAAGACTTCCAGCCCCAGTCCCGTCACCCAGTCCCACAGGACCTCTCCTCTCGGATCGGTCCTTGGGGAACCCCACGCCTCGCACTTTGCATTGAGGTCCCCCAGCAGCAGGACAGGCGTCGGCGCCGCGCCACCCACCACTCTCTCCAGCTCCTCCAAGTATTGTTCGAAGGCAAACAGCGGACGGTTGGGGGAGAAGTAAACGCCAATGAGCACTATTCCCCCCCACCCGACCGCTGCATACCCCTGTCCGCTCCGAATTCTTGTAATAGGCGGGTGATTGCCCATTGGAGGGACAACCACTGCCACTAGGCCGTTGGAGTCCCCCACCCAGTTGGATTGGGAGGGGACAAAGTAAGGCTCCGCAATAACGGCAACGCCAATACTTGACTCCGCCATGTACTGGATTAATAGATCCTGAGCACGGGCGCAGTGGTTAGCGTTGCACTGTAGGACCTCTAAATGCGCAGTGGGTCTTCCTGGCATTAGAGGTCCATGCTTTGTCCCTCACTTGTTTTCTCGAAGGTCGGTGGCCTTTTGGTGGGCTCCCTTCCTTTTACATTCGGAGGGGCACAGGACGGTCCCCCCATAATGTGTCCCGCCGCCAGTTTTGCCTGGTGACACACCGCGCACCACGGAGAGGTAGCGTTGCACTCTTTTGCGGTGTGCCCCGGCTTGCTGCATCGAAAGCATGAACCGCTCCTATCCACTGGGGACGGACACATCGCCCTAGTGTGGCCCGTCCCCATGCACTTGTAGCATCGCATCGGAAGCGGCTTCAGTGCCTCCACCCGTGCCGCTGTCCAGCCCAACATCAGGTGACCTGCCGTCACCACAGTTTTGGCCATTGTGACCGGGCACCTTACAATTACGGCCCCGGTCCCGTTGCCCCCCCACCTGATCCTGCCAACATCAATTTGCGCTTCCGGGCATTTTCCTGTTGCAGCCACCTCCTTTCTGACATGTTCCAAGGTCACCGACTCATCGAACCCGTGGATACGGAATTCGGCCTTTTTTATAGGTCTGGTGACTTCGGCGACATCCCCTATGAGGCTGCGCAGTTTTTCAGCCAGGTTATCTGCCGCTGGGCCACTTTGCGCCCCGGGAACCTCGATTATGCGTGCTCCGGTTGCTGTTTTCCGCACCTTGACATGCGCAATTCCTATTTCTTCCAGCTTAATTGTGGTCGCCTTCCCCATTACTGTGATGTAGTCAGTTTCTGCCTCCGGCTTCAGGGAAATGACGACCGCCGCCGAGGTGGGCACCACCAGTTTGGGAGCTGCGGGCTTCTTTGCCGGTCTCGGGGTAGGGGCAGTCTCAACTTGGGGTTGGGAGGGTTTTGTTGTTTTGCCTCCCTTCAGGACGTCTACCCATTCGTCAGTCTGTAATCTCGGCGCCGCTGCTGGTGTAGACGCTGGCTGTACTCCCTCGGGAGTTGCCAGAGCAGTAGCTCGGCTTCTCCTAGCCCCGTGAGTTGGTTTTGGCTCGGCCGGTTGTTTGGGTTTGGGGCCCACCCTCTTCTTCTCCGGCTCCACCTGGTTGGTCGACGGTTCCGCAGTTTTCTTTGCCCTCTTGTCTGCAGCCATTGGAGGCCGCAAAACGGGCTCAGGTGGGAGCCTGCTTTGGACGTTCTCTAGACGGGCGTCAATCATTTCCCCCCAATGAGACAAACATATCTCTCTTGAGTTCTCCAAGTCGGGAGTCCATGAGGGCACCCAGCTCTTGGAGGACGTCAGACGTACCACCCGCAACCACCTGGGGGTTTAGGGTGGAAGACAACCTTTCAGAGAAGGCAGTGCGCAGTGCCTTGACCTCCTCCTGACACAGCTTCAGCTGCTCGCTCATCCTTTTGTTATCCGCTCGCAACGAGCGGATAACCTCCGACTCCTCGTGGCCGTCACCGATCTCTATGAGCTCGTGGCAAATTCCTTTCATTCGGCCTCTTATATCACCCTTAATGTTACCGCAGCGAGCGATTTCGGCCAGCAGAGATTGGGCTCTATCCTTCACCTGCTCCGCGGGAGGTGGCTGGGATTGTATCAGCCCGTCGCCTTTGGGAGACGCAACTGCTCGCTTTGTTTTTCCCTTCTTTTTCGGTGCCGGCTTGCGGGGTGTATCCTCTTCAGGTTCCTTTCCGTACTCCGAAAGTTGGAATTCCCGGAGTTGTGTTTGCGCCTTGTTAAGGCCAATATAAGCCCCTTTAGGATGCCTCTTAGCTGCAGCCGAGATATTGCTTTCCGGGCCTGTCTCCTCATCCGATGGGAGCGGATTCGGGTCCTTCTGACAAGGACTGCCCTCAGCTGCCTTAGCCCTGACTAGGTCTCGATCAGAGTCCGACAAGTGACGCTCGTCCTCCTCGTCTTCGCCGTCATGGAGGCGACGCCTCTTACAGGGTGCCTGCCCGAGCCCTTTGCGCAGCGGCTGGGGGTCCACGCTAAGGTGGTTGGTGCATTCCTCCGTTTTGTCTGGCGCTTCCGCTGACATCCATGCTGGGGAGTCCTCCGCGTCCGATCCAGGCACTGGAGAGTCCACGGACGACTCCCACATCTCCATCGGGTCTCTGAATCTGAAGGGAGTGGGCACATATTTGCGTGCCTGCCTCCCACTCCTAGTCGTAAAATTTCGAGGCCGCGCAGGGCTCGCCCCTTCACCGGGGGACAGCCGTTGTGCCTCCGAGCCGGCGCCGACTTCGACGGGTGAGACGTGTCGTACTGTGGGAATGTTCCCGTCCGTGCTATCGTTCTGATTCCGTCCCGTCCCCTCATCCAGCCGGGTCAGCACCACTCGGACGACCCTGTCAAAGCGGGTCTCTAGTCCACCCTCCCGCAGCGGCGCCAGCGCGCACTCCTCGTCCCGCTCCGCATAGAAGACCACCTGTTGGGGGTCGCTGTTCTGCCCTCGCCCCACGAAACGGCCTGAGCTGTCACGGGCTGGGCCGCTGGTATGCCCTCTCGGCGCGATCTGGATCGCGGGTGCGTTCGGGTCCAGACGAGGGCTGTTGTCCTCCACTTGTACTGGCGATCGTGCGAGGGTGACGCGGGGTCGGAAAGCCTCACTCCTCTCCGTAGGGCTGCAGGTTCGCACCGTAGGGGCGCCCTTCTCCGCCGCCTTCCCATCGTCGCTCTTCATTTGGGCTGGGTTGGGTCCGTCACCGTCAGCCCCAGCACCTCTCAGCCTCAAAATTTCTATCGGCTTAAAGTCAGGTAAGTCGTTTGTATGCATAGCCTCCATGCGCTCTAGCAAAACCCTCAGCTCACTGCCTCTCTCCTCATGTTGGCCAGTTGGTAAGGCCTCGGAGTTCGCCATGACGGCGCCTCCCTCCATCTCCTCTTGTTCGGCATCCACGCCCATCGTCATTTGTTTTGTAGTTATAGAATTCATAAAGTTCCCACGATTTGGGGAGAACTAAATACCATCGGGACAGAGATCCCCGTTATCCCGATGGTTTTGCCGCGGCGTGTGACTCTAGGTGGCTGGTAAACACTCCAGCCGCTCTGAAAAGAGCATCCCTACGCGGAGTCACCTCGCATCGGGAGTTGTGGATTTTTTATTGGGGTTTACTCCCCTTGGCCCGGCCAATTAAGGCAAGGCCCCCGGTCCGCGCGCCGTCTGGCTGGCACCTCTCATATCCCTATGACGCCAACGATAGGGGTCGTTGAGAGAGTGCTGCGGATAACGGTGTGAGGGGGACCTGGCGTAGGTTCCCCTGGTGGTTCGGTTAGGAACCACCCTCCTCGTCCTCAGTGGTTTTACGGCCACTGGTGCGTCTGCACCGCCACCACTAAAGCGGCCGCATCCCTTGCCACCTCAGATGAGCTGAGGCATGCTGGGAGCGGCCAACCCCTTCCCCCCCGGTGTCGGGTTATTGGTAGCACCGGTAAGCGATCCCCGGACAGGATCACTTACCGTTGCCTCCAGGGCGCACCAGCCAAGACCCTTCCCTTCCCTGCGGATCCGCGAGGATCCAGAGGGATTGGAAGAGCCCGGACATACGTGGAGGTTACCCGACCTCGCGCCCCAACCTAACCTAACCTAACCTAACCTAACCTAACCTAACCTAACCTAACCTTTTTTTTTTTTTTTTTTTTTTTTTTTTTTTTTTTTCCGGGGGAAAATCCTCATGGATACCACCGCGCTACGGGGAGGGGCGGTGGTTATGTCAGACTTCTACTGACTAAAAACCCCCGGGTGTTCCTCTTCCACCCATAGGCTGAGATACGGGAACTATGATTCTTCCGCGTCTCAGCCGGTGGTTGTCCGTTATCGGACCCAACACTGGGGGACTTCTCTGTCTCCCTACCATCAGAGGTGGTGTGCCCGGAACACTTGGCACACCATCCAACCCGGGGACCCCACTCCATCAGACGACGAACGGCCCCGTGTTCATCGTCTGGGGATCCCTTTTACGGCGGCAGTCGGCGGTCGTGCGCCAGCCTTCTGCGACCGACTCTCCGGCGGCGTTGCTGAGGTGCTTCTGCCGCATCCTCTCTAGCCCGTTCCGCTTTCTCCTTCTGTGCCACCACATCCTCACAGAAGGAGAGCATTGCCTTCCAAGATCTGTCACTGTCGACCATGGATTTTACCACGGCCGACAGCGACAGATTGTTCCCAACAACTGTGACCAGTTCGGCCCTCTGGTCCGCCCAAGCTGGACACAGCTCCAGGGTATGTTGAGCTGTGTCCTCCATCTCACCGCAGTCATGGCACTCCATGGTTGGTTCTCTTCCGGCTATACGACACAGGTACCGTCCGAAACAGCCATGCCCCGTGAGTACCTGCGTCAGCCGGAATGTGAGTTCCCCGTGACTGCGGTCCAACCACTGCGACAAACCTAACCTAACCTAACCTAACCTAACCTAACCTAACCTAACCTAACCTAACCTAACCTAACCTAACCTAACCTTTTTTTTTTTTTTTTTTGTTTACCCAGGAAAATCTTTCATGAGATTCCACTCCGCCTCGGGGGAAGCGCAGTGGATATGTCAGATTCCTACTGACTAAAAACCTGGGGTGTCCTTCACACTGCTTATGGTGGAGCCACGGGAACGCTGTAGCACACATCCGCGACTCCACCAGCAGTTGCCCAGCGGGCCCGTCCCTGGGTGATTTGCTGGATCACCCAAAATACTGTTAGGGGCGTACCAGAACACTATGCACGCCCCTCATCTCGAGGACTCCTTTCCAGTGGATAGCAGACGCCCCCGTGTCTGCCACCCGGAGATCCTCACTATGGCGGCAACCGGCGATCGTGCGCCAGACGCCTGCGCCCTATCCGTCTGCGCCGCATCGGGTCGGCTCCGGCATTCTCTTCCCGTGCGCGCTCGGCCACCTCTTTACTCGCCATTACTTCCTCGCAATAGGAGGCTACGGCTTGCCAGCACCGCCTGGTTTCGACCATGGTCTTCACAATAGCCGGTAAGGTTAAGTCCGCCCCGACTGTTAAAACCAAACGGTTTCTCTGCTCAGCCCATCCGGGGCACTCTGCCAGCGTGTGCTGCGCTGTGTCTTCTACACCATTACAGTGGTGACACGCTGACGTCGGTTCCCTTCTAGACACCTTGCACAGGTACTTGCCAAAGCACCCGTGACCAGATAAGACCTGTGCAAGGTGAAAAGACACCACTCCATGTTGCCTCTCAACCCATTCTTTTAGCACTGGCTTAATGGCACTGACTGTCGCTCGACCGGCACTCGGATCTTCCAGTCTTTCGCCCCACTTCCGGAGAAGAGTGTCTCTCGCGTCCATTCTCCAGCGTTTTATCTCCTCCGGCAACGGCTCTTGTCCTCCGGCTCGCGAGTTGGTGATCTGACTGTACACGCTAGCCAGAACTTCGGCGTCTAGGTCCCAGGGTGGAGTCCCGGCCATGACGCAGGCTGCCTCATAAGATATCGTTCGATATCCCCGCACGACTCTAATGGCCATGGCTCTTTGTGGCCTTCGTAGAAGGGCCTTGTTGTGGGCATTTAGAGCATCTACCCAGATAGGAGACCCGTACAGAGCCATCGACCTCACTACCATTGTATAGAGTCGCCGACAGCCGACATTTGGTCCGCCTACATTAGGTAGGAGCCGACCAAGCGCTCTCGCGGCTCCGATGAGCTTCGGGGCCAAGCGCTGGAAATGCTCCTTGAAGTTCCATCGGCTGTCGAGTACAAGTCCCAGGTATTTCATTGTAGACTCGACGCCGACGGAAACTCCTCCGACTACCAGTTGTGCGCCAGGTGGGGGTGCCTTTCGGGGACCGTGAAAACAGATGGCCTCTGATTTATGTAGGGCCACCTCAAGCCCTAGTTTCTTAATCCTCGCCACCACGTGAGCAACACTTGCCGTTGCCAGAAGAGACGCCTCTCTAAATGTGTCAGCCACCGCCGTGACGAGAGTGTCGTCAGCATAGCACGTCAGTGCAACGCCACGCAGGATCCTTCCTCGTAAAACCCAGTCGTAGCCGACATTCCACAGGAGCGGTCCGAGGACGGACCCCTGTGGGACGCCGCACGACATTGGTTTTTCCTTCCAGTCGTCATGTGCCGGGTATTTGACTGCCCTATGTGATAGATAGGCCCCAATGATGTTACTTAAGTAACTCGGCACGGCATGATACCTAAGCGCCTCCTTAATGCACTCCCAAGGCAGGGTGTTAAACGCGTTCGAGATATCCAGCGAAACCGCAAGAGCAACTCCGCCCCGAGACACCGCTACATCCGCCAAACCTTTGACTCGAGCGATTGCGTCAATTGTCGACCTGCAACGCCGGAAACCAAATTGACTTTCATTCAAATTTGGCCCTACGTTATCGAGATGCTTGACGAGACGAGCCGAGATTACACGCTCAAAGAGCTTGCTCACCTCGTCTAGCAATACAATTGGCCGATATGCGGATGGCGAATCTGCCGGACGCCCTTCCTTATGGATCAGCACAAGTTTACCCGTCTTCCATGCACGCGGAAAATGGCCTTGCTCCATGCACGCTGTGAAGAGTGCTCTTACTCTGGGCTCAAGTGGGCCTAATGCGACTACCCAAGCCCGACCTGGTATTCCGTCAGGCCCTGGTGCCTTATTCTTTTGGCGAAGACGTAGCAAAGCCGCTCCTAATTCCCCTGCGGTGACTTCTGGTATACTAGCAGATTCCACGCCCACCATAGCCTGTTCCTCTGGCGGAGCCATCGGAGGGGGAACAAAGCCGGTTCTCTCCGGAAAAAGGGTATCAACTACCAGTCCAAGAAGTTGAGGCGGGAGAGTCTGAGTCAGCGGGGGGGCCCACGGTCGAAGCTTGCACCTCACCATTCTGTAGGGCCTGCCCCACGGGTCCTTATTGAGACTCTCCAGCATCTCCTTTTCCGCTAAGTCTTTTGCCTTGCCAATAGCGACCTTTAGAGCTAGGACCCGCTCTCGGTAGGCGGAGTATAGTTGCGTTTCCTCTTGGAAATCCCGCCGCTGTCGTCTTCGACTCCTTGTGTACTCACGCCTCGCAGCTATACATGATTGTCGTAGCTGTGTCAACTCTGCGGACCACCAGTACACCTTACGCTGAGGTGGTAATTGGCGGACTCGTGGCATGGCCGCATCGCAATTTTCAGTCATTGCATCCCCTAGCCATTGCGCTTCGCATTCTATATCTAGCGGACCTTCGGGAACCGGCAGCCATGCCTTTACCAGGGCTGCTTCCTCCAGCACTTCGCGGTCGAGGCGTTTTAGTGCCCAGCGTGGACCGCCTCCTCTGAGGGACTGACTTTGCGCAGTCACTATGGCTGTGAGCGCAGAGACGCTGAACGTAATGTAGCGATGATCTGAAAGAGTCTCTACACTCTCCTGAACTTTCCAATCAAAAACACGGCGTGCCAGGGCGGCGTCAGCGAACGTAATGTCGATTACGGAGCCACCCTGTTGCCGCACGCACGTGTCCACTGACCCAGAGTTGAGAACCTCCAGACCATAGGCTACAGCCCAGTCTTCCAGGCACTGCCCACGCACATCCGTCACTGCAGAACCCCACGCTCTGGATTTCGCATTAAAATCCCCGGCAACAATGACGGGAGTGGGGTGCAGCTGCCTGACAATAGCACCAACCTCCCCCAGAAATTGCTCAAATTCGGCCAGACTTTTATTTGGTGAAAAGTAGCCTCCCACCAAAGCCATACCTCCGCCAGTTGCTGCGACAAATCCGTGGCCCTTTTTGACACTTTGCAAAGGTGTGGAGCCGGCTGCGCTCCGCGATACCAGGGCCACGGTTTCGTCCAAGTCCCCTATCCAACCTGCTCGAGCTGGGACAGAATATGGCTCCGCTATCACTGCCATTTGTATCGACCATTCCGCCATACTCTGGAACAAAAGGTCCTGAGCTCTGGCGCAATGGTTGAGGTTCGCCTGTAGCACATGTAGAGCCATATTATCCAACAGTCATGCTCATCTCCTCTTCTGCCCCATCCAAGTTGGAGTTGGGTGGGCGGACAGGCTGCGAGGAGGCCCGGGGGCCATCGTCAGTCTTTGTCCTCGATCTCTTAGCACGGGGGGCAGCGCAGTTCTTGCTGCCTGACCTGTGCTCTGCAGCTTTACCCGCTACTGCACAGAGCGCGCAGTGAGGCTTGGCGGTACACACGTTGGCTTTGTGGCCCGGTTGGCTACATCGGTAGCATAGATCAGACCGATCAACCTCAGAGGAACAGTTCACCCTCATATGGCCCGTCTCTAGACAACGATAACAGCGTTGGGGACGGGTTTCGAGCAACTTTACTTGCGCTGAAACCCATCCCACGAGGAATCGCCCACTTTCAGCCACCTTTTTCGCAGCTGCAACAGGACAGCGGATCCACACCGTCCCTAGGCTTCTGACGTCCGATTTTATGTCACCGATTTTGACATCCTGGGCCAAACAATTTCCAGCACTTGTTACCGCAGCTCTGATGTCTTCCGTTGTCACAGAGTCATCCAGGCCAGATATGCGCATTTCAGCACATTTGGTAGGACGTGTAACTCTGACCTCCTCTGGATTGAATAACTCCTGTAGCTTCTCAGCCAGCTTATCTGCCTTTGACGCGCTGGTTGCCCCTGGTATTTCCAACAACCGGGCGCCAGTAGCCGCCACTTTGAACCTGACTGACTCGATTTCCAATTCGGACAGGTTCACTTTGGTTTTTGCTTCCGCGATGACATCCTTGTAGGTGACACCCTTCTCCGCTGCCTCGGGTTGGATGGACAGCACTACGGCCGTAGAGCGCGGGGGCCGTAGTTTACGAACCGCTTGTTTTTGAGGCTGAAGTGGTGCTTTCATCGCTGCAACCTTTTTCGCCTTTTTACGCCCGCCAACCACATTATTCCAGGACCGGTTCATCGACGTCGGCGCTGGCGGTAGCGGGCGAGGTTCTCTTGCCGGGGGAGCCGGCTGTGAGGCGGCTCCATTCTTCTTTTTACCGCCTCGATTTTTCCCCTTTTGGGGATTCGAGGCGGGCCCAGGTGTGGCCGTTTTGGTACCTGTTTTTGGCTGCTGGACTTGTGCAGCAGGCTTAGGCACCGGTGAATCCATCGCAGCTTCACCGCGTTGGTCTGAAGCCAGTGCAGGCCTCAAGTTCTTGGCCGGCAGAAGTCTTTCCTCCTTTTCAAGTGCCTCAATACGAGCATTTACCATGCAGCCGATCTGCATCATGATGCTGCGTTTTAATTCTTCGTCCTGATCAATGCAGGAACGGCCCTCATTTCGACTCTGTTCCTTTTCGGGATTTGCTTTAGGCACTTTCCTTTTCACTGGTCGGCCAGATGGTTCTGGCGTAGGCTGCGTCTCAGCGAGTTGCTCCACCATTTCAATATCGGGCAGGGTGGAGGTCTGCGGTGTCCCCCTAAACTTAGCCATCTCCTCCATCAGTTGTGCCTGCTGTTTCCGGAGACTCTCCAATTCAGCCCCCATTCTTTCATTGGCCTCCTGCAACCGGCGAGTCTCCTCTGAAACAGTGCGTGTACTTAGACGCTCAAAAACGTCTGCAATGACCGCGACAGATTCCTTGAGTGAGCGTACAAAAGTGCCTTTCAGGTTGCCGGACTTTAAGGCAACGTCGGTTATGATAGTCAGCTGGTCAGCTACAATTTTTAACATTTCCGCTACTGACTTATCTGGATCTTCACTGGCTGATGACGAGGCAGACAAGCGTGAGATACGCGTCCGCCTTGCAAGAGCAGAACTATTGGCAACCGCCAATTCCGCATCTAACCTAAGGGCTTCTCTCTTTGCATCGTTGAGTGCCCGCTGGGACGCCGCCAGGCCTACGTATTGCCCTGTAGTTGGAGGTCGACCTCTGCCCCTCTTCAACACCGATCGCGATGGCGGTGGCATCGGGGAATCTTCCGCTTCGTCACTAGCCTCAGCGCTTCTGTCCATGCAGATCCGCTTCGAGCCTCTGTGTACCCAAAAGCGGCCCTTAATTGATCCGTTGGAAGACCCCGAGTTTGACCTAGATCTACTTATCACCGTTTCTAAACTGTAGTCGGAAACGGAACCACTACCGCCCTCGACGGGTTTCACTGTCCTCTTCGCATTTTTGCCATTGTTGGCATTTGGTGTGTCGTCTAGCCTCTTCAACAACACTATCGCCTGCTGCATCTGCGGCTGTTCTGATATCACCGTCTCAGTTTGGACTTCATCCGCCTCATTTCGGCCCTGAAAAGGGCCATCTGGATTTTGACCCTGAAAAGAGCCATTTGAAGGTTGGCCCTGAGAAGGGCCGTTTGATGGTTGGCCCTGAGAAGGGCCGTTTTCAGGGGTTTTTAAGATATTATCCATAAGATTCCCACGAGAAGGGGAGACAAAGCTCCACTTGGGCAGAGATCCCCGTTACCCAAGTGGCCCTAATACGCTGCGAGGTCGGGCGGTATCGCAGGTTTGGCTCTAATGACTGGTACTCACTCCAGCCGCTCCGAAGAGCATCCTAACGCGGAGTTCCCTCACGTCAGGAGTTGTGGTTTTTTACTGGGGTTGACTCCCCTTGGCCCGGCCGGTTAAGGCAAGGCCGCCGGTCAAGCTACGCAAGATAACGGCTCGGCTGACGGTAATTGCAGTCTGCAACATGTGATTCTAGCTACGACACCGAAGCCAGCAGCACCCGCCACCCTGGGTGGTTTTTCAAAGAGGTGTCCTTCCTCACAGTCCCCATCCGAAGATAGCGACCCTCGAGCCGGCCCCACGGGCCGGGTTACGAGTCAGCCGACAGTTGACCTGGATCAACGACTGCCTTCTTCTCCGCCACCTGGCCTCAGGCTTAACGCCCATCTCCTCCGCCTTCTGCTCCTCAGAGGGACGTAGAGAGAGCAAACCCAATCAGGCCACAGAGCCATTCCCCTTCACCCCGGTGACAAACACGGCACTAAAGCCCACGCAGGAGTGAACTCGACTGCATCTCCACGACTGTGACTGGTAGTTAGCAGAGGGAAGACAGCAAACAAACGCGCAACTGAGCGGCTATCTCCCCCCTCCCAGGGTGCACCACAAGGAGGTCTACCAGCCCACGCACCCCAACCTAACCTAACCTAACCTAACCTAACCTAACCTAACCTAACCTAACCTAACCTAACCTAACCTAACCTAACCTAACCTAACCTAACCTTTTTTTTTTTTTTTTTTTACGGTGTGAAAATGCTGTTACGCATACCCCCACTGGGGGTTATGTGGGACTCTCTCCTCCCGGAACCCCCTCTGCTAGTCAGAGGGAGGGGAGGAGCATACCCACTAAAAACACACCGGCGTCACCCGCTCTGCCGTTAAGGGGGGGCGCCATGGGATCGCAAGCATGTCACCACGACGCCCCCCGGCGGCCCTGGCTGATCTGTGCCAGGGCACCCGCACCAGATGAGGGGAGGGTCAGGACGCATAGCTCTCCCCCCAGACGTGTAGGGCCGTGCTATGTGGGTTTTGGACCCACTGGCCTTACTGGGGCATGTCGCGATGAGCGGCAGCAAACCGCGCGCGCCGTCCACCCCTCCGTCTGCGGCGTTGCGGGAGCGCGTCCACACGATCCTCGCGATCCCTTTCCGCGGCCTCCTTCTGCGAGATGACTGATTCGCAGAAGGAGGCCATCGCCTCCCAAGCTCTCTCGCCGCGCAACATCTCTGCCACCACGTTCGGCAGAGAGAGGTCATCCGTCCCGAGGGTGGTTTTAAGTGTGCGGCGCTCCATGTCCCAGCGAACACAGTGTTCTAGGGTGTGCTGGGCCGTGTCGTCCTCTGCTCCGCACTCGTGGCAGGCGGGGCTCCCCTCTCTCCTTATTTTGTGCAGGTAATGACCAAAACAACCGTGTCCGGTCATTACCTGCGTCATTCGGAACCCCACCTTGCCGTGGTCCCTCTCCAGCCACCTGTCGAGCGATCCGAGGAGCGCCCCTATGGTGCGGATTCCATACGGGGAGTCCTCTAGGTCGTTCTTCCACCTGTCTCTTGCTCTTCTCTCCCTCTGCCTTCTTATGTTTCTCACCTCTTCGGGAGCGGGATACTCCCCCAACGTTCTCCACCGAACCCGCTCCGCGTGTGCCTCCGCGAGCATCTCCGCTTCCAGCTCCCAAGGGAGAGTGCTCGCCAACGCACAGGCTGCTGCCCACGCCACCGTCGTGTAGGCCCTACATATTCGGATAGCCACCACCCTTTGTGGCCTCCTGAGAAGGGCCTTATTCCTTGCACTCAGGCGGTCTGCCCAAATTGGGGCGCCGTATAGGGCCATGCTTCTGGCAACCCCAGCATATAGGCGGCGGCACGCTGCGGACGGTCCCCCCACGTTGGGCAGCAGCCTGCCCAAGGCTGAAGCCACCGCCACTATTCGGGGAGCGAGTTGGCGGAAATGCTCCTCGAAGTTCCACTTCCGATCCAGGATGAGGCCCAAATATTTAATGTGAGGTCTCACCTGGACTTCCGCCCTTCCGACTCTTATTGAGGCACCCGCAGGCGGTCGCCATCCCCTCCCCCCGAAGATTATCGATTCCGTTTTCGGGAGGGACACCTTCAGCCCGAGTAGCTGGATGCGGGTGATCGTCAACTCTGCCGCCACCTCAGCCCTCCTCAACGTCTCCCTTAACTCCGACCCCCGGACAGCAACCATTGTGTCGTCGGCGTAGCAGATGACTGCCATCCGGGGAAGGAGGACACCCCTTATGGCCCAATCGTACCCCAGGTTCCATAGTAGGGGCCCAAGCACAGACCCCTGGGGCACTCCACAGGCTACGGGCCTCGTCTTCCTTGTCCCGTTTCTATCTTCGTAGAGCACTACTCTCTGTGTGAGGTAGTGCTCCACGATACGCCTCAGGTAGGGAGGCACTTCGTGATATCTGAGAGCCTCCCCGATGACGGAATATGGGAGGGAGCCGAACGCATTGGCAATGTCTAGTGACACGGCAACCACTCCCTCCCCTCTAGCTGCCGCCTCCTCGTGAAAACCTTTTAAGGCTCCCAACGCATCCATACAGGACCGCCCACTCCGGAATCCAAACTGGCGGTCGCTTACGTTGGGGCCTGTATCGTCTAAGTGCTGGACGATCCGGGAGGCGAGGATGCGCTCTAGCATTTTCCCGGTCTCGTCCAGCAGCACTATGGGCCTCCACCCAGATGGTGAGTCCGCCGGGCGACTATCCTTTCGGAGGAGGCAGAGTCTCCCTTCCTTCCAGCACTGCGGGAACCGCCCTGTCTCCAGACACTCGTTAAAGAGGTCCTTTAGGCGACTCCCAAGGTGGCCTAACGCTAGTGCTAGAATCTTCCCGGGTACACCGTCTGGACCTGGGGCCTTTTTGCATGCCCTCAGACGGTGCACCGCCCACGTCAATTCCGCCTCTGTGATGGGCATCACCTCCACCGGTCCTTCCACCTGTGGCTCTGACATAATAGGTGGGGTGAACTCAGCGGCGGGCGGGAACAGCCCTTCCACCACCTGCGAGAGGAGCTCTGGCTCAAGGGAATCCATGGTGGGGCCGTTGCGCATTTTGTTGCGGACAACCTTATAGGGCCGCCCCCATGGATCCCTTTCGAGCGTGGCCAGAAATGCCTCGTGCGCCACGTCCTTCGCCTTCGCTATCGCCAGACACAGAGCCTCCTTCGCATCCTTTAGGGTTCTGTGGAGGAGCTCTTCCTCCTCTGCGGTATGTCGGCGCCTCCGACATCGAGTGTACGCTCGCCGAGCAACATTGCATGATAGTCGAAGGGCAGCAACCTCCTCCGACCACCAGTACACTCGATCTTTGGCCCGCGGCTTCCCCACTCTGCGCATACTGGCGTCACATATAGTCCTCAGTGAACCTCGGAACTGAAGCGCCCACTCCTCCACACCCCGGTGTCGGTCCGGAGTCTGCCCCCATCTGGCCTCGATCATTGCCGCCTCTTTTGCGGCATCCCCATCAAGGGTGCCCAAACTCCACTTCGGAAAGCCACCCCTCCTCACCCTGTCAGGTCCAGCTGGTCTGACGCGCCTGGCCTCTGAGACCCTCATTCTGATATACAAGTGGTCAGAAAGGGTCTCCATGTCCCCCAGGACACGCCAATCTGCTATTCGTGCAGCAACGGCAGGGGTTGCGAAAGATACGTCCACAATGGACCCCCCCTGCCGGCGCACGCATGTCTGGGCTGTACCCCGGTTTAGGACTTCCAGCCCCAGTCCCGTCGCCCAGTCCCAAAGGACCTCTCCTCTCGGATCGGTCCTTGGGGAACCCCACGCCTCGCATTTTGCATTGAGGTCCCCCAGCAGCAGAACTGGGGCCGGCGCCGCTCCGCCCACCACCCTCTCTAGCTCCTCCAAAAATTGTTCGAAGGCAAAGAGAGGGCGGTTGGGGGAGAAGTAAACGCCAATTAGCACAATTTCCCCCCACTTGACCGCTGCGTACCCCTGCCCGCTCCTAATTTTTGTTATTGGCGGGTGATTGCCCATTGGAGGAACAACCACTGCCACTAGGCCGTTGGTGTCCCCCGCCCAGTTGGGTTGGCAGGGGACAAAATAAGGCTCCGCGATAACGGCAACGCCAATGCTGGACTCCGCCATATATTGGATAACGAGATCCTGAGCGCGAGCGGAGTGGTTGGCGTTGCACTGTAGGACCTCCATATGCGCAGCGGATCTTACTGGCATTGGAGGTCCATTGGTTGTCCCTCACTTGCTTCCTTGGAGCTCCTTGGCTCCCTTCCTTTTACATTCGGGGGAGCGCAGGACGGTCCTCCCATGATGTGTCCCGCCGCCAGTTTCGCCTGGTGGCACACCGCGCACCACGGAGTGGTAGCATTGCACTCTTTTGCGGTGTGCCCCGGCTTACTGCACCGGAAACAGGAGCCGCTCCTATCCACTGGGGATGGACACATCGGCCTAGTGTGGCCCGTCCCCATACACTTGTAGCATCGCATCGGAAGCGGCTTCAATGCCTCCACCCGTGCTGCTGTCCAGCCCAACATCAGGCGACCTGCCGCCACCACAGTTTTGGCCATTGTGACCGGGCACCTTACAATTACGGCCCCGGTCCCGTTGCCCCCCCACCTGATTCTGCCAACATCAATTTGCGCTTCCGAGCATTTTCCTGTTGCAGCCACCTCCTTTCTGATATGGTCCGAGGTCACCGACTCGTCGAACCCGTAGATGCGGAATTCGGCCTTTTTAATAGGTCTAGTGATCTCGGCTACATCCCCTATGAGGCTGCGTAGCCTTTCAGCTAGATTATCAGCCACTTGGCCACTTTCCGCCCCAGGAACCTCAATTATACGCGCTCCGGTCGCTGTTTTCCGCACATTGACGTGTGCAATACCAAGTTCCTCTAACTTAATGGTGGTTGCCTTACCCATTATTGAAATATAGTCGGTCTCTGCATCCGGCTTTAGGGAAATCACCACCGCCGCCGATTTGGGCGCCACCAATTTGGGAGTTGCAGGCTTCTTTGCCTTCTTAGCAGTAGAGGCAGTCACAACTTGGGGTTGGGAGGGCTTCCTTGTTTTGCCTCCCTTCAGGACGTCTACCCATACGTCAGTCTGCAATCTCGGTGGGTTTGGCCCCAAACCCAAACCTAACCTAACCTAACCTAACCTAACCTAACCTAACCTAACCTAACCTTTTTTTTTTTTTTTTTTTTTTTTTTTTTTAACCCAGGGAAAATCTTCATAGATTCCATCGCGCTTTACAGGGAAAAAAGGCGCGATGGATATGCCGGATTCCTACCGGCTAAAAACCCTGGGGAGTTCTTCTCACTGCCTTTGGCGGAGTCACGGGAACGCTTTCGCACACATCCGTGGCTCCGCCAGTAGTTGTCCAGCTCCCTGGACCCAGCTGTGGGGGAATTGGTTGTATGTTCCCCCGCCACCATCATTTGTGGCGTACGCTATTGGGCTACGCACTCCTACCCTGTGACCTCGTTCCGGTGGGCGACAGTAGTCCCCGTGTCTGTCACCCGGAGGTCCTTGTTAAGGGGGCAGCCGGCGGTCATGCGCCAGCCTTTTACGCCCAGGACGTCTGCGGCGCCGTAGGTCGGATGCATTTGAGTCCTCCCTGGCCCGTTCCGCCGTCTCTTTTTGCCGCATTACCTCCTCGCAAAAGGAGACCACCGCATGCCACGATCTCTCGCTATCGACCATGGACTTAATCACGGCCGGTAGCGAGATGTCGGGTCCCACTGTAAGTGAGAGACGAGCCCTCTCTTCGGCAAAGGCAGGACACACTTCTAGCGTGTGCTGTGCTGTGTCTTCCGCTCCTCCACACTGGTGACAGACGGGTGTCGGTTCCCTCCTGGCGATCTTCCACAGATACCTCCCGAAGCAGCCATGCCCCGTTAGTATCTGTGTAAGGTGGAAGGAAACCGAAACCCACTTCCTATTAAGCCATCCCTGTAGGACGGGCTGCACTGCCGTTACTGTCCAGTGGCCAGCACTCGGCTGCTCCAGGGCTTCCGTCCACTTCCGGAGAAGAGATTGATGGGCGGCTTCTCTCCATCGCCTTATCTCCTCTAGGCCTGGTTGGTCTCCTCTGTGGCGGGACTCGGCTACACGACGGTACACCTCTGCCATCACCTCGGCATCCAGCTCCCAGGGTGGGGTGCCCGCCAGAACGCAGGCCGCCTCGAACGAGGTGGTGCGATACGCCCTCGATACCTTGACTGCCATGACCCTTTGCGGTTGCCGCAGGTGGGCCTTATTCTGGTAAGCGGACAGGGCGTCCACCCAGATAGGTGCACCGTACAGGGCCATCGACCGCACCACGCCCGTGTACAGTCGGCGGCAGCCTGCTTTCGGCCCGCCCACGTTCGGGAGAAGCCGGCTTAGGGCGGAGGCTGCACCGACGAGTTTTGGGGCCAGTCGCCGGAAGTGCTCTTTGAAATCCCATCGGCTGTCGAGGACGAGTCCAAGGTACTTCATCGTTCTCTCGACGCCGACAGGTACTCCGCCGACCACAATGTGCGCACCAGGTGGGGGCGCCCTCCGAGGTCCGTGAAAACACAGTGCTTCCGACTTGTGTAGGGCGACCTGTAGTCCCAGTTTCCGGATGTTGTCCACTACGTTGGCCACGCCCGCCGTTGCCAGGAGGGAGGCGTCTCTGAATGTGCCGCCGCGGGCCGTTACGAGGGTATCGTCGGCGTAGCATGTCAGTTTGACCCCCTGCAGGTTGGCGCTGCGCAGCACCCAGTCGTAGCCGATGTTCCACAGGAGCGGTCCTAGGACTGAGCCCTGTGGGACACCGCACGACACGTTCTTTGCTATCCACCGATCTTTGGTCGGGTAGCGTATAGTCCTCTCTGACAGGTATGCGGCCACTACCCTGCGCAGATACTCAGGTACGCGGTGGTATCTAAGCGCCTCTTTGATGGTCTCCCAGGGGAGGGTGTTGAACGCGTTCGCGATGTCTAGAGATACCGCCAGCACTACCTCTCCCTGGGACACCGCGTCATCCGCCAGGGCCCTCACCCGCGCTATGGCATCGATGGTGGACCTGCCCCGGCGGAAACCGAACTGGCACGCGCTCAGATCTGGGCCAGGCCCCTCCAGATGCCGGGTGAGTCGGTTTGCGACAATGCGCTCGAAAAGCTTTGCCACCTCATCCAGCAGAACAATAGGCCGGTATGCAGATGGTGAGTCAGCCGGCCTTCCCTTCTTCTGGAGTAGGACCAATTTTCCTGACTTCCAGGCGCGAGGTATCTGGCCCTGTCGAAGGCAGGTGCTGAAAAGCGCCCTCACTTTTGGCTCCAATGGTCCAAGTGCCAGCACCCACGCGCGTCCGGGAATGCCGTCGGGACCTGGGGCGGTGTTTTTTTTGCCGAAGCCTCAGTAACGCCGCTCCTAATTCTCCCTCTGTGACCTCGGGAGGAGTGGCCTCCTCGTGCGCCCTAGTCATTGGTTCCATGCGCGGGGGGGTATGGTCCCCCCTCTCTGGGAACAGAGTGTCCACGACGCGGTTCAGGAGGTCTGGTTGGAGACTTTCCGTAAGCGGGGGAGCCCAAGGGCGTAGCTTGCACCGCACCGTCTTGTACGGCCTCCCCCACGGATCGCTGTTCAGGGTCTCCAACATTTCCTGCTCCGCCAAGTCCATTGCCTGGCCGATGGCTGTGCACAAGGTTTTTCTGGCCTCCCTGTATTCTGTGTACAGCCTATCCTCCTGTACCAGATCGCGCCTCCTCCGCCTTCGGCTCCTAGTGTACTGGCGTCTCGCAACCACACAGGAATTGCGCAGCTGCGTGAGCTCTGCAGTCCACCAGTACACGTTGCGCTTCGCGGAGGCAGCTTTGGCCCGTGGCATTGCGCTATCGCAGACCTCCACCATGGCATCGCCAAGTTTTGCCGCCTCCATCTCTACCTCCACCGGGTCGTCGGGCTCCTCCGTCCAGGCTTGTACCAGGGCCGCCTCGAGAAGAACGTCCCGGTTTAGGCGTTTCAGAGCCCATCGTGGAGCGTCGTCTCTCCGGGGGTAGCTTGGGCTGTCCCGGTTCGTTGGGTGGGCGGGGACCTCGTATCGGATATATCTGTGGTCCGATAGGGTCTCCACGCCTTCCAACACTTCCCAGCCCTGGATCTTGCGTGCCAGAGCGGCATTTGCGAACGTGACGTCCACGACGGAGCCGCCATTTTGCCGTACGCACGTGTCGACCGTCCCTATGTTGAGAACCACCAGCCCGGTCGCAACCGCCCACTCCTCCAACAGTTGCCCTTTCGGGGTCGTCACGGGGGATCCCCACGCCGTGGACTTGGCGTTGAGATCCCCGGCAACGAGAACTAGTTCCGGGCGTCTTCTTCCGATGAGTGCTCCGACCTCATCAAGGAACGACTCAAAATCGGCCAGGGTCTTATTTGGGGAGAAGTACACTCCGACGACCATTACGCCACCGATGTATGCCGAGACGTACCCGCTGCCTCTGACTGCATTCACAAGTGGCGCGGAACCAACCGATGTGTGCGTGGCTATGGCAACCACGCCTTCACGGTCACCAACCCAGTTGTCCCTTGGCGGAATCGAATAGGGCTCAGCGACCACCGCTATGTGTATCAACCACTCCGCCATGCTCTGAAACAGAAGATTCTGGGCTCTGGCGCAGTGGTTGATATTCGCCTGGAGGAAGCGAGTGGCCATTATCCTGTAGCCATCTCCTCCAACACCTCGCAGCCCTCTTCAGGTATTGTTGAAGCTGGCTGGGAGCGCTGTGAGGAGACCCGGGGGCCATCGCCAGCGCTTTGTACTCTTCTCGGGCGCGATGTAGAACACAGTTTTGAGCCCAATACGTGATCCGCGGGTTTGCCCGCAGTTATACATAGCACGCAATGAGGCGGTGCCGTGCACTGTGCCGACTTATGGTCGGGCTGACCACAACGGTAGCACAGTTTGCTGCGGTCTATCTGCGCCTGGCACTGTGCCCTGACGTGCCCGATCTCCAGGCACCGGTAGCAACGCATTGTCCTCGACTCAAGTATTTTGACCTGAGCGCAGGACCAACCGACCAGAAAACGGCCACCTTCGGCTACCTTTTTCGCCACCGTGATTGGGCAGCGCACCCAAAGCGTGCCGAGACCGGTATGATCCAGACGAATATCGCCGGTTTTTACCTGATCCTCGGTGCAACCGCCAGCTCGACTAATGGCAGTGACTACCTCTAGGGGGGTCACAGAGTCATCCAGGTTGGACAAGCGCAGCTCCGCGCATTTAGTCGGCCTGGAGACCCGTACCACCTCCCCTAGCTTATCAGCTAGCTCTCTGGCCAGCTTGTCTGCTTTTTCGCCGCTGGTGGCTCCCGGCAACTCCAGGACCCGCGCACCTGTGACTGCACGCCGGAAACGCAGGTTCGCGATACCCAGATCGGCAAGGTTCACTTTCTCCTTGGCCTCAGCGAGCACTTTCGCGTAGGTGACTCCTTTGGCCTCCGCCTCCGGCTGCAACGTCAGCACTACTGCCGCCGACCGTGGAGGACGGAGCTTACGAGCACCCGATTTTGGAGCTTTGGGTTGTGCTGGCGCAACGGGTTGTGCGGTAGTTTTACCCTTTGCCCCTGAGCCTACTACCTTATTCCACTGCCGATTTATGCTTCGGGGCACTGGCGGCAGTGGTCGGGGTTCCTCATTTCCCAGTGTTTCGGCGTTGGCAATAGACTGGGACTTCTTCTTATTCTTCTTTTTCTTCCCGCATCTTTCGTCTCCTGTCAGGGCACCTTCGGTCGTGGGAGCAACAGAAGCTTTTTTAGCAGCAGCAGCAGCAGCAGCCGGCGCTGTAGCTGGCATCTTTTTAGGCAACTCTGCTGCGGCTTCGTACGTGGGTGCATCCACTGTGGCTGGTGAGGCCAGCCTAGCCGCAGCCGCCTCTTTGGCAGCCAGGTTTGGCTTTTTTCGCCTTTGTTTGGCGTTCGCTCCTTTTTCTGACGCTACCGCCAAGTTCTTATCCGCAGCAAGCGGCGGCCGCACAGTTTTTGATGGAAGAAGCCTGTCCTCTAAGGCTTCCAGCCGAGCATTCACCATGGTCCCCACCTTGACCATTATGTCTCGTTCAGCTGCCTCTTGTGAAGATGCTGGCGGAGGGGGAGCGGACCTGGTCTGCCGGAGCTCCTTCCGCATCTCCTCAACCTCCTTTCGAAGCTCTGTTAGTTGGGCTTGTAGGCGTACATTTACCGCCTCGAGCTTTATGACCTCTTCGGAGGAAGTCCGGTTGACCATAACCCGGGCAGCGTCCATGTACCCCGCTACCGCATCTTTCAGCTTTCGCTGGTGGGTTCCCTTCAAGTTGCCTGATGTGGCTATGACTTCTTTGATAGCAGCGGTGCAGTTTTCCATTTGGGTCAGGAGTTCGGAAGCCAGCTGGTTCTCCAAGTGAGGCGTTTGCGTTGTCCTGCGCTCACCACACCTCTTTGCTACCTCCACCCCTGCCTGTTCTGGCGCTTGGCGACGGAAATTCTCCTTCGCCGCCTTCAATTCGGCTTGGGTTTGGCTCTTCCTCCTCGACAACGAGAGTGAGCTGCCACTCGCCGTGGACTGGCTAGACTCGTTCTCCTCGTCTTCGTCGTCTTGAAGGCGACGCCTCTTTCGGGGCGCCTGCCAGAGACTTCCGCGCAATGGCTGGGCATCCGTACTGAGGGAGTTGGCGCCTTTCTCCACTTCGTCTGGCGCATTCGCCACCAACGATATCAGGGAGTCCTCCGCGTCCGACCGGGGCATTGGGGAGTCCACGGACGACTCCCACACCTCCGTTGGGTCTCCGAATTTGAAGGGAGTGAGCGCGTATTTGCGTGCCCGCCTTCCACCCCCAGTCACAGTCGGGGACAGCCGCTGTGCCTCCGAGCCGGCACTGAGTCCGGCGGGCGGGACGGGTCGCACTGTGTGTACGGTACCGTCCGCGTCTTCATCCCGATTCCCGGGATTCACGCTCCCCTCTTCCAGCCGGGTCAGCACTACTCGGGCAACCCTTTTAAAGCAGGTCTCTTGACCACCCTCCCGCAAGGGTGCCAGCGCGCACTCCTCATCTGGGGCATCTCCCCGCTCCGCAAAGAAGGCCACCTGTTGAAGCGACCGAGGGACTTCCTCCACGGAGCGGTCAATGTCCTTCCCTCGCTGAACGAAACGACCTGAACTGTCACGGGCTGGGCCGCTCGTGTGCCCTCTCGGCGCGATCTGGATCGTGGGGGCGTTCAGGTCAAGACGAGGGCTGCTGTCCGACCCTTGGACTGGGGAACGCGGAAGGGTGACTCGAGGGCGGAAGACACTCGCCTCCACTGCCGTGTCTGCCGTGCCTCCGCTCTGAGCCGAGCCGGGTTCGCCTCCATCTGCCTCCGGGTGCCTCTCGCCTTTTCCGCCTCTCAGCCTTAAGGCTCCCGCGCAATCGGTGTCCGGTATGGAGATGCCAATGTCGTGTTCACGAAGGCCGGCATCTGGCCGGCCTACGAAGCAGTTTTTGCCCCCTCCGTATACGACGGGGCAGCCACCCGCCGAAGCGAATGGACGGGGTTGGTTACCCGCCCGGAGATTTTGTAAACTGCTTTTCATTTTTTTTTCTTTCCACAATGTCTCCACATCGTCGTCTCTTTTTTCGGGGGTGAGCTCCCCCGCACGCTTGGGACTGGACTCCCTCCAGCCACGCATCCCATCGGCACGATCCGCTCACCTTGGGATTGGGGTGATTTATTATAGTGGTTTTCTTCCACGCGGCGCTACTCTCAGTGAGCAGCGCCCCCGGTCCGCTCAGTGCGGGTTACGGGTTGCCCGACGGGGAGCCGAAACTCAACCAGCAGCCGCACGAAGGTGACCGCCAGACCCGCCGCGCCGCGAGCCTTGAAGGCCCGTCATCCCACGCCGCCCAAAGACAGCCGCTGGTGCGTCCGCACCGCCACCGCTGCCCAGTGAATGCCAAGCAGGCCACCGGGCTAAGACGGCCGCATCCCTTGCCACCTCAGATGAGCTGAGGCATGCTGGGAGCGGCCAACACCGAAACACGGCACTGAAGCCCACGCAGGAGTGAACTCGACTGCATCTCCACGACTGTGACTGGTAGTTAGCAGAGGGAAGACAGCGAACGCGCAACTGAGCGGCTATCTCCCCCCTCCCAGGGTGCACCACAAGGAGGTCTACCAGCCCACGCACCCCAACCTAACCTAACCTAACCTAACCTAACCTAACCTAACCTAACCTAACCTAACCTAACCTAACCTAACCTTTTTTTTTTTTTTTTTTTTTTTTTTTTTTTTTTTTTTTTTTTTTTTTTTTTTTGACCCAGAGAAATGCGTTACGCATACCAATACGTAATATGAGGCCTGCGGGGACAAGCCAGATATTACGCATTAGTTATGTGGGACTCTCCGGTCCAAACGAGGACCAGCCTACCCACTAAAACTCTGGGATGCTGCCTCCACCGTGCCCGAGTGGTGATGCCATGGGATCGCGAACATTTCACCACGACATCACCGGCACCATCGCCCTAAGGCGAACCCTCTCCAAAAAGGCACACTGTAGCATGACCAGTGTGCCTTCCCGCACCGACCTCCCTACACCCCGGGAAGGTTAGGGACCAGCACCGACACACGGTGATCTGGTCCCACCCGCGCCCCGGCACCGGGAGGACAAACGCCCCTACCCCGGCGCCCAGCGGGAGGACAAACGCCCCTACCCCGCAGCCCTCCGCAGCCGAAGCCGCCGGCCCCCCAGTGGGCCGTGTAATTTTTTATAGAGGTTTTCTTCCTCGCGACTGCAAGCCTACCGCAAGCGGGGTCTTCACAGTCCCCGGTCCGGACATCATCGGCCCTCTGCCTAGTCGGGATTACGGGGCCGTTATATTTGACGAGGCAAACGGTCGGTGCCTCGAACCGCACTACGCCGCCGAAGCGGCCCACCTTCGTCAGACCTGTGGATTTCTCCGTGGAGAAGTCCTTGGTCCGATACCCTCCTCCCCCCCTGACAGGTTATTGGTAGCCCGACAAGTGATCACTTAGGGTCCACTAAATGATCACTTGCCGTGCCTCCAGGACGCACCGGCCAAGACTCTACCCTTACCTGCGGATCAACCGGATCAACAGGTATTGGTAGAGCCCGGACACTCGAGGAGGTTACCTGTCTCGCGCCCCAACCTAACCTTTTTTTTTTTTTTTTTTTTTTTTTTTTTTTTTTTTTTTTTTTTTTTTTTTCCGGGGAAAAATCCTCATGGATACCACCGCGCCACGGGGAGGGGCGGTGGTTATGTCAGACTTCTACTGACTAAAAACCCCCGGGTGTTCCTCACATCCACTGGGCAACCGGGATACGGGAACCATTATACTTCCGCGTCCCGGTCTGTGGCCGTCCGTAGTCGGATCCAAAACACTGGGGGACCAGTATGTCCCCCCACACTCAGAAATGGTGTGCCCGGAACACTAGACACACCACCCAACTCGAGGACCCTACTCCTTCAGACGACGAACGTCCCCGTGTTCGTCGCCTAGAGGTCCTCCTTATGGCGGCAGTCGACGGTCGTACGCCAGCCTCCTGCGACCAATTCTCCGGCGGCGCTGTTGGGGCGCTTCTGCAGCGTCTTCCCTGGCTCGTTCCGCCCTCTCCTTCTGTGCCACTACATCCTCACAGAAGGTGAGCATTGCCCTCCAAGACCTGTCGCTGTCGACCATGGACCTTATTACAGCCGGCAGAGACAGATCACCACCAACCACCGCAACCAGATCGGCCCTCTCGTTCGCCCAAGCTGGACAAAGCTCTAAGGTGTGCTGAGCTGTGTCCTCGGCCTCACCGCAGTCATGGCACTCCATAGTTGGTTCTCTCCCGGCTATACGACACAGGTACCGTCCGAAACAACCGTGCCCCGTAAGTACCTGCGTCAGTCGGAAGGAGAGTACGCCATGACTGCAGTCCAACCACTGCGACAATACTGGGCGTACCGCCTCAATCGTTCGGAGGCCAGCAGATGGTGTTGCTAGCCTCTCTTTCCACAAATCCACCGCCTGGAGGCGAAATTCCTCCCGTTTTGCCTCCACCTCCCTTGGTTCTGGCCAATGGCCCTGTGACCGTGCGTCCTCTCGCCAAAAGTATACGGCTGCAAGAATTGTGGCTTCAAGGTCCCAGGGCAAAGAACCGGCCAGAACACACGCCGCCTCAGTGGATACCGTTCGGTATGCTCGAATTGCCCTGACGGCCATTGCTCGCTGCGGTCTTTGTAGCAGGACAGTGATTCGATTGTTTAGGGCACCGGCCCATACGGGCGCGCCATACAGGGCCATGGAGCGCACCACCCCTAGGTACAGACGCCGGCAAGAGGCCTTGGGCCCTCCCGTATTCGGGAGTATCCGTCCGAGAGCTGCGGCTGCACCTAGTAGCTTCGGAGCGAGCCGCTCGAAGTGTGCCTTAAAGGTCCACCTGCTATCGAGGACAACGCCAAGGTACCGCATACTTGACCCGACGCTGATGGACACTCCTCCCACCACGATTTGCGCACCGACTGGAGGTGCTTTCCGAGGCCCATGAAATGAAATGGCCTCAGACTTGTTCAGAGCGACCTCCAAGCCGATTCGGCGGATTCGCCCCACCACTTGAGCCACCGCAGCCGTCGCCAACATGGCCGATTGTTGGAAGTCGCCTCCCCGAGCGGCTACCAGCGTATCGTCAGCGTAGCAAATTACGTCTACTCCCCGTAAATTTGCTCCGCGCAGCACCGAGTCGTATCCGATGTTCCACAGGAGCGGGCCGAGAACCGACCCCTGTGGAACACCGCACATCATCTCCCTGTGCCCCCATTCATGCCGACCAGGGAACTTCACAAACCTCTCAGAGAGGTAAGCCTCGATCAACCGCCGCAAGTATCTGGGCACCCTGTGATGGAGGAGTGCCTCCTTGATTGTTACCCAGGGCAAGGTGTTAAACGCGTTGGCGATGTCAAGAGACACCGCCAACACCGTTTCGCCTCGAGCCACCGCTTCTTCTGCCAGGTGTTTAACCCACAGGATCGCATCCACTGTTGACCGACCGCTGCGGAAGCCGAATTGGTTATCGGACAGGTCGGGGCCCACCTCTCTCATGTGCCTGACGAGCCGGGCAACTATTACGCGTTCAAACAGTTTGCCCACCTCGTCAAGCAGAACGATCGGCCGATATGCTGACGGTGAATCGGCTGGGCGCCCCTCCTTCTTCAGGAGCACGAGGCGGCCCGTCTTCCACTCGTGCGGGAAGTGGGCCTGTTCCATGCATGCTGAGAACAGCTCGCGGAGTTTAGGCTCTAGAGCATCCATGGCTAGCACCAGTGCGCGGCCCGGAATACCGTCTGGTCCAGGGGCCGTATTTTTTGCTCTTAAGCGCAGGATGGCCGCTGCCAGCTCGCCTTCAGAGACAGGCGGCATCTCGCCCTCGTCTTCCACAGCTGCCGAAGGCTCCATCGGTGACGGACGGTGTGCTGCTCGTTCGGGGAACAGAGTGGACACGACCTGGTTCAGAAGGTGCGGGTGAAGACTCTCCGTAACCGGGGGAGCCCAAGGGCGAAGTTTGGATCTCACCATCTTGTATGGCCTCCCCCACGGATCGCGGTTCAGAGTCTCCTTCAGCATCTCCCTGGAAAGTTCTATGGCCTGACTAATGGCCACTGATAACCGCTTCTTGACCACATTGTAGGCCTCGTATAGGGAGGTCTCGACCGACTCATCTCGCACTCTGCGCCGGCGGTGGTGTGTGTATCGGCGTCTCGCAGCGACGCATAGCTCACGCAACTGCGATAGCTCTGCCGTCCACCAATACACACAGCGTCTTGGAGGGATGCGCTTGGCCCGGGGCATCGCCACGTCACATATTCGCGACATGGCATCCCGGAACCATCTGGCTCTTGCCTCTACCTCCGTAATGGGCTCCATGGAGTCAGCCTGCCATGCCTGAATGATAGCTGCCTCCTTTAATTGCTCCCTATCCATTTTTTTCAGAACCCATCGCGGTCCCAGGGATGATAGACTCCGGCTTGAGCTGGTTACGGTCGTTGGGGATGCAGAGACATCGAATCGGATGTATCTATGGTCCGATAATGTCTCCACGTCCACCAAGACTTCCCAGTCCTGGACCCGGCGCGCCAGGGCAGCATTCGCGAACGTGACATCCACGATAGAGCCGCCCTGTCGCCGAACGCACGTATTGATCGTTCCTCTGTTCTGTATTTCGAGACCAGACGAGACCGCCCATTCCAACAGCTCATTGCCCCGCGCATCTGTTCCTGGGCCTCCCCACGCCACCGATTTTGCATTTAGGTCTCCGGCAACTAGAACTGGACGCGGACGGCTTCTGCCGATTAGAGCACCGACCTCTACCAAAAACTGCTCGAACTCGGCCAGGGTACGGTTTGGTGAAAAATATACGGCGATTATTGTAGTATCACCCACAACCGCCGCCACATACCCTTGACCACGAGACACCCTTTCAAATGGTGGGGTTCCGGTCGCCGTGCCGGAGACAAGTGCCACCACTCCATTGGTGTCTCCGATCCAATTTTCTCGAGGCGGGACCGAATATGGCTCCGCCACAACCGCAATATTGATGGACCACTGCACCATGCTCTGACACAAGAGGTCTTGGGCCCTAGCGCAGTGGTTTATATTTGCCTGCAACATTCGGAGGGCCATTATTGGGCAATCATCATTGGTACCGCCTCGTCACAAGCCTCTATGGAGGCAGGGGGAGAAGTGGGTGGCGAGGGGACTCTAGGGCCATCACCAGCCTTCTTACTGTACTTTTTTGCTTTCGGCAGGTTGCACGATTTGTTGCCCGTCCGGTGGTTCGCCGATTTACCCGCCGCAGCGCATAAAACGCAGTGCGGTTCAGCTGTACACTGGCCAGCCTTGTGACCGGCCTGACCGCAGCGGTAACATATGTCGCTGCGGTCAACATCTGAGTTACAGAGTGCCCTAACGTGCCCTAGTTCAAGACATCGGTAGCACCTCATCGGTCTGGCGGGCAAAAGCTTAAGCTGTGCCATCACCCACCCCACTTTGAGACGGCCGGATCCGCAAATCTTTTTAGCCACCGCTACAGGGCATGTTACCATCACCGTGCCGAGTCCCCGGTGGTCTCGGCGAATTTCGCCGGATTTGACAGATGATGCTGGGCATTCTGCCGCTTCAACCACTGCAGCGATTACGTCATTGACGTCAACCGAGTCATCCAGGCCTGACAGCCGCATATCAGCGGTCTTAGCGGTCTTATCACCGCTGGTCGCTCCTGGTAACTCCAGGACCCGCGCACCTGTGGCTGCCGTCTTAAACCGAATCCCCTCGATTCCCAACTCCGCCAACTTAACTCGGCTTCTTGCTTCCGCTATGACTTTAGAATAGGTCACGCCCCGTTGCTCTGCCTCTGGTTTGAGGGTCAGTACAATGGCTGCTGACCTCGGAGGACGAAGTTTGCGGGCCTCAGAGCGAGCTGGTAGAGTGCCTTTCGCTGCGTTCTTTCTTTTTGCCCCATTGCCAGCCACAGCGCTCCACGAGTCTTTTGTGGACTTGGGGGCCGGTGGAAGCGGACGCGATGCTTCGGAGACTTTGGGTGTTCTGGAAGCGGAGGCCTCAATGGCGGCCAGCGTTTGCTTCTTTTTCTTCCGGTTCTGTTTCTTTCCCTTAACAGAGTTGGGTTGGTCAATTATTGGCCCCGTAGAGTTTGTGGCCACTATGACCTTCGGCCGTGATCTCGGTGCCGGTACAGAAGTGGATTCTGGCCCCGTCTGGGTAGTCGCCTTGGTTGATTGGGCTACGACCTCACGCTCAGTTGGCCGCCGTTCGGGCGTTGGAGCCGCCGTTACGTTGGCGGAATCGAGAGCCGTTTGGCGCCTCCTGTCTGCCTCCATATGAGGCCTCGTGATAGGGTGCAAGGGGAGTCTCTCGTTCAGCTTGGCGTCCATCATAGTTCCAAGAGTGAGCATCATGGCGCGAGAGAACTCTTGCAGATCACCGTGATTTATGGGCCGGTCGAGAGACGGCCCCCCGGTCAGTACCGGTTGGGAGAGAGTCGGATTGCATTGATTCCGGGACCTTTCCATATCACTTTTTAGTTGGGCCATCTCCTCACGAAGACTGGCCATTTCCGCCTTAAGGCGATCGTTTTGCGCCTGTAGCCGTCTAGTCTCCTCCGAGATATTGCGAGCGCTAAAATCTTCGACGGACCTCTTGATTGAGAACGCCGCATCTTTAAGGTCTCTCACGTGTGTGCCTTTAAGGTTTCCGGACGTCTTAGCAACCCTGACTATTATGTCCACGTCATCCAGCACCTGGGCCACCAGTTCCTGCGCTGACTTGTCAGCCGTGTCGCTAGCAGTGGATTCATACCGCAGTCTGCGATTCTTTCTGGCTGCAGCCACCACCGCCACTCGATCTGCCAGCTCGATCTCCGCCCGTCGGCGTAAGGCCTCCCTTTCCTCTTTAGCCTTTGCCATGTCAGCAGGCGAGCGGCCCTTTCCTCTCATCGCCGGAAGTGAGCTGCCACTTGCTGTGGATTGGCTGGACTCGCTTTCATTTTCCTGTAGGCGAGGCCTCTTTCGGGGTGCCTGCCAGAGCTTTTTACTCAGTGGCTGGGCACGCGCACCGGGAGATTGGAAGCCACTCTCCTTCTGCTCAGGAATGCCCGTCACCGCCAGCCTCGGCGTATCCTCCGCGTCTGACCGGGGCACTGGGGAGTCGACGGATGAATCCCGCATCTCCTCTGGATCTCCGAATTTGAAGGGAGTGAGCACGTATTTGCGCGCTCGCCTCCCGCCTTCCGTTGAGACATTTAGGGGCCTCGGAGCATTCACCCCGTTACCAGGGGTCAGCCGCTGTACCTCCGGGCCGGCACCGACAGGCGAGACGGATCGCACTGTGTGCATGGTCCCGTTTCTGCCCTCATCCCGATTCCCGGGATCCACGGTCCCCTCGTCCAGCCGAGTCAGCACCACTCGGGCAACTCTTTCAAAGCAGGTCTCGTGTCCACCCTCCCGCAAAGGTGCCAGCGCGCTCTCCTTGTCTGGGGCATCACCCCGCTCCGCAAAAAAGGCCACCTGTTGGAGCGACCGCGGGACCTCCTCCACGGAGCGGTCGATGTCCCGCCCTCGCTGTACGAAACGGCCCGAGCTGTCACGGGCTGGGCCGCTAGTATGCCCCCTCGGCGCGATCTGGATCGCGGGCGCGTTCGGGTCCAGTCGAGGGCTGCTGTTCTCCCCCTGCACTGGGGAACGTGGAAGGTTGACGCGAGGGCGAAAGAGTGTCTTCTCCTCCTCCGCTCGTTTGTTCCTCTCGAGGTTGGCCTCCACCATCGGGGTGCTCACTTCCGCTGCCGCGTCAGCAATGTCTCTGCTCTGAGCCGAGTCGAGTTCGCTTCCGTCTGCCTTCGTGGGCTTTTCTCCTTTTCCACCGCCCCTCAGCCTTAAGATACCTCTGCAATCGGTGTCCGGTATGGATAAGCCAAAGTCGTGTTCACGGAGGCCGGCAACTGGCCGGCCTACGAAGCAGTTTTTGCCCCCTCCGTATACGATGGGGCAGCCACCCGCCGAAGCGGATGGACGGGGTTGGTTACCCGCCCGGAGATAATCAAAACTGCTTGTGCTCATGTTTATAACCACGATGCCTCCACATCGTCGTCTCTTTTTTCGGGGGTGAGCTCCCCCGCACGCTCGGTACTGGACTCCCTCCAGCCATGCATCCCATCGGCACGATCCGCTCACCTTGGGATTGGGGTGATTTATTATAGTGGTTGTCTTCCACGCGGCGCTACTCTCAATGAGCAGCGCCCCCGGTCCGCTCAATGCGGTTACGGGTTGCCCGACGGGGAGCCGAAACTCAACCAGCAGTCGCACAAGGGCGACCGCCAGACCCGCCGCGCCGCGAGCCTTGCAGGCCCGCCATCCCACGCCGCCCGAAGACGGCCACTGGCCCTGGACAAAGGGCCCCACAAGCGAAAGGTGCGTCCGCACCGCCACCACTGCCCAATGGCTGCCAGGTAGGCAACCGGGCTAAGACGGCCGCATCCCCTGCCACCTCAGATGAGCTGAGGCATGCTGGGAGCGGCCAACACCGAACACGGCACTAAAGCCCACGCAGGAGTGAGCTCGACTGCATCTCCACGACTGTGACTGGTAGTTAGCAGAGGGAAGACGGCGAACGCGCAACGGAGCGGCTATCTCCCCCCTCCCAGGGTGCACCACAAGGAGGTCTACCAGCCCACGCACCCCCCCCCAACCTAACCTAACCTAACCTAACCTAACCTAACCTAACCTTTTTTTTTTTTTTTTTTGTTTACCCAGGAAAATCTTTCATGAGATTCCACTACGCCTCGGGGGAAGCGCAGTGGATATGTCAGATTCCTACTGACTAAAAACCTGGGGTGTCCTTCACACTGCTTATGGTGGAGCCACGGGAACGCTGTAGCACACATCCGCGACTCCACCAGCAGTTGCCCAGCGGGCCCGTCCCTGGGTGATTTGCTGGATCACCTAAAATACTGTTAGGGGCGTACCAGAACACTATGCACGCCCCTCATCTCGAGGACTCCTTTCCAGTGGATAGCAGACGCCCCCGTGTCTGCCACCCGGAGATCCTCACTATGGCGGCAACCGGCGATCGTGCGCCAGACGCCTGCGCCCTATCCGTCTGCGCCGCATCGGGTCGGCTCCGGCATCCTCTTCCCGTGCGCGCTCGGCCACCTCTTTACTCGCCATTACTTCCTCGCAAAAGGAGGCTACGGCTTGCCAGCACCGCCTGGTTTCGACCATGGTCTTCACAATAGCCGGTAAGGTTAAGTCCGCCCCGACTGTTAAAACCAAACGGTTTCTCTGCTCAGCCCATCCGGGGCACTCTGCCAGCGTGTGCTGCGCTGTGTCTTCTACACCATTACAGTGGTGACACGCTGACGTCGGTTCCCTTCTAGACACCTTGCACAGGTACTTGCCAAAGCACCCGTGACCAGATAAGACCTGTGCAAGGTGAAAAGACACCACTCCATGTTGCCTCTCAACCCATTCTTTTAGCACTGGCTTAATGGCACTGACTGTCGCTCGACCGGCACTCGGATCTTCCAGTCTTTCGCCCCACTTCCGGAGAAGAGTGTCTCTCGCGTCCATTCTCCAGCGTTTTATCTCCTCCGGCAACGGCTCTTGTCCTCCGGCTCGCGAGGTGGTGATCTGACTGTACACGCTAGCCAGAACTTCGGCGTCTAGGTCCCAGGGTGGAGTCCCGGCCATGACGCAGGCTGCCTCATAAGATATCGTTCGATATCCCCGCACGACTCTAATGGCCATGGCTCTTTGTGGCCTTCGTAGAAGGGCCTTGTTGTGGGCATTTAGAGCATCTACCCAGATAGGAGACCCGTACAGAGCCATCGACCTCACTACCATTGTATAGAGTCGCCGACAGCCGACATTTGGTCCGCCTACATTAGGTAGGAGCCGACCAAGCGCTCTCGCGGCTCCGATGAGCTTCGGGGCCAAGCGCTGGAAATGCTCCTTGAAGTTCCATCGGCTGTCGAGTACAAGTCCCAGGTATTTCATTGTAGACTCGACGCCGACGGAAACTCCTCCGACTACCAGTTGTGCGCCAGGTGGGGGTGCCTTTCGGGGACCGTGAAAACAGATGGCCTCTGATTTATGTAGGGCCACCTCAAGCCCTAGTTTCTTAATCCTCGCCACCACGTGAGCAACACTTGCCGTTGCCAAAAGAGACGCCTCTCTAAATGTGTCAGCCACCGCCGTGACGAGAGTGTCGTCAGCATAGCACGTCAGTGCAACGCCACGCAGGATCCTTCCTCGTAAAACCCAGTCGTAGCCGACATTCCACAGGAGCGGTCCGAGGACGGACCCCTGTGGGACGCCGCACGACATTGGTTTTTCCTTCCAGTCGTCATGTGCCGGGTATTTGACTGCCCTATGTGATAGATAGGCCCCAATGATGTTACTTAAGTAGCTCGGCACGGCATGATACCTAAGCGCCTCCTTAATGCACTCCCAAGGCAGGGTGTTAAACGCGTTCGAGATATCCAGCGAAACCGCAAGAGCAACTCCGCCCCGAGACACCGCTACATCCGCCAAACCTTTGACTCGAGCGATTGCGTCAATTGTCGACCTGCAACGCCGGAAACCAAATTGACTTTCATTCAAATTTGGCCCTACGTTATCGAGATGCTTCACGAGACGAGCCGAGATTACACGCTCAAAGAGCTTGCTCACCTCGTCTAGCAATACAATTGGCCGATATGCGGATGGCGAATCTGCCGGACGCCCTTCCTTATGGATCAGCACAAGTTTACCCGTCTTCCATGCACGCGGAAAATGGCCTTGCTCCATGCACGCTGTGAAGAGTGCTCTTACTCTGGGCTCAAGTGGGCCTAATGCGACTACCCAAGCCCGACCTGGTATTCCGTCAGGCCCTGGTGCCTTATTCTTTTGGCGAAGACGTAGCAAAGCCGCTCCTAATTCCCCTGCGGTGACTTCTGGTATACTAGCAGATTCCACGCCCACCATAGCCTGTTCCTCTGGCGGAGCCATCGGAGGGGGAACAAAGCCGGTTCTCTCCGGAAAAAGGGTATCAACTACCAGTCCAAGAAGTTGAGGCGGGAGAGTCTGAGTCAGCGGGGGGGCCCACGGTCGAAGCTTGCACCTCACCATTCTGTAGGGCCTGCCCCACGGGTCCTTATTGAGACTCTCCAGCATCTCCTTTTCCGCTAAGTCTTTTGCCTTGCCAATAGCGACCTTTAGAGCTAGGACCCGCTCTCGGTAGGCGGAGTATAGTTGCGTTTCCTCTTGGAAATCCCGCCGCTGTCGTCTTCGACTCCTTGTGTACTCACGCCTCGCAGCTATACATGATTGTCGTAGCTGTGTCAACTCTGCGGACCACCAGTACACCTTACGCTGAGGTGGTAATTGGCGGACTCGTGGCATGGCCGCATCGCAATTTTCAGTCATTGCATCCCCTAGCCATTGCGCTTCGCATTCTATATCTAGCGGACCTTCGGGAACCGGCAGCCATGCCTTTACCAGGGCTGCTTCCTCCAGCACTTCGCGGTCGAGGCGTTTTAGTGCCCAGCGTGGACCGCCTCCTCTGAGGGACTGACTTTGCGCAGTCACTATGGCTGTGAGCGCAGAGACGCTGAACGTAATGTAGCGATGATCTGAAAGAGTCTCTACACTCTCCTGAACTTTCCAATCAAAAACACGGCGTGCCAGGGCGGCGTCAGCGAACGTAATGTCGATTACGGAGCCACCCTGTTGCCGCACGCACGTGTCCACTGACCCAGAGTTGAGAACCTCCAGACCATAGGCTACAGCCCAGTCTTCCAGGCACTGCCCACGCACATCCGTCACTGCAGAACCCCACGCTCTGGATTTCGCATTAAAATCCCCGGCAACAATGACGGGAGTGGGGTGCAGCTGCCTGACAATAGCACCAACCTCCCCCAGAAATTGCTCAAATTCGGCCAGACTTTTATTTGGTGAAAAGTAGCCTCCCACCAAAGCCATACCTCCGCCAGTTGCTGCGACAAATCCGTGGCCCTTTTTGACACTTTGCAAAGGTGTGGAGCCGGCTGCGCTCCGCGATACCAGGGCCGCGGTTTCGTCCAAGTCCCCTATCCAACCTGCTCGAGCTGGGACAGAATATGGCTCCGCTATCACTGCCATTTGTATCGACCATTCCGCCATACTCTGGAACAAAAGGTCCTGAGCTCTGGCGCAATGGTTGAGGTTCGCCTGTAGCACATGTAGAGCCATATTATCCAACAGTCATGCTCATCTCCTCTTCTGCCCCATCCAAGTTGGAGTTGGGTGGGCGGACAGGCTGCGAGGAGGCCCGGGGGCCATCGTCAGTCTTTGTCCTCGATCTCTTAGCACGGGGGGCAGCGCAGTTCTTGCTGCCTGACCTGTGCTCTGCAGCTTTACCCGCTACTGCACAGAGCGCGCAGTGAGGCTTGGCGGTACACACGTTGGCTTTGTGGCCCGGTTGGCTACATCGGTAGCATAGATCAGACCGATCAACCTCAGAGGAACAGTTCACCCTCATATGGCCCGTCTCTAGACAACGATAACAGCGTTGGGGACGGGTTTCGAGCAACTTTACTTGCGCTGAAACCCATCCCACGAGGAATCGCCCACTTTCAGCCACCTTTTTCGCAGCTGCAACAGGACAGCGGATCCACACCGTCCCTAGGCTTCTGACGTCCGATTTTATGTCACCGATTTTGACATCCTGGGCCAAACAATTTCCAGCACTTGTTACCGCAGCTCTGATGTCTTCCGTTGTCACAGAGTCATCCAGGCCAGATATGCGCATTTCAGCACATTTGGTAGGACGTGTAACTCTGACCTCCTCTGGATTGAATAACTCCTGTAGCTTCTCAGCCAGCTTATCTGCCTTTGACGCGCTGGTTGCCCCTGGTATTTCCAACAACCGGGCGCCAGTAGCCGCCACTTTGAACCTGACTGACTCGATTTCCAATTCGGACAGGTTCACTTTGGTTTTTGCTTCCGCGATGACATCCTTGTAGGTGACACCCTTCTCCGCTGCCTCGGGTTGGATGGACAGCACTACGGCCGTAGAGCGCGGGGGCCGTAGTTTACGAACCGCTTGTTTTTGAGGCTGAAGTGGTGCTTTCATCGCTGCAACCTTTTTCGCCTTTTTACGCCCGCCAACCACATTATTCCAGGACCGGTTCATCGACGTCGGCGCTGGCGGTAGCGGGCGAGGTTCTCTTGCCGGGGGAGCCGGCTGTGAGGCGGCTCCATTCTTCTTTTTACCGCCTCGATTTTTCCCCTTTTGGGGATTCGAGGCGGGCCCAGGTGTGGCCGTTTTGGTACCTGTTTTTGGCTGCTGGACTTGTGCAGCAGGCTTAGGCACCGGTGAATCCATCGCAGCTTCACCGCGTTGGTCTGAAGCCAGTGCAGGCCTCAAGTTCCTGGCCGGCAGAAGTCTTTCCTCCTTTTCTAGTGCCTCAAAACGAGCATTTACCATGCAGCCGATCTGCATCATGATGCTGCGTTTTAATTCTTCGTCCTGATCAATGCAGGAACGGCCCTCATTTCGACTCTGTTCCTTTTCGGGATTTGCTTTAGGCACTTTCCTTTTCACTGGTCGGCCAGATGGTTCTGGCGTAGGCTGCGTCTCAGCGAGTTGCTCCACCATTTCAATATCGGGCAGGGTGGAGGTCTGCGGTGTCCCCCTAAACTTAGCCATCTCCTCCATCAGTTGTGCCTGCTGTTTCCGGAGACTCTCCAATTCAGCCCCCATTCTTTCATTGGCCTCCTGCAACCGGCGAGTCTCCTCTGAAACAGTGCGTGTACTTAGACGCTCAAAAACGTCTGCAATGACCGCGACAGATTCCTTGAGTGAGCGTACAAAAGTGCCTTTCAGGTTGCCGGACCTTAAGGCAACGTCGGTTATGATAGTCAGCTGGTCAGCTACAATTTTTAACATTTCCGCTACCGACTTATCTGGATCTTCACTGGCTGATGACGAGGCAGACAAGCGTGAGATACGCGTCCGCCTTGCAAGAGCAGAACTATTGGCAACCGCCAATTCCGCATCTAACCTAAGGGCTTCTCTCTTTGCATCGTTGAGTGCCCGCTGGGACGCCGCCAGGCCTACGTATTGCCCTGTAGTTGGAGGTCGACCTCTGCCCCTCTTCAACACCGATCGCGATGGCGGTGGCATCGGGGAATCTTCCGCTTCGTCACTAGCCTCAGCGCTTCTGTCCATGCAGATCCGCTTCGAGCCTCTGTGTACCCAAAAGCGGCCCTTAATTGATCCGTTGGAAGACCCCGAGTTTGACCTAGATCTACTTATCACCGTTTCTAAACTGTAGTCGGAAACGGAACCACTACCGCCCTCGACGGGTTTCACTGTCCTCTTCGCATTTTTGCCATTGTTGGCATTTGGTGTGTCGTCTAGCCTCTCCAACAACACTATCGCCTGCTGCATCTGCGGCTGTTCTGATATCACCGTCTCAGTTTGGACTTCATCCGCCTCATTTCGGCCCTGAAAAGGGCTATCTGGATTTTGACCCTGAAAAGAGCCATTTGAAGGTTGGCCCTGAGAAGGGCCGTTTGATGGTTGGCCCTGAGAAGGGCCGTTTTCAGGGGTTTTTAAGATATTATCCATAAGATTCCCACGAGAAGGGGAGACAAAGCTCCACTTGGGCAGAGATCCCCGTTACCCAAGTGGCCCTAATACGCTGCGAGGTCGGGCGGTATCGCAGGTTTGGCTCTAATGACTGGTACTCACTCCAGCCGCTCCGAAGAGCATCCTAACGCGGAGTTCCCTCACGTCAGGAGTTGTGGTTTTTTACTGGGGTTGACTCCCCTTGGCCCGGCCGGTTAAGGCAAGGCCGCCGGTCAAGCTACGCAAGATAACGGCTCGGCTGACGGTAATTGCAGTCTGCAACATGTGCTTCTAGCTACGACACCGAAGCCAGCAGCACCCGCCACCCTGGGTGGTTTTTTAAAGAGGTGTCCTTCCTCACAGTCCCCATCCGAAGATAGCGACCCTCGAGCCGGCCCCACGGGCCGGGTTACGAGTCAGCCGACAGTTGACCTGGATCAACGACCGCCTTCTTCTCCGCCTCCTGGCCTCAGGCTTAACGCCCATCTCCTCCGCCTTCTGCTCATCAGAGGGACGTAGAGAGAGCAAACCCAATCAGGCCACAGAGCCATTCCCCTTCACCCCGGTGACAAACACGGCACTAAAGCCCACGCAGGAGTGTACTCGACTGCATCTCCACGACTGTGACTGGTAGTTAGCAGAGGGAAGACAGCGAACGCGCAACTGGGCGGCTATCTCCTAACCTCCTAACCTAACCTTTTTTTTTTTTTCTTTTTTTTTTTTTTTTTTTTTTTTTTTTCCGGGGGAAAATCCTCATGGATACCACCGCGCCACGGGGAGGGGCGGTGGTTATGTCAGACTTCTACTGACTAAAAACCCCCGGGTGTTCCTCACATCCACTGGGCAACCGGGATACGGGGACCATTATACTTCCGCGTCCCGGTCTGTGGCCGTCCGTAGTCGGATCCAAAACACTGGGGGACCAGTATGTCCCCCCACACTCAGAAGTGGTGTGCCCGGAACACTAGGCACACCACCCAGCTCGAGGACCCTACTCCTTCAGACGACGATCGTCCCCGTGTTCGTCGCCTGGAGGTCCTCCTTATGGCGGCAGTCGACGGTCGTACGCCAGCCTCCTGCGACCAACTCTCCGGCGGCGCTGTTGGGGCGCTTCTGCAGCGTCTTCCCTGGCCCGTTCCGCCCTCTCCTTCTGTGCCACTACATCCTCACAGAAGGTGAGCATTGCCCTCCAAGACCTGTCACTGTCGACCATGGACCTTATTACAGCCGGCAGAGACAGATCTCCACCAACAACCGCAACCAGATCGGCCCTCTCGTTCACCCAAGCCGGACAAAGCTCTAATGTGTGCTGAGCTGTGTCCTCGGCCTCGCCGCAGTCATGGCACTCCATAGTTGGTTCTCTCCCGGCTATACGACACAGGTACCGTCCGAAACAACCATGCCCCGTAAGTACCTGCGTCAGTCGGAAGGAGAGTACCCCATGACTGCAGTCCAACCACTCCGACAATACCGGGCGCACCGCCTCAATTGTTCGGAGGCCAGCAGCTGGTGTTGCTAGCCTCTCTTTCCACAGATCGATCGCCTGGAGGCGAAATTCCTCCCGTTTTGCCTCCACCTCCCTTGGTTCTGGCCAATTGCCCTGGGAACGTGCGTCCTCTCGCCAAAAGTACACGGCTGCAAGGATTGTGGCTTCAAGGTCCCAGGGTAGAGAACCGGCCAAAACACACGCTGCCTCAGTGGATACCGTTCGGTATGCTCTAATTGCCCTGACGGCCATTGCTCGCTGCGGTCTCTGTAGCAGGGCTGTGATTCGACTGTTTAGGGCACCGGCCCATACGGGCGCGCCATACAGAGCCATGGAGCGCACCACCCCTAGGTACAGCCGCCGGCAAGAGGCCTTGGGCCCTCCCGTATTCGGGAGTATGCGTCCGAGAGCTGCGGCTGCACCCAGTAGGTTTGGAGCGAGCCGATCGAAGTGTGCCTTAAAGGTCCACCTGCTATCGAGGACAACGCCAAGGTAACGCATGCTTGACCCGATGCTGATGGACACTCCTCCCACCACGATTTGCGCACCGACTGGAGGCGCTTTCCGAGGCCCATGGAATGAAATGGCTTCAGACTTGTTCAGAGCGACCTCCAAGCCGATTCGGCGGATTCGCCCCACCACTTGAGCCACCGCAGCCGTCGCCAAAATGGCCGATTCTTGGAAATTACCTCCCCGAGCGGTAACCAACGTGTCGTCAGCGTAGCAAATTACGTCTACTCCCCGTAAATTTGCTCCGCGCAGCACTGAGTCGTATCCGATGTTCCACAAGAGCGGGCCGAGAACCGACCCCTGTGGAACACCGCACATCATCTCCCTGTGTCCCCATTCGTGCCGGCCGGGAAACTTGACGAACCTCTCAGAGAGGTAAGCCTCAACCAACCGCCGCAGGTATCTGGGCACCCTGTGGTAGAGGAGTGCTTCCTTGATAGTCACCCAGGGCAAGGTGTTAAATGCGTTGGCGATGTCAAGAGACACCGCCAACACAGTTTCGCCTCGAGCCACCGATTCATCTGCCAGGTCTTTAACCCGCAGGATCGCATCGACTGTGGACCGGCCGCTGCGGAAGCCGAATTGGTTATCGGCCAGGTCGGGGCCCACCTCTTTCATGTGCCTGACGAGCCGGGCAACTATTACACGTTCAAATAGTTTGTCCACCTCGTCAAGCAAAACAATCGGCCGATATGCCGATGGTGAGTCGGCTGGGCGCCCCTCCTTCTTCAGCAACACGAGGCGGCCCGTCTTCCACTCGTGTGGGAAGCGAGCATGTTCCATACATGTCGAGAACAGCTCGCGGAGCTTAGGCTCTAGAACATCCATGGCTAGCACCAGTGCGCGGCCCGGAATACCGTCCGGTCCAGGGGCCGTGTTTTTCTCTCTTAAGCGCAGGACGGCCGCTCCTAGCTCCCCTTCCGAGACCGACGGTACTTCCCCCTCATCTTCCACAGCTGCAGAAGGCACCATCAGTGACGGACGGTGTACTTGTCGTTCGGGGAATAATGTGGACACGACCTGGTCCAGAAGGTGTGGATGAAGACTTTCCGTAACCGGGGGAGCCCAAGGCCGAAGTTTGGATCTCACCATCTTATATGGCCTCCCCCACGGATCGCGATTCAGAGTCTCAAGCAGCATCTCCCTGGACAACTCTATGGCCTGACTGATGGCCACCGATAACTCCTTCTTTGCCGAATTGTAGGCCTCGTACAGGGAGGTCTCAACCAGCTCATTCCTCACTCTCCGCCGGCGGTGGTGTGTGTATCGGCGTCTCGCAGCGACGCATCGCTCACGCAACTGCGTAAGCTCTGCTGTCCACCAGTATACACCGCGTTTTGGAGGGATGCGCTTCGCCCGGGGCATCGCCGCGTCACATATTCGGGACATAGCATCACGTAGCCATCTGGCTCTTACCTCTACCTCCGTAATGGGCTCCATCGAGTCGGCTTGCCATGCCTGGATGATAGCTGCCTCCTTTAATAGCTCCCTATCCATTTTATTCAGAACCCATCGCGGACCCAGGGATGATAGGCTCCGGCTTGAGCTGGTTACGGTCGTTGGGGATGCAGAGACATCGAATCGGATGTATCTATGGTCCGACAATGTCTCCACGTCCACCAAGACTTCCCAGCCCTGGACCCGGCGCGCCAGGGCAGCATTCGCGAACGTGACATCCACGATAGAGCCGCCCTGTTGCCGAACGCACGTGTTGATTGTTCCTCGGTTCTGTATTTCGAGACCGGATGAGATCGCCCACTCCAACAGCTCATTGCCCCGTGCATCTGTTGCTGGGGATCCCCACGCTACTGATTTTGCATTGAGATCTCCAGCAACAAGAACTGGGTGCGGATGGCTTCTGCCGATTAGAGCACCGACCTCTACCAAAAACTGCTCGAATTCGGCCAGGGTCCGGTTTGGCGAAAAATAAACGGCGATTATTGTAGTGTCACCCACAACCGCCGCCACATACCCTTGACCACGAGATACCCTTTCAAAAGGTGGTGCTCCGGCCGCGGTGCAGGAGACAAGCGCCACTACTCCATTAATGTCTCCGATCCAATTCTCCCTAGGCGGGACCGAATATGGCTCCGCCACAACCGCAATATTGATAAGCCACTGCGCCATGCTCTGACATAAGAGGTCTTGAGCCCTAGCGCAGTGGTTTATATTTGCCTGTAACATCTTGAGAGCCATTATTGGGCAATCACAATTGGTACCGCCTCGTCGCAAGCCTCTATGGAGGCAGGGGGACAAGTGGGTGGCGAGAGGGCTCCAGCGCCGTCACCAGCCTTTTTTTTATTCTTCTTTGCCTTCGGCGGGTTGCACGATTTGTCACCCGTCCGGTGGTTCGCTGTTTTACCCGCTGCGGCGCACAAAACGCAGTGCGGTTCAGCAGCACACTGGCTAGCCTTGTGACCGGCCTGACCGCAGCGGTAGCATATGTCGCTACGGTCGACATCTGAGTGACACAGTGCCCTAACGTGCCCTAATTCGAGACACCGGTAGCACCGCATTGGTCTAGCGGGCAAAAGCTTAACCTGTGCCATTACCCACCCCACTTTGAGACGGCCAGATCCGCAAATCTTTTTGGCCACCGCCACAGGGCATGTTACCAGCACCGTACCGAGGCCCCGGTGGTCTCTACGAATTTCGCCAGATTTGACAGACGACGCTGAGCATTTTGCCGCTTCGACCACTGCAGCGATTACGTCATTGACGTCAACCGAGTCATCCAAGCCTGACAGCCGCATGTCAGCAGTCTTAGTGGGCCTGTCGACCCGGACGACGTCATCTCCTAAGACCTCCTTCAGGGCTTTTGCGAGGGAATCGGCCTTGTCGCTGCTGGTCGCTCCTGGTAACTCCAGGACGCGCGCGCCTGTGGCTGCCGTCTTAAATCGTATTCCTTCAATTCCCAGCTCCGCCAACTTAACTCGGCTTCTAGCTTCTGCTATTACTTTAGCATAAGTCACGCCCTGTTGCTGTGCCTCTGGTTTCAAAGTCAGCACAATGGCCGCTGACCTCGGTAGACGGAGCTTACGAGCCTCGGAGCACGCTGGCAGAGTGCCTTTCGCTGCGTTATTTCTTTTGGCCCCATTTCCAGCCGCGACATTCCACGAGCCTTTCGTAGATTTGGGGGCCGGTGGAGGTGGGCGCGACGCTTCGGAGACTTCGGGTTTTCTGGAAGCAGAGGCCTCAATGGCGGCCAGCGTCTGCTTCTTTGTCCTCCGTTTTTGTTTCCCTCCCTTTACAGAGCTGGGGGTGGGGTGGTCAATTATCGGCCCCGTGGGGTCGGTTGCCACTATGACCTTCAGCCGTGATCTTGGTGCTGGTGCAGAGGTGGATTTTGGCACCGTCTGGGTAGTCGCCTTTGTTGGTTGGGCTACGACATCACGCTCAGTTGGCCGCAGGGGTTCGGGCATTGGAGCCCCCGGTGCGTTGATGGATTCGAGAGTCGTTTGGCACCTCCTGTCTGTCTCCAGATGTGGCCTCGTAATAGCGTGCAAGGGGAGTCTCTCGTTCAGCTTGGCGTCCATCATTGTTCCAAGAGTAACCATCATGGCGCGAGAGAACTCTTGCAGGTCGCTGTGATTGATAGGCTGCTCGAGAGACGGCCCCCCGATCAGTGCCGGTTGGGAGGGGGCCGGACTGCCCTGGTTCCGGGACCTCTCCATATCACTTTTCAATTGGGCCATCTCCTCGCGAAGACTGGCCATTTCAGCCTTAAGGCGATCGTTTTGCGCCTGTAACCGCCTAGTCTCCTCCGAGATACTGCGAACACTGAACTCTTCGACGGACCTCTTGATTGAGAACGCCGCGTCTTTAAGGTCTCGCACGTGTGTGCCTTTTAAGTTTCCGGACGTCTTAGCCACCCTGACTATTATGTCCACGTCATCCAGCACCTGGGCCACCAGTTCCTGCGCTGATTTGTCAGCCGTGTCGCTAGCCGTGGATTCATACCGCATTCTGCGAGTTTTCCTGGCTGCGGCCACCACCGCCACCCGATCAGCAAGCTCGACTTCCGCCCGTAGGCGTAAGGCCTCCCTTTCCTCTTTAGCCTTTGCCATGTCGGCGGGTGAGCGGCCCTTCCCTTTCAACGCCTGAAGTGAGCTGCCACTTGCTGTGGATTGGCTAGACTCGCTTTCATTTTCCTGGAGGCGAGGCCTTTTTCGGGGCGCCTGCCAGAGCTTTTTACTCAGTGGCTGGGCACGCGCACCGGGAGATTGGAAGGCACTCTCCTGCTGCTCAGGTATGCCCGTCACCGCCGGCCCCGGCGGGTCTTCCGCGTCTGATCGGGGTACTGGGGAGTCGACGGATGACTCCCGCACCTCCTCTGGATCTCCAAATTTGAAGGGAGTGAGCACGTATTTGCGCGCTCGCCTCCCACCTTCCGTTGAGACATTTAGGGGCCTCGGAGCATTCACTCCGTTACCAGGGGTCAGCCGCTGTACCTCCGGGCCGGCACCGATAGGCGAGACGGATCGCACTGTGTGCATGGTCCCGTTTCTACCCTCATCCCGATTCCCGGGATCCACGGTCCCCTCGTCCAGCCGGGTCAGCACCACTCGGGCAACTCTTTCAAAGCAGGTCTCGTGCCCACCCTCCCGCAAAGGCGCCAGCGCGCTCTCCTCGTTTGTGGCATCACCCCGCTCCGCAAAAAAGGCCACCTGTTGGAGCGACCTCGGGACCTCGTCCACGGAGCGGTCGATATCCCGCCCTCGCTGTACGAAACGGCCCGAGCTGTCACGGGCTGGGCCGCTGGTATGCGCCCTCGGCGCGATCTGGATCTCGGGCGCGTTCAGGTTCAGTCGAGGGCTGCTGTCCTCCCCCTGCACTGGGGAACGTGGAAGGTTGACGCGAGGGCGAAAGAGTTTCTTCTCCTCCTCCGCTCGTTTGTTCGTCTCAAGGTTGGCCTCCGCCATCGGGGCGCTCACTTCCGCTGCCGCGTCAGCAATACCTCTGCTCTGAGCCGAGCCGGGTTCGCTTCCGTCTGCCTTCGTGGGCTTTTCTCCTTTTCCGCCGCCCCTCAGCCTTAAGGTGCCTGCGCAATCGGTGTCCGGTATGGATAAGCCAAAGTCGTGTTCACGAAGGCCGGCAACTGGCCGGCCTACGAAGCAGTTTTTGCCCCCTCCGTATACGACGGGGCAGCCACCCGCCGAAGCGGATGGACGGGGTTGGTTACCCGCCCGGAGATAATCAAAACTGCTTGTACTCATGTTTATAACCGCAATGCCTCCACATCGTCGTCTCTTTTTTCGGGGGTGAGCTCCCCCGCACGCTCGAGACTGGACTCCCTCCAGCCATGCATCCCATCGGCACGATCAGCTCACCTTGGGATTGGGGTAATTTATTATAGTGGTTGTCTTCCACGCGGCGCTACTCTCAATGAGCAGCGCCCCCGGTCCGCTCAATGCGGGTTACGGGTTGCCCGACGGGGAGCCGAAACTCAACCAGCAGTCGCACGAGGGCGACCGCCAGACCCGCCGCGCCGCGAGCCTTGCAGGCCCGCCATCCCACGCCGCCCGAAGACGGCCACTGGCCCTGGACAAAGGGCCCTACAAGCGAAAGGTGCGTCCGCACCGCCACCACTGCCCAGTGGCTGCCAGGTAGGCAACCGGGCTAAGACGGCCGCATCCCCTGCCACCTCAGATGAGCTGAGGCATGCTGGGAGCGGCCAACACCGAACATGGCACTAAAGCCCACGCAGGAGTGAACTCGACTGCATCTCCACGACTGTGACTGGTAGTTAGCAGAGGGAAGACAGCGATCGCGCAACTGAGCGGCTATCTCCCCCCTCCCAGGGTGCACCACAAGGAGGTCTACCAGCCCACGCACCCCTACCTTTTTTTTTTTTTTTTTTTTTTTTTTTTTTTTTTTTTTTTTTTTTTTTTTTTTTTTTTTATAGTGGGGAAATGCCTTTACGCATACCCGGCCTTGTAGAGGGAGGCCGGGTTATGTGGGACTCCCTGGGTGTAAAATATGCAGAATACCCACTAAAACCCCACTTGCGCCGCTTCGCCGCTAAAAACGGCGGGGACACGGGGACGCTCGCGCACTCATCCGCGTCCCCGCCAGCGGTTGCCCACTTGTGAAGTAGGCTTCAAGACTTCAAGGGGGGGAGATAACGCTCCGTCCCTTCCGGCATTTTGTGAGGCGCACTTTGCTTTGCGTCGGTGTGCCTCTCGTCTCGAGGGCTCTGACGTAGTGCAGCGGACGCCCTCTTGTCCACTGTCTGCTAGCCCCCCTCAGGGCGGTAATCGGCGCTCGTGCGCAGCGCGTCTTCGCCCCGGTCTTCGGCGGCGAGCGGGATCCGCTTCCGCTGCGGTTTCCCGGTCGCGCTCAGCCTGCTCCTTCTGCGCCATCACATCTTCGCAGAAGGAGAGAACTGTGTCCCACGCCTCTCGGCTCTGGACCATTGCCGCCACCACCGCCGGCAACGAGAGGTCCGGTCCCACCTCAGTCACGAGCAGCAGGCGCTGGTCGCTCCACGCTCGACACTCGGCCAGGGTGTGTTGGGCGGTGTCCTCGGGTGCACCACAGTCATGGCACACGGGGGTCGGCTCCCTCCCCACGACCTTCCACAGGAACCTCCCAAAACAGCCATGGCCCGATAGGATTTGGGTCAGCCTGAATGTTAAAGCCCCGTGTTCCCTCTCAGTCCATTCTCTCAGTACAGGGCGGATTGCCTGTATTGTGCGGAGGCCAGCTGTCGGCTGCTCGAGCCGATGTGCCCAGACCACCATCGCTCTCTGAGTGAGCTCGTTACGGCGAGCCTCTATTTCTAACGGGGCCGGCCAGTTCCCGTTTCCCCGTTCATCCCTTCGCCATCGGTACACGTCGGCCAGCACCCTGGCATCGATGTCCCAGGGTAGGGTCCCCGCTAGTGCGCACGCAGCCTCCGCCGATACGGTGCGATACCCCCGTATTGCCCTCTGTGCCATTGCTCTCTGCGGTTTTCGCAATAAGGCGACGTTCCGGCCATTGAGAGCGTCAGCCCAGACCGGGGCACCGTATAGGGCCATCGACCGCACCACTCCCGCGTAGAGGCGGCGGCACGACGCCTTCGGTCCTCCCAGGTTGGGTAGTATCCGCCCCAGCGCAGCCGCCGCTCCCATCAACTTCGGGGCCAGACGCTCGAAGTGAGCCCTGAAGTTCCATTTGCTATCAAGCACGACGCCGAGATATCGCAGCGCCGGCTTGATAACAATTGGAACGCCTCCCACCATGATATGGGCATTTGCTGGAGGTGCTCTCCGAGGCCCATAGAAGCAAATAGCTTCCGATTTTTGGAGAGCAACCTCCAATCCCAGTTCCCTGATGCGGCCGACCACTTGTGCCACTCCGGCCGTCGCCAGGACGGCGGCATCACGAAAGCTGGGTCCCCTGGCCGTCACCAACGTGTCATCAGCGTAGCAAAATACGCTGACTCCGCGAAGGTTTACCCCCCTCAGAACCCAGTCATACCCCACGTTCCATAAAAGTGGCCCCAAGACCGATCCCTGCGGGACGCCGCACTGCATCTGCTTCCTGTCCCACGTTCCTTGTCCCGGCCACACGATCGCCCGCTCATTGAGGTACGCCCGAATTATTTGTCTAAGATACCGGGGCACCCTGTGATACCTGAGCGCCTCATGGATAGTCTCCCAGGGTAAGGTGTTGAAGGCGTTGCGGATGTCCAGAGACACCGCCAGCACCACGTGACCCTGGGAGACGACCTCCTGTGCCAGTTCACGCACGCTTAGGATGGCGTCCACCGTGGAGCGGCCGCTGCGGAACCCGAACTGGTTCTCGGCTAGGTCCGGCCCCACACTCCGCAGGTGCCCGTTGAGGCGGGAAGCTATGACGCGCTCTAGTAGCTTCGCCACCTCGTCCAGCAGGACGATCGGTCTGTATGTCGATGGCGAGTCAGCCGGTCTACCTTCTTTCTTCAGCAGGACTAACTTCCCCGTTTTCCATGCTACGGGGAATCGGCCCTGCACCATGCACGCTGTAAAGAGGCGTAGCATGCGCTGCTCCATCTCACTTATCGCGAGGCCCCACACTCGTCCGGGCACTCCATCCGGTCCCGGGGCCGTGTTTTTGGCCCGCATCCGCAGCACCGCTGCCCCAAGCTCGCCAGGCGTGACGGGCGACGCCTCTTCCTCAAACTCCTCCACATTTGGCGGCTCCATCACCGGCGGTCTGTCACTTCCTCCGCCAGGAAACAGGGTTTCAACCACCTGGTTGAGAAACTCCGGCTGGAGGGTCTCTGTGAGAGGGGGGACCCATGTCCGCAGTTTGTCGCGTACAAGCTTATAGGGCCTGCCCCAGGGGTCCGCATTTAATGTTGCCAAGAACTCTTCTCTTGCCGCATCTATGGCGCGTCCAATGGCGACTTTGAGGGAGTCCTTGGCAGTCTTCAGCAAGGCATATGTGGCCCGTTCCGCCTCCTCATCTCTGCGCCGCCGTCTCCGCAGTCTGGTGTACTGGCGCCGCATGGCTGTACAGCCTTCGCGCAGCTGCGCGAGTTCAGCAGTCCACCAGTACACCTTAGTGCGTCGTGGGGGAGGCTGAGCGCGCGGCATTGCCGCATCGCAGACGTCCGTTATGGCTCCTCGAAACCATGACGCTTCAACCTCGACGTCCACTTCGCCGTCAGGCACAGGCAGCCAAGCCTGGACTATTGCCGCCTCTTTGAGCCGTTCCCGGTCTAATTTGCTAAGCGCCCAGCGCGGGCCGCTGCCAGTGATCGGCCCTCTAGGGTGAGTAGGACCGTTTGCAGTAGCTGGGGACGCAGTGATGTCGAACCGGATATAACGGTGGTCCGACAACGTCTCCACGTCAGTTAGCACCCTCCAGTCCTGGACACGGCGTGCCAGGGCGGCATTTGTGAACGTGAGGTCCACGATAGAGCCACCCTGTTGCCGCACGCACGTGTTAACTGCACCCCTGTTGGCCAAGACTAGGCCCGACGCTACCGCCCACTCCTCCAGAACCGCGCCGCGCACGTCCGTCACCGGGGCCCCCCAACGCACCCCTACCTAACCTAACCTAACCTAACCTAACCTAACCTTTTTTTTTTTTTTTTTTTTTTTTTGACCCAGAGAAATGCGTTACGCATACCAATACGTAATATGAGGCCTGCGGGGACAAGCCAGATATTACGCATTAGTTATGTGGGACTCTCCGGTCCAAACGAGGACCAGCCTACCCACTAAAACTCTGGGATGCTGCCTCCACCGTGCCCGAGTGGTGATGCCATGGGATCGCGAACATTTCACCACGACATCACCGGCACCATCGCCCTAAGGCGAACCCTCACCAAAAAGGCACACTGTAGCATGACCAGTGTGCCTTCCCGCACCGACCTCCCTACACCCCGGGAAGGTTAGGGACCAGCACCGACACACGGTGATCTGGTCCCACCCGCGCCACGGCACCGGGAGGACAAACGCCCCTACCCCGGCGCCCAGCGGGAGGACAAACGCCCCTACCCCGCAGCCCTCCGCAGCCGAAGCCGCCGGCCCCCCAGTGGGCCGTGTAATTTTTTATAGAGGTTTTCTTCCTCGCGACTGCAAGCCTACCGCAAGCGGGGTCTTCACAGTCCCCGGTCCGGACATCATCGGCCCTCTGCCTAGTCGGGATTACGGGGCCGTTATATTTGACGAGGCAAACGGTCGGTGCCTCGAACCGCACTACGCCGCCGAAGCGGCCCACCTTCGTCGGACCTGGGGATTTCTCCGTGGAGAAGTCCTTGGTCCGACACCCTCCTCCCCCCCTGACAGGTTATTGGTAGCCCGACAAGTGATCACTTAGGGTCCACTAAATGATCACTTGCCGTGCCTCCAGGACGCACCGGCCAAGACTCTACCCTTACCTGCGGATCAACCGGATCAACAGGTATTGGTAGAGCCCGGACACTCGAGGAGGTTACCTGTCTCGCGCCCCAACCTAACCTAACCTAACCTAACCTAACCTAACCTAACCTAACCTAACCTTTTTTTTTTTTTTTTTTTTTTTTTTTTTTTTTTTTTAACCCAGGGAAAATCTTCATAGATTCCATCGCGCTTTGGGGAAGCGCGATGGATATGCCGGATTCCTACCGGCTAAAAACCCTGGGGAGTACTTCTCACTGGCTTTGGCGGAGTCGCGGGAACGCTCTCGCACACATCCGTAGCTCCGCCAGCAGTTGTCCATCTCACTGGACCCAGCTTTGGGGGAATTGATCAAGTGTTCCCCCATCACCATCATTTGTGGCGTGCGTTTTTCATACGCACTCCTACCCTGGGACCTCGATCCAGTGGGCGACAGTTGTCCCCGTGCCTGTCGCCCGGAGGTCCTTGCTAAGGGGGCAGCCGGCGGTCGTGCGCCAGCCTTCTGCGCCCAGGACGCCTACGGCGCCGTTGGTCGGACGCGTTGGAGACCTCCCTGACTCGTTCGGCCGTCTCCTTCTGCCGCATTACCTCTTCGCAAAAGGAGACAGCCACCTGCCACGATCTCTCGCTGTCGACCATGGATTGAATCACGGCCGGCAGCGAGATGTCGGGGCCCACTGTAAGTGAGAGGCGAGCCCTCTCCTCGGCAAAGGCGGGACACACTTCCAGCGTGTGCTGTGCTGTATCCTCCGCCGCTCCGCACTGGTGACAGGCGGGTGTCGGTTCCCTCCTTGCGATCTTCCACAGATACCTTCCGAAGCAGCCATGCCCCGTGAGTATCTGTGCAAGGTGGAAGGAAACCGAACCCCACTTTCTATTGAGCCATCCCTGCAGGACAGGCCGCACTGCCGTAATGGTCCAATGGCCAGCACTCGGCTGCTGCAGAGCTTCCGTCCACTTCCGGAGAAGAGTTTGGTGGGCGGCTTCTCTCCATCTCCCTATCTCGTCTAGGCCTGGTTGGTCTCCTCTGTGGCGGGACTCTGCTAACACTTGCAACTTTACTGGGTTAACACTAACCTAACACTTGCAACTTTACTGGGTTAACACTAAAATGATGATTATGACTCTGTTGTCGTCATCAGCAATTCAGAAATATGTTACTGTTAATGGTGTTTAACTGTTAAAACCCATTAACACTAGCATATTTCTGATTTGCTTTTATACTAGATATTTCATTGTTGCATTGCTGGGTGTTCTTGCCAAAGATATAGTAACATTGTAATATGGCGTGTTTTCAATAATCCTGATCTGTGAAGTAAGTGATTTAAAGAATATTTATAGCACAAAATTGAGCTAACCAACTCCTGCAATATCTATCTTTTGCAGGTTTTATGTTATTATGGTTCCTTGTCATTATGTAAGATGATCTAACTAAGATTTTAATATGAATGTCATTGCCTGTCAGTTGTAGTTAAGCAGGAAGCGGAGTGCTTGGATGTCAATGTCGAGTGCATGAAGCAAGAGCCCTCATGGAAGGAAAGCTTGGGCTTGTGTGGAGTGAGCGAGGCGGCCATACAGGCTGGCCTCTATGTTAACCATGTGCTAAAGGACGAGCTTGTGCTGGGGCCGGAGTGTATACAGCGGCCTAAAATAATCAATGCATATCAAGGTAGCTATGTTCCTATAAGTCAGAAAATTATACATTTTACACACTACATTAAAAAAACATAAAGATTGCCCTACAAAAATCATAATAAACATAAAAACAAAAAAAGGATAGCTGTTGCGGAATGTTTAAAAACAAGGACTTAGTGTGCTCGCAGACAGTTTTACTCAAAATCCTCAAATATCTATTATATAAAAGTTTATAATAAATTGGATAAAGAACTAGATATTTACTCAAAACATTATCATGACTGCAAGACACTTATTATAAATTGGCTCAAAACCAAAACTTACGAAGAAACAGAGGTTGTAGTACCATAAATAAATAAACACAGACCCACGCACGCACGCACGCACTTAGATCCTTAGGTCATTAAAATGGTGTATTTATGATATAAATAATTTTGAATTTGAATTTTGAATATGAATATTATAAACTCTTGTTCTAATAAATTCAGTGTTATAGCTGTTTGTTTTTTTTTTTTTTAATGAATGAATGAATCGTTTATTGCATGTCACATTACAGATTAAAGGTGGAACATCTAATAAGGTAGGTAGGTTTACATGTGACGCCCTGCAAGGGCATAGCAACAGTAATATAAGCCTATAACTAAGGTTACTTAAATCTAGTTACTACGGACCAAAATTGTGCCAGTTTAAAAATCTTTTAGTACAAAGACTACTAATAAACATTCTTAATAACTTTTCTAATCGTATTTGTCTTTAAAGAAGTCATTTAAAGTATAAAAGCACTTGTGAACAAGAAAGATTTTTAAACTTTTATTAAATAAATTTGGTTTATCTATATTCTTTAAAAAATTCGGAAGGTGATTATATATTTTGATTGTCATGTAATGGGAATTTGACGTAACGAGTTTTAATGTAGAAAAAGGTAGTTTTAGTTTGTTTAGGTTTCGGTTCTTTTACTGCATGTAACATTATTTCAATCTTACGGATTGTGACAGGGGATAACATGCGCAGCAGGGAACGGCCCTTGCTGCGTGAGTGCCGGGTACTTCTCAAGCGCATCCCGCACCAATTGGTGGAACATGTTGTAACTCATAACAATATGCCTGCAAGCAGGGAACAGGATGAGGGCAGCTCATGTGTGGCGAACCATGGTAAGGTGTTTTTCAAAATTTGTATGTTTTATTGGTTGTCTCAAAATGTTGTGGAGTAAAAATTATTAATGAGTATCCTCATTTTAAATAATTGAAAAATTTGTATGTATCTATATCAAAAAGTTTCTTTACAAATTTGTGTTGTTACAAGTATGAACACTTATTATTATTATTATTATTTATACACTAGCAGCTACAAGCTGATGCGTGTATATCACTGCACTTGTTATTTAAAATAATGTTTTTTTGTTTTATTTTAAATATTTGTCCAGTCTATTTTTGAAGCTATTTACTGAAGGGGCACTTATCACTGTCTCTGGTAATTTATTCCACTCACGTACTACTCGATTTGGTAAAAAATGCTTCCTAGGATTGCTTGTACTGGATCCCCGAGTAATCTTTAAGCTGTGGCCTCTTAGACGACGATTCTTACTCATTGCAAACAGAGTCTTTAAGTTAGATAGGTCATAATAATCATGCAGGATCTTATAAGTTTCTATGAGGTCGCCACACTGTCTTCTCCGCTCCAGGGTAGTCAAACCAAGATTGGTAAGCCTTTCTGCATATGGCATATTACGCATTCCATACACCATCTTGGTTGCCCTACGTTGCACCTTTTCAAGCATATTAATATCCTTCTGAAAGTATGGACTCCAAACTTGGTAAGCATATTCAAGAAGAGGTCTGATGTAACTTTGATAGAGCTTCAGAAATAAATCTCTATTAATTGTCTTGAATGTCTTTCGAATTAGAAACGTTAGTGAATTGGCTCTTTTAGTTATTTCAAGGATGTGCATGTCCCACTTCAGGTTACTTGTGACAGTTACTCCAAGATCTTTTTGTGTGTTCACTTTTACCAGGATTTGGGAGTGTATAGAATAAGGAAGATGAGGATTAGTGGGTCCAATATGTAGAACAGTGCATTTTTCAGAATTTAGTGACATGAGCCAGTCATGTGTCCACCGTACAATTCGATTCAGATCTTCCTGTATGATATTATATGTGATAAGAGGGTTTCCCATAATTTTCATATCATCAGCATAAAGCGACAGTCTTGAGTCGATGATTGTCTTAAGATCGGTGACAAATATTCCAAAACGGATCGGCCCAATGACGGATCCTTGCGGGACGCCACTAAGTACTTTAGTAGGCTCTGATAGCTCTTCACCTACTCTGATTCTTATTCTTCTATCACTGAGGAAATCTTGAATCCATTTAAGAAGCCGTCCACGGATTCCATAGTGTTCCAGCTTACTAATGAGCCTTTTTATAGGAACTCGATCAAAAGCCTTCTCGTAATCTAAGTATATTACATCCGTTGGTTGGTGCTTGTGTAAAGTATGATATTAATATTTCAACAATAATGACAAAACCCTTGTGTCAGTCACCAGCATTAATATCTGTCAAATCAAAGGCGGCAATAATATTTGACACGTCCTGACTGCCCTACAAATAATCGTGTCACATATTTATGCGCGTTTTGTTGTGGATATTATTTTTTACGAGTTTGTACATAAAAGCCAAAATGCAACTCCACGTTGCACAATGAATCAAAATCAAATATTTTATTCTGCAAATAGGCCACAAGGGCACTTTTACAAGTCAATACATGAATTATACAATTAAATAAATTGACACTAATAATAATTATGTTTGTATGTAGTATGAATGAATGTAGTTTATTCACTATAAACGTATGGTATGGTACAGGTTCAGGTGTTACAGTATGATAGTATTCCTAATATGAAAATTGTTAGAATAAAAAATCTAATAGAATTTAATACAAATAAAATGTCTCAATATTATTACAGTTTTAATAATAGTGGCTTATATGGAATAAATAAATAAATAAAAATACACTTACTCTACATATGTTTTTAGGGTTCCGTACCCAAAGGGTAAAACGGGAGCCTATTACTAATCCATCTGTCTGTCTGTCTGTCCGTCCGTTTGTCACCAGTGAACTGAACAGTGATAGACATTTGAAATTTTTACAGATGATGTATTTCTGTTGCCACTTTAACAACAAATACTAAAAACAATATAAAATAAATATTTAAGGCAGCTCCCATACAAAAAGCTTTTAAAAAGTTCCTATTTGTGTTCATCAGGTGCTGGGTCTCAAAATGTATGAGCAACTAAAATCCGACTCGCACTTGACTAAAACTCTACTTGATATTCTACTTAATACTTATTCGGTTTGTGTATTATTGTCCCCCAATATTTATTTATTTATATTATTTAACATTCTGTTTTTTTTCAATAAATAAAGAAATTCAATTTTATTATTTCTTTGTCACATTAAATACATTTTTACATTTAAATAATGAGAACCTCGTGAAGGCCGAGAAGCACAAGGCTAGCAAGTACCTAGACCTGGCACACGAGGTAACCGCCATGTGAGATGTTAATTCGTCGATCGATGTCCCGATAGTCGTCTCTGCGAACGGTCTAATTACGAAGAGTCTCGACCAACATCTTAAGGGACTCTCGCTAGATGGCTGGGTCAAGGGTTAGATACCGAAGGCGGTACTTCTGGACACGGCGCGGATAGTCAGGAGGTTCCTCTCTCTGTCGCCCTAACCACCGGTAGCTTAGGCCCCGCCTCGCTGCTGGCGGCATTCTAGGTTAGGGTTTTTATAATGCTTTTATATTTTGTATGTATTTAAATATTTATTTTATATTGTGTATTTTGTGACTTGTCCAAGGCATTTGATGTAATTAATGGATAAGTTCCATCACTACGGAATACGAGATTTGCGCCACGAATTGATCTCATCATTTTTGTCCGACCGGAGACAGGTTGTCAAGTTATCCGCGGGCGGAAAACGATTGAAATCTAGTGCTGGCAGCGTGAATATAGGAATTCCTCAAGGTTCAGCGTTAGGAAATACCCTCTTCATAACGTTTATGAACGACCTTCCCGCTGCCATCACGGCTGGCCTCTCAGTCTTATTCGCGGACGATACCACGGTGGTAGTTAGTGCGCGTACATTTGAACAGCTTGGGGAAAAGGTTCATGACGGATGTGATCAACTGCAGAGGTGGTTTTCTACCAATGGCTTACTCTTGAACATAGCTAAATCCAGCAGCATGGTCTTCACAGGCCGCAAAATTTTAATTCCCCCGTGTGTAGCGAACAGCCCTATGCCGATAAGTGATGAATGTAGGTTCCTTGGCTTCACTCTGGACTCTAATCTTAACTGGAAGTGCCATGTGGACAAATTATGCGATAGATTGAGTAGTGCAGTCTTTGCCTTACGTAAGTTAAAGCCAATGTGGCAATGTGCAGTGTCTACCTACCCTCCCATTTCCAAAATCCTAACTCGCTGCCATCGACGCTCGGGCGATTCAGTGTGCCCCGGTTCTTGACACGTCGCGCGCATTCGTCACCGACTTTTCCAAAATAAACTAAAAAGGGTGAAATATAGACATCCTCCGTATCGCGAGTGACTACTGATATTGCTAGGCCCTGAAACGTTTGTGAATCGAGTGAACAGTGCACTGTAAATGGACTACCTAAAGGCTTCAGGCGTGAGTACCTTCCCTTAACTCTCCCGCACCCCTTTAGACATTGCCACAATATCATCTCCGATGATGCCTTGAAGCAGGTTTATTTTGCCCATTTCCATTCGCTGATGTCGTACGGCACACTCATCTGGGGAAACTCAACGGATGCCAACAGAGTTCTGCTCATGCAGAAACGAGCCGTGCGTGCGATGATCGGGGCAAAATCCAGAATTTCATCTAGGAACCACTTTTCAAGACATGGTATTGTGACACACTACTCTCTCTATGTATTCGAAATTATAATGTTCGTAAAGACCAATCTTTCTGATTTTAATAGAGTAAATGTGATTGGCAAAATACTCCGCCGCACAGGGCGTTTGAGAACAGTTCCCCGTCGCATGGCACTTGCAGGCCTCGACGCCGCCTGAAACACCTTTTATTGGAAAATCCATTATACTCTGTTAAAGAGTATATGGATATGGACATGTAAATAATTATTACTGGTGTTTGTATTGAATCAATTTAATTTTAAATGTATTTATATGGACATTAATTATTTTTTAACTGGCTTGACGATTCCAAATGGAAGATGCATTTGTTTTTCTTTTTACTTTTTATCGTTTATATTATTTTACCTTTGTTATCATTATTTTCCTTGTTATGACGATCATGATAGCAATTCGTATAATTTTGACATGTATTCAAATTTATATTGTAATTCCTTATCATGAAATGAAATAAAAAATCTAATCTAATCTTATATTTTTATATTTTACTTTCATAAATATATTTTAAAAACCTAGTTTAAGTTAAAAGATAAATAAAGAGAATAAAACTAAAAAAAACACTGTTTACTGACTTTTTTATGTGTCTGTACACAATTACCAAGCTGCATGCCAAGTTTCACCTTTCTTTTTTTATTCTACCGTTTTGTCGGCGTAATTGATATGTATTTGTATACACATGCCAATTAACAACTAATATTGTACGCCCGAAATGGGCAAACTGTTGATACCTAGTACCTCTCAATGTACTTATGACACGAGATCTTATGTACACAGTTTTGACAATAAATGATATCTATCTAACTTTCCAGTAGTAGCGGTTATTACCGAGCTAAAGCTGCAGACGGACGTACAAGGCAAAACTGTAAGGGTTTTTTGTATGTTACGGAAGCCTAAAAATCACCTTTGAGTGTAGAAGATAGTGTGAAAACTTATTATCGCCTTTGAAAGAAGTCGTAAATAGAATGCTTGAGTCAATATATCACCGCGCTACTAAATGTATTTTGTAATGTTATTTCCTTACATAGTTTGAGAAAAGCTTTATTATTTACCTTGGCGGAAATCAGGGCTGCTTGACTTGACTATTGGATGACAAGGGCAACCCTTACTATCTGTGCCTCGCGAAAATGTATCATGTCTCAAAGATGCAATGAAATATTGACTTTATGTTCGTTATAATAAGCCACGAAGTACCACATTTCGGGTGCGGCGAAACGAGCGGCATATACTGAAATTTCATACAAAATTGAAGGCCGAGGACGGCACAGAGATCGTCTTGTTTTCGTATCGCGGCGACGGTGAAAACAAAAGAAAGGGAGCCGGGCCTTTTTTTATCTCTCTGCCTCCAAAGCTAGAGGTCCCGGGTTCGAATCCCGGCCATGGCATTTATTTGTGCATTTAACACGGATATATGTTCTTGGGTTTTGGATGTTTTCTATTTACTTAGGTATGTATTTATTATAACAGATTATTTTAACAGATAATACTTTACTTAAAAAAAAATAACTTTAAATAGAAACTGAGCAGTCTTTTCATATAATTCTTTTGTTTTCATTTACCGAACAAAAAATTAATTGTTTAATTCGTCTAAAAATCATCACCATGTGCCTGACAAGACGTTTAACACTATCTATCATGTCATTCATGTCAACAATTATTTGTCTTAAATGTCATTATGATTCGGCGGGAAAACTGCAAATGTTATTAGGATGGGAATTGGGCCTGTCGTGTTAAAACTAGTCAAGAAAATCCACCCATTAGGGTAGTTAACTAATACTAGCCTTTGATAAGCGAGTTAAATTAATTTTAAAAGCAAGCATGAACAAAAGAAAACTTTTCTTACCTATCAATCAGACTGAAAATAACATGACATTGACAATCAAGTATTTGATTTGTCGACGTGAAGGGGCCAGTTACAGTTAACTGGTACGTAAAAGAGGTACCAGAATCTGTTCAATGAGTTCTCATTTAATAATCACATTAACAGGGTGTTTTTACGTAACAAAATTGTTTTTCAGTTTTCTCCAAAATATATCCTAAAAGCTATAATATTTCATACTGAAATATACTCCAGGGACCGAGTACTATCAGCTTTAAAAATATCTGCAGCTAATAAATTAACACCTTATATAAGTATGTATATCGTCGTCTAGTACCCATAGTACAAGCTTTGCTTAGTTTGGGACTAGGTCGATTTGTGTAAGATTGTCCCCCAATATTTATTATTTATTACTAAATCCTTAGAATTTAATTTGGGTTTTTCTTATAATTTTCGAATTTTATTAAATTTTTTGAGAATGCCGCTATGTAAGCTTCGGCGGGAATGGCAATTCATAGACGCGTATTTTCTGACAAAAACTGAAAATCAACTTCTTAAAAGTCGAACGCGAAATTTATTTATTTACCTTAATTACCGACGTTTCGTCACGAACCCGTGCAACCGCACCGGACATGTTCGCGGTAGAAACTGACGTCCCCGCGAGTTGTCAACGGAGATATGGATACACGACATTTAACTGAGTGTTGTGGGTCGTGCCCTAGACAATTAGTAGCACAGTGAGCGGGTAGACAACTTTTTCCAGTTCTACCCTTCACATTTTTATAAACGTTTGTGGGGTAATTAAATACTGTGTATCCATATCTCCGTTGACAGCTTGCTGGGACGTCAGTTTCTGCCGCGACCATGACCGGTGCAACCCGTGTCAAACAATCGGTAATTAAGGTAAACAAATAAATTTCGCGTTAGACCCGTATACAAATATTTTAACAATGTGTATAAAGCGCGAGAGTTTAATTTTATATTGAAAATCAACTTGTCCACGAATTGCTTTTTCCCGGCCTATTAAGAAAACCACTTTACATACCTCGGCGGGAAATATGGGGTTGCCCGCCTCAGAACTATCCGGCCTCGCTTAGCTCGGCCTATATGTCTTCGGCCGGCAACCCCTTTCGTCCAGGCCTCTGCAGTAATATACTATTGTAGGAATATCGACTTGACAGTTCATATCACTTTTGTTTGGCAGCAGGAAGTCGGCCGCTGGTGCGCGAGTGCCGGGTGCTGGTGTCGCGCGCCGACGCGGCCGCGTGTCTTGCCCCCGCCCCCGCCCCCGCCACACCCCGGGCCCCCCGCCGCCCCGCCCCGCCCCGCACCGCCACACACCTAAACACTTACGTGTGCGACGCTTGCGGCAAAACGTACCGATACAAACTTTCTATAATACGGCACATTACGATGCACCTGCGGGACAAGTCTGAAATGATACCAAAAAAGGCCAAGTTCATTAACTACTACCAACTTACCGGCAAGTCATATTCATGCGAAATATGTAAAAGGGCGTTTAAACTGCCTGGGTATTTGAGAGACCATAAAAGAACTCACACGGGCGAACGGCCCTTTTGCTGCCCAATATGTAAAAGACAGTTCGCGGATTCGGGTAATCTAAAAAAACATGAAATTATTCATACAGGACTCCGGCCACATTCCTGCGACTTGTGTGACAGGAAGTTTGCGCTGTTGTCGACTCTACAAGTGCACAGGAGAACTCACACCGGCGAGAGGCCTTACTGCTGCGATATATGTAACAACAAGTTCACCCAGTGGAGTAATTTAAACAGACACAAACTCACTCACACTGGGGAAAAGCCTTTTTTCTGTGATATCTGTAACAAAAGATTTGCTGACTCTGGTGATTTAAAGAAGCATAGTTTATTAAATAATGATGAAAAATCGTACTCGTGTGAATTATGTAAGAAAGCGTATAAGCAGTTGAATAATTTGAAGACGCATAAACGAATTCACACTGGAGATAAACCATTCTGCTGCATGGTGTGTCAAAAGAAGTTTATGTTTCCAAATCAGTTAAAGGCGCATAGTCGAACCCACACAGGAGAGAAGCTAGAAAAAAAACATGCCTGCGAAATATGTAAAAAGAAGTTCCCGAATATAAATAAATTAAAGATCCACACACGATACCACACAGGAGACAAGCCGTACTCGTGTGAAATATGTAACAAGAAATTTACTCAAAAGGGTCATTTGACAACACATAAAGTAATCCACACTGAATTGAAACCTTTCTCTTGCGTAACATGTAACAAAAAGTTCAAGCACTCGCGTACTCTCAAAACACATCAACTTGTTCATACGGGGGAAAAACGGTTTTCCTGCACAACATGCAAAAAAGCGTTCAAACAACCAGGTGCTTTAAAGGTACACGAAGGAATTCACTCGGGGTTGAAGCCTTATTCTTGTGAAATATGTAAAAAAGAGTTTAGGCAGTTGTTTAATTTACAAACACATAAACGATATCACACAGGAGAAAGACCTTTCTCGTGCGAAATATGCAAAAAGAAGTTTGTAGAAAGTGGTCATCTGAAAAAACATAAACTACTTCATACAGGAGAAAAGCCGCTTCTGGGCATCAATATAAGAAACATAAACGGACGCATGAGCGATAATCATAATCAAAATATTTTATTCAAAATAGATTCATGCAGAACACTTTTTGAACGTCAGCGGTTGTACGTACATTAGGTATACAATATTATATATTTAATTATTTACAGTCAGTATAGGTCGTCGGTAGTCGTCTGGTAAGAGGCACATTGAATATATGCGTCAAGCTAGAGCGCTCGCGACTGATGAAGTCTACGCTCCGTCCAGCAGCAGTCCAAATCCAAAACCCTGAGAGCTTTCAGCTGGAACTCCAAAACCATTTCGATTGTCTAGGCGGCGACGTGGACGAATTCAACGACGGGTTTGTGGAAGCTGTCCATAGCATTAGGTTAAGTTCTTTAAGATTAAAATAGAATAGAAGAAATTTATTCAGAAAACGCTTACACACAATACAATACAAAAGAAATGTAAGTTTATTATTAAGCGTCACTGAAAGGGTCTCCAGTCAGCTTAATGTCAAGATACCACTTAAGGATCTCGACGCTGGTCTTCCGTAGAAACCCTTCCGAGAGAGCGCAACTACGCGCTAAGGCCCACCGGACTCACAGAGTCAAGATGCTTTCTATCTGCACTCAGAGGCTCATCGAGGAAAGGAATGAGATGATTATGCAGTCTTCGGCCGATGCGACATTATACAGGCAGCTCAATAAACAGATCTCCAAGTCCCTTATCCGCGATCTGCGCCAATTCAATACAAATCGTATTGAAGAGGCCATCGAGCAGAATAAGGGCTCTAAAGTGTTCTCAACAGATCTGTCTATTGGGCAGAGCCAGCTCGCCAAATTAAAAACTGAAGATGGTAGAATCGTTTCATCCAAACGTGAGCTTCTGAGTGAGATAGAGCGCTTTTATGGACAGCTATACGCGTCAACTAGGAAACCCGAAGTTGGTCTGACGGAAGATCCTAGAGCTAGATTAACCCGGCACTATACCGAAGATATCCCGGACATCGGCCTGTACGAGATTAGAATGGCTCTTAAACAGCTAAAGAACAATAAGGCACCCGGTGAAGACGGAATTGCAGCTGAACTCCTGAAGGCGGGTGGAAAACCGGTCATTAGGGCCCTTCAGAAGTTGTTCGACTCTGTCTTACTGGAAGGAAAAACTCCAAAGGCATGGAATAGAGGTGTGGTGGTGCTGTTCTTCAAAGAGGGTGACAAGTATAAGTAAGTATCAGTAGTTCTTCAGTAAGGAAGAACTACTGACCGATGTCTATAAGCTGTTTTCAAGAGTCATTACGAACCGTCTCGCACGCAGGCTAGATGACTTCGAGCCTCCCGAACAAGCCGGCTTCCGAAGAGGCTTTAGCACCGTAGACCATATGCATACGCTCCGTCAGGTTATACAGAAGACTGAGGAGTATAACCTGCCCCTCTGTTTAGCGTTCGTGGACTACGAGAAAGCCTTCGATTCGATTGAAACCTGGGCTGTACTACAATCTCTCCAGCGGTGCTATGTCAGTCCGACTCCAGGACCGGAACTCGGAACCTGTTCCGTTGCAGCGGGGAGTCAGGCAAGGAGATGTTATTTCTCCTAAACTGTTCTCCACTGCACTGGAGGATGTTTTCAAGACTCTGGACTGGAGAAGGCTAGGCATCAACATAAACGGCGAATACCTCACTCACCTTCGGTTTGCTGACGATATAGTAGTCTTGGCTGAGACCATGGGGGATTTAAGTACAATGCTTAGTCACGTCGGTAAAGCCTCCTAGCGAGTTGGTCTAAGGATGAACATGGATAAGACGAAGATCATGTCAAATGCCCATGTAGCACCAACCCCCGTAACGATCGGGCACTTTACGCTCGAAGTTGTAGACGATTACATTTACCTAGAACAGACTGTCCAGGTAGGTAAGTCCAACTTCGAGAAAGAGGTTAATCGTCGAATCCGACTCGGCTGGGCAGCGTTCGGGAAGCTACGGCACATCTTTTCGTCCAATATTCCGCAGGGTCTCAAGACGAAAGTCTTTGACCAGTGTGTGTTGCCAGTGATGGCATATGGTACTGAAACGTGGTCGCTTACTATGGGCCTCATAAGAAGGCTCAAAGTCACCCAAAGAGCACTGGAGTGGGCTATGCTGGGAGTATCCCTGCGTGATCGCATCAGGAATGAAGTTATCCGCAGCAGAACCAAGGTAACCGATATAGCCCTTCGAATCGCTAAACTTAGTGGCAGTGGGCGGGATACATAGCACGTAGAACTGATGGCCGTTGGGGCGGCTCGAGTGGAGACCACGTACCGAAAGGCGTACCGTAGGCAGGCCCCCAACACGGTGGACTGATGACCTGATAAGGGTTGCGGGTGTCCGCTGGATGCGGGTGGTGCAGGACCGGTCATTGTGGAAGTCTTTAGGGGAGGCCTATGTCCAGCAGTGGACGTCTTTCGGCTGACATGATGATGATGATGAGTCAGTTTAGGTATAGGTCATTTAACCATGTCTTTATCATCTAAGTATTGGCTGAGTTTATAATATGCTTTCTTTTGCAACATTAGCTTTTGTAAACACATCTCTGTCCGAATCACGGATTTTTTAAAATTAAAAATGGGATTGCTCTTGGCCAGCATCTAGCCAGGGGGCAAAGACGAGGCCGACGATGAAGCGAGCTCACCCAGAAGATGCATTTTCTCTCGTGCCTTTAAAAGGTCCAGTATATGGCGCGAATTGCTCGTTTTCGTAGAACAAAAATCGACTCGATATCTGCTGCTCTGACATATAGTAACATGCCGTAACACACATGACACTATGAAAGTAGCTAAAATAGACAAGTCTTGCAGTGGCTACGTCAGTGAGTAGTCTAATCTTTTTTACAGCGTATACAGCTGAACTTAATCTTTTGGATAGAACTGCAGTATGAGGTCCCCATTGAAGTCTAGAGTCTACTGTTATCCCCAAAAAAACTGCACTGTCTATTATTTGTAACATTTCATTATTGATTCTCAGTCCTTGTATCTGATGGTTAATGTTTGGTAACTTGAAGTGTATACATTTTATTTTATTAGCATTTAAAGCGAGGTTGTTAGCAGTGAATCACTCATGAACCAGTTGATGACATTATTTATTTCGTTTACGTTCTGGGATGACCTGATGAAAATGAGTGAGGTGTCATCTGCGAAAATAATTATCCTACACGAACATCTGTGTAGGATAATTATTTTCGCAGATGACACCTCACTCATTTTTAAAGTAAGTCATTGTCGTAAACTAGAAAAAGGAGCGGACCTAATATCGAGCCTTGAGGCACGCCGATTTCAACCACAGATCCCGCCGACCTAGCCCCATTCACCATAACTTTCTGAACTCTGCCTCATAAGTAAGATTGTATCATCAGTTTCATAGCTCTCCCTTTAAGTCAGTGATTGGTCAGCAAGGTCAAATGATCTACACAATCCAACGCCTTCGATAAGTCACAAAAGATAACGATGGCGTCTTTCCTTTCCTCCCATGTTTCGAAAACATTCCTGATTACAGCAATTCCCGCGTCAGTAGTGGACCGTCCTCTGGTAAAGCCATATTATTATTGTTGAGAATGAAACGATTTGTTCCCATTAAAGTGTGAGTCATTTTAATTTTTCAAAAATCTTACTTACAAGTTGGAAACTGGCTGACACTGGCAAGATGGAAACTGGCCTGTAGTTACCAGGGTTTTTGGTGTCACCAGCAATACTAGCAATTACTTTGCTTTCCTTCATCAGGTCGGGAAAGACGCCTTCGTCCAAACACTTATTGAATATAAAAGTCAAGTGAGGTGCGTTAATCCTGCGAAATGTGTAGAAACCTTGTGTTTTGTTGTTCCTTGAACATAATGTTTAAGAAGAAAATAAGTAGTTATTTATTTAGCACGCATAAAATATTAAAAACAGATAAACATATTTTAAATCTTAAGTGCAGTATTTCAATACAAATGTTTATACAGTTATAAGAATGATACATAAAATATTTCAGTTTCCTGCATCCAAATGCGTGCAAATTATTTAATATTAAAAATACATTTAGATACATTATAATTTCATTAAGGAAGGCTTGACTTCCGGACTCGTGATGCTCACGCTCGGAGACGCTCTGTTTGGATAGATATTAGATAAAGTAGAACGCCAATATCTGCCTATTTAAGTAAATGTTATTTTGTGTGCAGGCATCTGTAACAAAAATCATTAAGTCTGTCTAGTAGTCGCGTCTAGTTATTTCAACGTTGTTACTGATATAGCAACAATTGGTCTGTTTTGTGCCCATTTATTGGATTTTGGCCAGCAATAGGCAATTCACCTTATATAACTAAATATAAACAACAAATAAAACCATGTGGGCCTCCCTTGTTTTTTGTTGTTTAGCTATTTCTATACGAGATACTAAAATTAGATCTCACAGTAGAGGATCATACAACTAAGTTAACTCATGTTGTTTGCGACTATAAATTAAATGGAATGTATATTAGATTAGTTTTCGAAAGTTAAGTTGTGTCTTAAATGTCTTAGCAAAAACAAAAACCCATGTACAGTATTTCCCATTGGCTAAATTCGGAATACGACTCGTATTCCGACTTTAATCGATGGGAAATGATTGTTTACTGCATCTGTATACTAAATGACAAGCAATTTAGCTTTTGTTCCTGTTTGGTCGAGTCCGGCCACAGGTGGATTTTTACCTCATTATCGCATAATTTTAATGAAACAAGACTGCAATATTTTTATAAATACGTAATTGTACTTAATCAATTTTGTAGTTTCTGTTTAGGGTATAAATGTTATTTTGTATATTTGCATTTAAGAAGAATGTAGAAGTTTTGAGGTTTACTGGAGGCGACACTGTCACCTTGACGAAAGCTTCTTAATCAATAAAGTATAAAAAAAGCATTGAGCAATAAATGGATTCTAGGAATAATATTAAATAATAAACAATACAATAGAAATATTTTTATTGTATACCTCAACAAATTAATATACATATATGTATAGGTAGGCACCTAAGGCAGGGGGGCGACACGGCCTATCGGTGTGAGTCGAGCGCCGGTGACCTTGTAACGTCACGTCTGTTGCATAGGGTTGGCAATGTAGCTGCCTTGGCAAGAGGAAATAATGTTTATTCAATGATCATGATATTCATCAATCAAACACCGGGAAGCTAGTCAAATTTAATCTATAAGTTTTCATTACAAACAGACAGACAGATGCACTGAGTCAGGAGAAAACTTACTAAAAGCTCGTAAAATAAGTACCTACAAAACTTCTCATAATATGGAAACTTACTTTTCTTGTGTAAATCTAAGCTTCACATGAATATAATTGTATGCTAAAATAATAACAATAATATAAAAAATATTTTTTTAAACCTCAATCCATAGAAATTATGTGACATGAAATGAAGTCATTCACTGCGACCGCGACACCCGCGTTAAGTATAATTTGAAAGATTCAATTGACATTTCATCTATTTCGCCATTTCATTTTTTTTTGTTTAATTTATTCCGAAGATGTAGGTACTTCTTAATGTATTGCAAGTCAAAATGCATCCATAGTCCATACTCATACCAACCTTTCGTCTTTCTTTAGTCTTTCGAATTAAAAAACGGATTTGAGGTGAAGTCTTAATTCTAAATGTAGGGAAGGACACAACATATAAAATTTATAACTAATTTATCTGGATCGGTAGGTAGCCTAAAGTAGCTTTTCCCTTTGTGGCTTTTGGTATTACTGTCACAACCGTAGATACAGAAATAAAAAGCTCCAGCCATAGTTGATTACATTGAATTACAAATGATAAATTCTAACGAATTTCAAGTAAAACTACACGCCTGCTACCGGCTGATCTATCTCTGTTGTGTGAGCGCACGTCACGCGAGCGAATGTTGAAGCGAGCGGCACCCCTGCGATTCATCTTGCCGCGACTAGCTGTCCACACACCGCGCGCCCCTCGCGCACCCCCGTTCACGTCCGGACACGCACACATAGCCGCGAGACGGGTTTACAGCACACATGCTTCGGTGTCGCTTCTTGTTACGTTAGTATATATCTTCTTTGCCTAAGGTCAGATAAAAGTGAATAATGCTTTCCTATCGGCTAAACTCGGACCGTTCAGTCCGTTTCCCAAAACATCCGTTCCCGTCACTATCTTTTCCTAAATAATCAGTTTCCCAAAATGTGCTTTTCCCAAAAGATACGTTTGTCTTGATATCCGTTTCCCATAACGCCCGTTTCCAAAACATCCGTTCCCGCCACTATTTTTTCCTAAATAATCCGTTTCCCGATAAATATTTTTTACCCAAATGATATATTTTTAAAGAGGTAGGTAGAAATTAGGCGAGTCGACGGAGCCTCGCTACGCTATTTTTGGGCGGTTTGCCCTCTTGGCCTCTAAAGCGACCCAACGAACCTAACCTACCTACTTATTGACTTTGTGTTAGATCCGTCCTAGTAAAAAATAGGTTAGGTTCGTTAGGTAGCTTCAGATGCCCGAAGGGGAAATCGCCCAGAAGTAGGAGCCCCGCGTAGCGGGGCTTCGTCGACTCTAAGAAGGAATGTTTTCGGATTGACAGTGAATGAGAACAGGGTGTTTTGACATACTGATGCGATGAGAAACGGGTCTTTTGGGAAACGGGCAGAACGTACCGAAAGGAACTCTGAAAACGGCTAGAGCCGCAATCACCTCGCCTTGATAAGGGTAGGATAGGTATATCTCGGCCGTCACAGGTGTGTAGTGTGTACTGCCCCTGAGCCCGGCTCACTAATGAGTTCCAGTTTTATACATATTGGCTCCTGCTGTTCATTCTGTGGCTCCTCCTGAACACACAACGTCTCCTGTACCACATACATTGGATCTTGTTTGAGATACGCCACTTCTTGTACCGCATACATTTGCTCTTCCTCGACACACAATGGCTCCTCCTATACAATCATTGGCTCCGATTCCAAGCATTCCGTATTTTATTGAAACTCTGCTTTCAATTTAAATTGACCTTCAAAGTCAATAAGTTTTGTATATATGGACTCAAACTGTCGAGCCGTGGGATTCTCAGAAAAACTACCGCGGCTTCTGACGTTGGAGAGTAGCACTTCTATATGATCTCGACTTATCTTATGCAGTGGAAGGGAACTTAGACCCGAATCAGTATTTAAAATTAAATCGTTAAATAAAGCTTTTGAGCTTGAGATACAAATGAGGAAGCCGAGAAATCCTGTACAACGAGGAATTTTCAATATGTGAACACGTTCAATTTGACCTTTCCGGTTTTTAACATCGGCAAATAAATGCATGATTAGCTGACGGCAGTGCTCCAAACATTCAAAACATTTTTCGTAGTTTTTCAAGCACATGGCTCTCTTGTAACCGGAACCACATGATTTCGAATCCAGAATATCAAACAGGTCATTAAAAAGCTTTAAAAATTCAGCAGTAGCACCGACACCCTTAAACGCTTGTAACTGTAACCAGCTTTCGCAAAGAGTTAAGGCATTGGCTACATTTTCTCTAAAGACTTGGGCTGCAGGACGGTCATTCATTAACTTGGTTTTGAAATCTATATGATTAAACCTTAATTTATTTGCTAGTTGAAACAATTCTTCTTCTTGCAGTTTATACAAGCAAGTGATATAATCCAAATTAACGACATTACCTTTTCTGTTATAAAAACATCTGTAAAATTCCAAAGTGTTTGCTACTAACTTTAACATATGACCGGGATCTAAAAAAAAGTGTATTCTTTGCCCCGTCGAATGATCGAGTATGGTTGTTTGCAAGTTGTGGGGGTCTATGTTGCAGCCCAACTCTTCAGCCATGCCGATGTTGGAGTTTGTTCCATCACACGTTAAAGCCTTTATCTCGACACCGTTGTTATGAACCAGCCGAAGTGCCGTCGTGACTAACTGTGCTCTAAATTTTGTAGATGCGCCTTTTATGAATAAGTAACCTATAGGCAATTTCCACGTTGAGTTAATGCCGACCAGTAGAAACACCAGCGCTTCGGTCGCGCTCGGCACTCCGTCCGTCGCGTGGTCGCACCCATAACTAACGTGACCGAGATGAAGTTGGCTATTCCTGTCCCATTCGGGGAATTCCTTGATCTTCATTTCGCCAAGCACTAGGGTACAGTATATATTTTGAGTCGGATTGGCTTCCTTCAATGATTTTAGTGAATTTAAGGCTTCCTGAGTGAATCCTGGCCGACCATGTCTATTTGCGTACCATTTGTTTATTGTCCGTGGATGTGGCAGCGATGTCTGGAATGTTTTTCTCACATAACGATATGCGTTTCGAGAGTAAAAGTGAAGTGTTAGTGCGAAGCACCGTAATTCAGGAGAAAAAGTTCGCCGCATTATCTTTCCAGTTTCACTATTATTAAATAGAGTTTGCATATGCTCTGCACTCTGAACACTAATGTTTTATAGAGTGTGTTTCTGCTCTTTATCTATCAACTTTTTTTCATCTGAAGTTTTCAAAAGCTCTTCTAATGAAGCCACTTTCTTTTTTAAATAAGGTGTTTTTGCCTGAATAAGTTTAACTTTATTTGATTGACATTCTGTTTCATCAATCTGTTTCCTTTTTGTGGGTGAAAATTCAACGGATTCATCTGGCGCACATGCTTGCAACTGCCCAGTCGCGTTTGTAACTGGATATTCAATCATAACCATTGTTGTGGATGTCTCATTATTTTGAGTCTGCCAATGGTCGCTTTCAGCCACTGTTTTTGAGGTATCCTAGAACAAAAACGAAATACATATATAAGTAAAATTCATTGATGTGATTTAGCCTAATTAACCCATAATCGCTAACTATATTTATTAGCTATTTTAGTGCTATTAGCTCAGGTGGGTATGGCGTCATTTATTAATCTTCTTCTATTGGGTAAACCTAATACCTATACTTCGCAATGTATAGAAATGTCGGGAACAAATGCTGCTGGTGCGCTTTGGCGTCCAAGCTGAATGTCTGTTGCAGGCCTTAGTCCATATATTTTTAAGTAGTATATTTTTGGGAAATCTGGAATTAACATACAAACACCAGTAACCACACCATATCATAATAATAACTGAATCAAAGCAGTATTACTAAAGGTAATTTTAACGGATGAGCATAATTCTATGTTATACATTTTTAATAACATATATCTATATTAATAATTTCGTGCAGGGGTACGGTAGACCCGAACGAGACCTGTCTCAAATTGAAGAACGTATAAAAATAACGATTTTTGAGTTGAACATATGTATCCGCAAAATTCGGATTGTCGCGTATTTTACATTAAAAAGTGTTAATTTTATGACGAAAGGTCGGCCATATTAAATTCGTTGGTTGACAGCACAGACTACTAAGAAGATACTGTTGACAGCGTTGGGTTGGGTACGTTCGGAAATTGTAAACTATGTTTGCGTCCGGTGTGTTGGCCAGGTTACTGGGCGTGGATTCGGCTAGCCGCGTCTGCAGCGTTTTGTTTTTGTAGTTTTCAAGCGTTCTATACACCTATCAGCCTAGCTAGCACTATAACTTATATCGTCACGTTATATGGCCGAAATGTATAAAAACGTCACATAAAACGTAACGGTATAAGCTATCGTGCTAGCTAGGCTGATTGTCACAACAACCGCCTTCAAAGCGAATGTATGGGGCCTGTTACATGGTTATTATTATCAGCCCGGCTAGTATGATAGCTTATACCGTCACGTTTTATGTGACGTTTCGGTACATTTTGGCCATATAACGTGACGGTATAAGCTATCATACTAGCCGGGCAGGTGATACATTCATATCACGATAAAGCCGGGTCCCCAGCGCCATTATTTTAATCGAACACAAAATAGGCGTGGCCTCAATGTTAAGGCCGGTCCACTGCACCAAAAATCCAACAAAACCTGTTTGATGTTTGCAAACAAGAAAAACATGGCGCTGGGGACCCGGCTTTAGTGTCACGTGAATATTGAAGCAGAATCCATACAAATTTGAAAACTGCGATAATATTGACACCCCAGTATTGTGATAATATTAATTATGTAAAGGACACCACTTGAATGTTTGCTGAGTCTGTCCGCCATCTTAAAGCTGTGTCTCTGTTTTGTTGTGACAAACTACCAGGTGACTTATGGCTTTTAAACGTCTAGCAAAATTCTATCCCTATCTCGCTCTATCTCATGACTTAGTAGTACTGGGGGTCTACTCCGAAACCCGAACTTCGTATGGTGCCGTCCCTTTCACTCATATAGTGTATGACAGGAGAGTGAAAGGGACGGCACCATACGAAGTTAGGATTTTGAATTTCTTAGTAGACCCCCAGCTCATGCCGTTCGCCGCGCTCGGACGTTAGAGGTGCTACCGCAAACCGAAAACGAAGTATCTGCCTCTCTCTCGCACATGTAGATTCGAACGACAGAGAGGAAAATAGTTCGTTTTTGGTTCGCGGTAGGCCCTCGGGCGTCAACTTTAAAACGTATAGGGTATTTTACTATATGACAAATAAAATTCAAAATGTAAGAAAAACCGGCCAAGGCGTCGGACTCGCGCACTGAGGGTTGCGTACAACTAAAAAACAAATGTAATTTATCAATATATTGATATTTTTGGTAAAATATACGTCATAATAAACATTATCACCTAATTTCAAGTTCATAGGTCCATGGGAAGTTAAAAAATTATATGTGTGATGTGTGACAGACGACACACGGAATGTTCTTCGACTTTCTTCGACCGTCCGCCGCGCTCGGACTGAAGTGCTACCGGGAACCGAAAACGAAATATATATTTCTCTCTGTCGCACTTGCACATTCGAGCGCGGAGAGGGAAATATTTCGTTTTTAGATCGCGGTAGGCCCTCTGGTCTGACGGCTCCTATTCCTGGATGGTGCGCGTATCGGAATGCGAAATACCTTTGGCAAAACGGAACAAGTTGTTATATAGCTTCCATTAATTGGAGAAAATATTACCAACTGTTATTATTATCACGCGAAACACTGAATACTGAAGCAACATCCGTAGGGGCCTGTTACATGGTTATTATTATCACGCGATATCACGATCCGTATCACGTGCTGTTTAATGAATATTGAAGAAAAATCCCTACTATTTTGAAAACCACGATAAATATTAAGCGTGTAACAGACCCCCATACAATTTTGGAAATCGCGATAATATTGACACATAATATTGAGTGTAAAGGGCCCCACTGAATAAAATTTGGCGGAAATAGAGAGCTGCTACCACGAAACGAAAACGAACGAAAATCGTGTATTTCCCTCTGTGTCGATCGAATTTGCAAGTGCGACAGAGAGGGAGATACACGAACTTCATTTGTTTTCGTTCGCGTTAGCAGCTCAGATAGCCTACCGCGAACTTCGAAAATCGAACTTCGTATCGTACCATCCCTTTCCATCATATGGTGTATAACATGAGAGTGAAAGGGTCGGCACGACACGTAGTTCGATTTTCGAAGATCGCAATAGGCCCTCTGGCCTGCTACCGCGAACTTCGTATCGTACCGTCCCTTTTCATCATATAGTATATAACACGAGAGTGAAAGGGACGGCACGCTGCGAAGTTCGATTTTCGAAGTTCGCGGTAGCACCCCTGACTTCGCACCAAAAATACTGACTGGCATATCAATATCAATATTTAACAATAAATTGCACATCTGAACCCTGAACTGAATTTTAATGAACGATTAGTATTTTAGCTATACAAATCAGTACTGATTATAGTGTAAATTTTTTTTATGTGCCTTTAAATACTACCCTTATAAAAATGCTTAGGATTAAGTAATCTTTTGCTCCCAATTCCATATCCAGACTACAGACTATATTTCTATAGGTACGAAGTTTCATCATAATCCGTTGTTGTAATGTTTTTATTTTATAAATTTCTGTACACTGTTTCTTTTGTCGTTTGCATAACTGTCACGAATAAATGTTTTCTTTATTTCTTTCTTATTTATTTCACCCGAGTGAAGCCGGGCTTTCATCTAGTGTTTACATATTTAATTACAAATGAAGACAGAAAGCAGGAAAGTTATAATTTTTAAGCCTTCATCCCAATGGTGTCACATTTTATTTATTAAGCACACAAAACAGATAATATTAATTGCACAGAAAAAGAGATAGATCTGAGTTATTCATTACAATGCCATTCATTTGACACTAGCAACAGTGACACTGTTACAGAAAAGTGACTTATGAAATAGGACTTTTCTTGCTTCTCTGACTACTTCACTTATTGTAATTCTTTTGTTACAACACTTCAGCAACTTTAGAAAAATCTGTAAGGTCCAGTGCAGTCAAATAAAGCATTATTTTTTTAAACTACAGACTTTTTAAGAGGTGATTGATGTACGGAATTCAACAGACTTTTTTCTCGCGCCCTCAGATTATCAAAAGTTTCATCTAATTACAGCAACCTGTATGCACAGCATGATTACAACATATCAGAGAGTAAAAACTATCCTAAAAATCCATATGCTAGTTTAAAAAGTAATTAACAGGTTAGTAAAAAAATGACTGATTGGGGGAAGTCTATGTCTATAAAATGATTGAACTAATTCATACTAAGGACACATACTTATTAATAATTAAACTAAATAAACCCCTTTCTTCCACCAGTTGTCCCATTCGGGATACAAAGGCTTCAATGCTTTAACAATAAGTACATTGGTACCAATCATTTTTACTGGACCCGAGCCCTCCTATACATAAGTGTGTATGTGTACTTTCAAGAGTCAGGCGCAGTTGTTTTGCACACAGTGCATCCTTATATTTAAAGTATGGTTTTGCGATCAAGATGTCAAGTTTTGTACATTATGATTATTGTGACATTATTGATTTAATCCTGTACTTTGTACATTATCATTATTATGAAATTTTAGTTTAATTCTACTCTACTCTCAAATATTGTATTTTCTGAAAATTGGCATAAATTAATTGTAATACTGCTTAGGAGTTTTTAAATTGATGTGAATTTAATTGTAACTAAACCTGACATTGTAATTAAAATTTAAATAGTTTTCGGATGCATGTACCTACTTATTAATCACATTTAATTCTGTTATTTTTACTTTATTTTATTGAACTATGTAAGCATGCATATAGTAAACATTATGTGCCCTATCAGGGTGTCATGTACCTACCACCTACCTATACCTAACATCTTCTGTAATGCACTTGACTTAAAATGTTGAATAAATTGAATAAATTGAATATCCACACACATACAGCACCAGCCAATAATATTAATTTCAAAGCTATATTGATTAAAAAACCTATGACATTCAATGAAAATAAGTTCAAATATGATTAATAATTATTATTCCAAAGTCCTTAAGAGATTTACATGGTCTCTAAATGTCAAAATTAAAATAAATAATGGAAACAGCACTAATCTAATATTGTTAGAGATGCATAAGGTCTCTAAGCGTCAATAACAATAAAAGTAATCCAGAACAGGATATTGCCTCTCGTCAATTAGAATGGAAACATTTATTGTTAAAATAATATAGTAGAATAAACTTACAAGTGAAATGTTATTCCATCGCTTCGAAAATTGGATGTGGTAGAACTTTTCTTACATCCGTAAACAGCGCAACTAGACATTCCGACGGAGCTTGTCACACGCTGAGATTTCGAGACTGCGTGTAATCGATTAATGAAATATAATCATTAATTCTTGTTCTATTCTTTTGTTTCTGAAATGCTCTAAGGGTGTACGTGTGGTCACAGGATAAGGAATGTGTGCTGTACCGTGTACCAAACCAACAGCGGCTTACGGAGAACGATATAGCGTTAACGAACTTCGAAACTAGTTATAGTTAACCACAACAGATATTATTTTATTATGACCGCTCAACAGGGCAGCGATGAATAAACAAATAAAAGTGTTTATTAATAACAACACAACACCTTTACAATAACAACACGAATGTGACAGTCTCTTCTGTAGTCTGTGGTGACAGTGACCGCAAATGTTGCCAGAATGATGTTTAACGTTCATAAAATGACGTAGAAAGAGGATAACTATAGACGAGCCTTAGCGTATCACCGAAAGAGCTGGGAGATAATTTGACAGTTGTTGTGGGGCTACCACATAAAGAATATTAGCCCCATTTATATTGACAGAAGGTTGTTATTGCGTTTGAAATCTTCAAAATAAAGTAAATAAATATAAGGGGACAGTATAAAATAAATAAATATTGGGGGACAATATTACACAAATCGACCTAGTCCCAAACTAAGCAAAGCTTGTACTATGAGTACTTGACGACGATATACATGTTTATACGGATAAATACATACTTAAATACATAGAGAACATACAAGACCGAAAAACAAAATCCGTGCTAAATGCACAAATAATGCCCTGGCCGAGATTCGAACCCGGGACCTCTAGCTAGCGGAGGCAGTATCACAACCAACTAGGCTAAACAAGTCGTCATTAATCAACACTATTTATAATATTTATTTATATTTCATTTAAAGTTTATGTTAGTTTTTAGAGAAAATTAGGAAATCAACTGTGCCACGTAATAACACCCTGTTAATGAGATCGTATGAAACCTCTTTACTATCACCTAAAAACTGGCCACTTCTTCTGGGTAATAGTTAAGAATCGGGTTGACTAGGTTTGTCGTAATGCTATTTCTTTCTTTCTTCTTTCCTGGGGGACACACAAATCGACCAAGTCCCATATTAAACGTAATTTGTCAATTACAACTTACAACTTAGAGACGCAGCTGTATAACAAGGAAAGAACAGTAGTTTAATTCAATATACTTATACACAGTCTTAACAAACGTGTTAGTAATTTAGTAAATAAAAATGCATTCACCTCAACTCAAGTAGTGCAAAATATTTTTAAAAACTTAACTAACATCAATCATTAAATTTTTCAACGCTCTGTTAAATATAAAAACTGGCACTCACATGAAATGTCAAATACGAAGTTGAGCCCTGTTAAGATGCATCTAGGTTGATATCGCACTGCACGCCGTGACCGATATATTGGTCGTATATCGTAATATGAGAAGTTGGCGTCCAAAAGGCTAATATAAACGCGAAAAAAATTACTTTGTAATTTATAACCTTCGGGCTGGATTACCTAACATTATGGGTAAAATATATTTCTATTCGCTGGGCACCCTGAAGTTGTGGTAACCTGACTAAATTGAGAAGTACCAGGTGACTCATACATTCTTTAACACGTTTATGACATCTCATCTTTAGTCTTGTTATATATGGTGACGGTTCATCGATGACATTCCGGTGACAAATAAGTTGGTGACAAACAATAAAATCCTGTACGCGATGAGGGGAGGGAGATGTGACATTGTATCTCGTTCTCCACTCCAGATTTATCCTTACTTCATGTAAAATGATTCGCAACGCGCAGTTTCACTTAATTCCATAAATAGAATGATCGCGTTTATATACACTGTAGGACTGTCGGGCATGTAGCATTCGTCTATCTCGCATTCACATATTTGTTAGTAGTAGAAGGACGAATCTATGCCCCACATAATGCGATTATGCCAGAATTGGCTATGTGCACGTCAGAAACGTCAAACGTCAATCGTCCCGGGACAATGTCAAACTCAGAGGTGTCAAATAATGACACATGAATATTTTATTTATTTTAGTAAACGAGAAAGACCCCTCACTGGAAAATTTACTGAAATAAATAAATAAATGCAAACGAAACGAATTGTAGGAAACCGTTAAGAAACCAATAGGAAACGTGAAAGTAAATTTGACAGATGTCCCCGGTAAGTACACATTTCTGCCGTGGTGTGCGCTGCGCCTCTCTTACGCCTTTATCGCCTAGCTTACCCCACAGACATCAGAGAAAGCAGACTCGCAGTATTAAGCCAGATGATTTTCCATATAGTTGTCTCTTTAATCCTTATGGTGCACAAAAATGAGTTAGAATGCGACAGATGAAACAATCATTTTCGGCTGTTAACAAGTTGTCTCGATTTGCGAGCACACCAGGATGTTAAATCCCATATAAACTTAACACACCATAACGTCAGTTCAGTACAATTTTCAGTTATGAAGACGGAGACACAGACAGGTGAAGACGTGTCAGATGTCACTTGTCTGTCTCTCTCAAACTTTTCTGATTTGTACATTAGTGAGAATAGATCAGACGTACAAAAATCGTTCAACTTAAATGAGCGGATCTGCTTTACTCTGATATCTGTGGCTTACCCCTACCACCTACTTGGCACATAGCCAATAGCAAGACCCAAGTGACAGCCATTTCAATTTGTCACAGATAAATTATGTCTTAGAGTTTTTTTACAAGAAGTTATTTGTGACGTTAGTAGTTGACAATACTAGACAACATCTTCCAAAGATTGGAAATAGTACTCATAAATGAGAGTGTAATGTGATAATACTTCAATAAAATTATTTTAGTAAGCGTTAATACAAAGCCGTCATACAATGCAGTAAGTAAGACTTAATTTACTTTGGATTCATAGTATTTTTTATTATACTGTTTTTCACGTAAGAAGAGTCCGGTGACAGCTGTCAACCCAGTACAAATTATGTCATTATACGTCAAAAATGACATAATTTGTACTGGGTTGCCAGCTGTCACCGGACTCTTCTTACGTGAAAAACAGTATAGTTTGAACTGGTCACACGTAGAACCTCTTGGGCTTGGGGCCTTTTATATGACTCTTTTATCATGCGGTACACTAAAGTCTAAAATATTATCAGTATCACGTGAATATTGAAGCAAACTTCATACAATTTTGAAAACCGCGAAAAAAAGAATATCCCATATGTGATAATATTAATCGTATAAAGGGCCCCATTCGTGCCCATTCATCTACTTGTCACTTCCTTGTCACCACAAACTATATAGAGATACTACTCGTCACTGTACTGTAATTCTGTCACTGTCATATTACTTTATCGATTCGAAGCGTGTGTTTGGAACTTTAGAGAAGATTTCTTTCTTTTTGTAAATAGTATGATTCGTAAATGTATCCTTTACTGATTATGGCAAAGGCCCTCAAGGCTGCCATTTCTTTCTTATGATGACAAAGCGAGTCATTGCTCAGTACTGCCCGGGTTTTGTTTGATCAATCATTACAGTTTATTACACTTATTGACAAACGGACTCGTGACGGATATATGTATGTATAAGGCTCTCGCTCGTTATTCTATGTGTTCTCTCTCATTGGTGGTCTATACGGCGGCACGCTAGCGTCAGCTCGGGATGGATGCTCCCGGCGGGGCGGCGGCGGAGGCGCGGGGCGCGAAGGGTGAGGCCGCGGCCTATTCCGAAGACCAGCGAGAGTCAAAGCTCACCCGACAAGGTGAGTCACACTATGATTTTTACTTCTTCTATCCTTTAGGTGGGATCGGCTCTTCTAATTATTTTACGCCACGACATTCTGTCGACGGTTGTCAGGTTAGGTAAATTATTCTTAATAAGAAGCTTGGCCATGCTGTTCCATAATGTTGGGTGGTCCTCCTCTGCCTCACTTTTCTCTAATTATGATTTTTACTATGACAATTAATTTAATCTCTTGAAAATGTATTCAACTCTTACAATCGAACTGGAGTTAGCTAATGGGAAGACGATATTAGGAGACCTGCCGATTCAACCTAGACAAGGAAAGCAAGAAATCGGCTGATATGGAAAACTTGGGGATGCCTATGCTGAAAAGCAAGACAATCAACCATATCGCGGGCAAAAGCTGGTGCTTCCAAATTAGATGCCAATACTTTAAGAGATGTTAACTTACATCAAAATAATTTACTTAGTATTCAAAGTAAAACTAATTAATTAATAAAACTTTTTATATGATCTTTTAGTTTTCTTTTTTCCAAACAAAAATTAAAATTTTGCCCAAACACAATCATTTTGTGCATTTATCTGACAAGCCTGACAAGGGAGTTATCACTTTCTGTCAAGTGAGCTACATATTGGATGATAGTTGAAGTGGCAAGTTTTTAGGTGACCGTAAAGAGGTTTCATACGATCTCATTAACAAGGTGTTATTACATGGCACAGTTGATTTCCTAATTTTCTCTAAAAACTAACATAAACTTTAAATGAAATATAAATAAATATTATAAATAGTGTTGATTAATGACAACTTGTTTAGCCTAGTTGGTTGTGATACTGCCTCGCTAGCTAGAGGCACATTATATAGACAGTAGGTAAACATCGAACAAAGGTACATCGCGCGGTTTGTTTGTGTGCGTGCCGTGCACGTACGCGCCCGGCCCGCGTCACATGGAAACGGAGAGGCTTGAAATTGCGTGAATCTGTCCGGGCTGCGCCGTCGCCGTGTTCGGAGCGTTGTCGCTCGAAACGACAAAAATGACATCTGTCCGGCTAGCACAACTTGGCGCGCGAGCTATCTCACGCGCGAGATAGACAATCCGTCTCTTTATGTGTGTACCAATTAGAAAGAGGCGGATAGTCTATCTCGCGCGTGAGATAGCTCGCGCGCCAAGTTATGCTAGCCGTCCTGTGTGAATGAGATCGAGTTTACATTACCCGGCCCTTGTTTTCCTAAACAATATATTTTTTTAGTTCTATATAAGGATGCGGATCTATTTTACGCTAAAGAATAATAGTTTTCATGGCTACCACTCGCCGAGCTAGATCTCAAAAACCGTAATAGCTAAACAGTTGAAATTTGCACAGATTATTTATTTTTATTGTGGCTACAACAACAAATACTAAAATCAAAATAATAATTAAGGGGGGCTCCCATACAACAGAGTAGTTGTTGGCGTTTTTTGCTGTATCTCATGAACCGTAATAGCAAGGAGGTTACAATTTTTACAGATGATGTATTTTTATTGCCACAATAATAACAAATACTAAAATAAAAATATATTTAAGGGGGGCTTCCATACAACAAAAGTATTTTTTTTACCGTTTTTTCTGGTACGGAACCCTTCGTGCGTGAGTCCGACTCGCACTTGGCCGGTTTTTTTTTTATTAATAGTAAAATTTATACAATTATTGCAAAACAAACCTAACCTAACCCAATGACTTCTATTTGATTATATTAAAAAGTAAAAAGAAACTGTTTTGTAGAAAAATAGTCTAGTGAAACATTAGGACACAAGTTAGTACCTAGGTCAAGTGAGAGGATACCATTTCTAGTAATGTTTTTCCAAAAATAAATCTTAAAATTTTGTTAAATTACCAGATTTATATTGATTGCTGGCAGGATGTGGTGCTGAGGTGGCAGAATGTCCGGTGCAAGTCAAAGAGGAGGTGTTGGACTCGGAGGAGGGTGTTGTGGACGCGGCGGGGGAGGCGGGGGAGGTGAAGCCGGAGCCCACGGAGGCCACAGCGGACGGCGTCGGCGAGTGGTGCGGCCATAGTGAGTGTATTGATATGTTGCACGCTTATGACTGTAACACAGTATTACAATACATTCCCTACAGTAGTGAAACGCCTTTGATGTCGGGCGACGCCGCCGCTCGTGTAAGTACTTACGCTGTCACGCGCGGATGTGCCAGGGTTGTCACAAAATGGAAAATAAAACAAACGTTATTATTATGCAATGATTTATATACATGTATTGCACAGCCAGATATTTACGTGAGATTTTGTTTTTAGATGTTTTAAGTTTTCTTTTATTAAATTTAACTATGTAATTTATTCGCATGCGTATGAACCATTTGAGCATAAATGTTTGTGGGAAGCGGTAGGTTTAATGCCTACCTACAAGCTGACGCGGCGTTAGTTAGGTAACACTTGAATATGAAACTACGAACTGCTTTATTCATCTCGCACGGCACTTCTGTTTACATTTAAGGGCTGTGACGTCACACAGCTATCTTGTAACGCTACGAAGTATAAACACAAAAATTATATTTACAGTCGCGGAATGAAAAGGTTAATCAATTTTCAACTTTATTTCAATGTCGTTAAGGTCGAAAAGTGACGAACCTTTTCATTCTGCGACTATACCCCAATTTTTTGTGAGAATTTTGAATTGTTGACGTCTTTTTAAAATAACGATAGCAACAAGTGGGTTAGAACTTAGGCCCGTATGAACAAACAACACTAAAGTTCCGAGATCGCGCTTAAGATGCTGTTTCATATGAAAATTCAATAGCCACTGATTGATAAATCAATTTTTGTGAACAGATACGTAACTCGCTATAATATTAATAACTCTATAGGCCGTAGGTATAACATAAAAAAAAAACAAATAGCGCCGGAGCGCGATCCAAACTATTAAAATAATATGGTTTCCACGGCAATTCAACGCTATTCCATCGCTTACCGCTTAGTTAGGTACCTACGTAATTAACGAAATTAAGTATACAAACTTACCTCTCATCACGGGAAATCTATGAAATCATTATTTAATATTGTTGTTGAGTTTTAATAATAAAATCACAATCAGTCAACTCAAAAACATGTACCCGCCTGCCATGAATGTTAGAGAACGCAGACTGAATGAGTTTGCGTCGGCGGCCCGCGCCGCCCGCTCACCCGCGCTAGCCCCCTCAGTTGCTCTGCGCAAGTACATTCGTTGCCCAACTGTATGTTGTTAAGGCGCAGGGTAGGGCAAGCCATTCTCCATACAAAGGTTGTGCAAGTTTTTTGCGTTAGTTTTGGCACTACGGCATTTTATTTTATTTTTTGTTGCTACATACTGGATATACGCAGAACTTGATGTTGAAATATTGCATTATTTAAAAAAAAAAAAAAACAAAAAATAATTACAATTTAAAAAGAAAAACATCAAGACATAGCTAACAAAAAAATAAGCATATGGACCAAAAATAGTAACAGGAGTGTAAACACGAACGAAGAAAAACTTGCACAAAGTTTGTATGGAAAGAGCTTGCCCACCCCTTCGCCTTAAACTGTGACTGTAAGCTAAACTGACAACAAAAACTATAATTTATTTAAGTTAATTTGGTGAATTATTCATTTACTGCCATAAGTATACGTTACTAGAAGATTCCAACCCGATTCTATTGTACCCATTATTATAACCAATAAATATTTTTCATACATTTTCTTGTTACATAAATAAATGACTTAAATCTATTATTAATTTACTGAATTGTAAGGGGTTTTCAGCTTAAAGCAGAGGTATTTTATATATTTTTTTTGTATACGTTCTAATCTGTTAATATAGATATTGTAAGAAGGGTTCCAGATTTGAGACGCATATTCAAGTTTGCTTCTGACATATGTACAATAAAGAACTTTTATAATTTTTAAGTTGGGTGAAATGTAAGGAACTACGCATAATAAATCCTAATGCCTTAGTGGCACTAGTTACTATATTATCAACATCAGTATCGAATAAAAGCTTAGAATCATGAGTGACTCCCAGGTCCCTCATACATGACACAGTTTTAAGCACATTATCATTAAGCTTGTAGGTGGTCGGAATTATACTACGTTGCCTTGTGAAGGTTAAAGTAAAGCATTTAGATACATTAAGGTCTAATTTGTTGGTCTGACATTATGCGACAAGACGCGTAAGGTCATCTTGTAGAAGGGCAGAGTCATCTAATGAATTCACCTTCATAAAAATCTTCATGTCGTCGGCGAAACATAGCAGTTTGGAAGAGTGGAAACAATCACTAATGTCATTAACAAATACATTAAACAGCAATGGCCCCAGCAACGATCCCTGCGGGATGCCACTGGGTACCGTTACCCAGCCAGACATATAGTTGTTAATGACAACAGCTTGCGACCTTTTATCAATATAAGATGTGAACCATCGCAATAAATCGCCATGAATACCTATGTTATTTAATTTAATAATTAACAATTTATGGTCAATTCTATCGAACGCCTTATTGTAGTCAGTGTACACTACATCCACTTGGCTACCATCAGACATGGCTTTAGTTACATAATCGTTAAGGAGTATCAAATTGGAAACAGTAGACTTACAACGCAGGAAACCATGCTGGAAAGGACTAAAATAATTCTTGATTGCCGCATATACTTGAGCATAAACTACTTTTTCAAGTACTTTAGCAAGAATGCAAAGTTTAGAAATTGGCCTGTAATTAGTTACTTCAGTTTTTGGGCCTTTCTTATGGACGGGTGTAATGTAGGCTGATTTCCAAATCGAAGGGACGTGACATTCAGCAAAAGAGTGCTTAAACAGTAGGGATATTGGTACCACAATAGTTTTCGCGCAATTAATCAGAAATTGAGCCGGCATATCATCAGGTCCAGCTGACTTGGACGGATCTAGTTTTAACAGTAGCTTTATGAGAGCATTCGAGTTAACTTCGATATTACATATATGCGAAATTGAACTAGCCGCAGGGTTGACCGGCATCACTTGGTCATTACTAGGCGCAGAAAAAGTTGTATGGAAATAGCTAGAGAAAGCTTCACATATATCAGCGGCTGTATTGACCAATCTTTCGTCATACATCAGACAACTCGGTACACCATATGATTTCGAACGTGACTTGATGTAGGACCAAAACTGCTTCGGGTCTTTAACGATATTGTTTTCAAGGCTACGAATATATGTTTTAAAGCATGACTGTTCAAGTTTTTTGACCGTATTATATGATATATATAAATAAATAAATTATCACTCAGTTTCATAAAATAAACAGTTTCTATTTGTAGACTAAAATAGCAGGGGTGTTTTAAACTGTTGGCAGTGTGCGTCACGGTGGAGGCGGAGTTTGTGCCGGTGGAGGGGGAAGGGGCCGGGCATGGCCAGACAGAGACGGCAGCCGCGTGCAGGAGCGGGACCGCGCACCCTGCGGAACAAAATGACCAGGGTATGTGACAACGTGCATCTAATCTTTTATTTATTTATTTTTGTTCTTATTTGTATTTTATCTTTATTATTTAACTTTTTTTAGTTATTCTAATGTAAGTAACATATTATGGATCTCTACATGGTTTATTTTTTTGAGTTTGACACATACTCTTACTTTGAGTTTGACACATACTCTTGACTGACATATACTCTTATTCCATTGTATAGTCTACTTTAACGCTTATGTAATAGAGTTTCTATTCCAAACATACGATTTTAAGACAGTGTCTATATAATAGAAACTCTATTACATTGGTCTTAAAGTAGAATATCCAATGAAATACGAGCATATGTCAGTGTCATACTTAAAGTAATTTACCTGTAATACAGATTTATTTGTAACATTAAATTATAAAAATATATTTATTATATCCATATTATGATTTAAATTTTTTCTATTTTTTCTGTTTTTTAAATAATTATAATCTTGAGTTGGAACTCCTTGGCCTCCTCCAGCCTTTGCCATTTGTCCCTGTTTTCGCTATTCAATTTAATAAAAAAAATGGTGCTCAAAGTATCACTGAAATTTTCGTGTGCTCTGCCTACCCCTTTTGGGAATAAAGTCGTGAGTTTATGTATGTATTAAAAAAATAGCATTACAATTCGTTTACACATGTGTTAGTAACAATTAAAAACATACAAAACTATGTACGTGACAGATACTCGTATTTGAAAATAAAATTAAAATCTACGTGTCGCGGGTACAACTGGCGCGTGCAGCCGCACCGAGCGCGCGAGTCCCAGCACCGCGCCAGCACGTTCAGAATGCTGTATGAGCTGTGGCGAAGACGATTCTGTAGCGCCGCGCACCGCTTCCTAACTATGGCATCAAAGCTATCGGTGCGCGCCTCCGCAAACATTTTCGACGCGCTACAGTAACGCGGCAGCCCAAACAGCAACCAGAACGCGTTGTTGTATTGCACTCGCAGATCGCTGTTTCCTGCCGTAGCTACAATGTCATCAACGTAGCGTTTGCTCGGTGGACCTTAAAGTATTTATCACAAGACCCTGTCCAATAAGAAATGGATAATGTATATACGACTACTAAAATGTACATGGGCAGGACATCTTCTGCCCAGAGACATTTTTGTTTTGAGGCTTGGGTAGAGTATCTGTTAAAATTGTTAGTTTTCTTTTTAGCTCGTTTCTGATTTTGTGTATTTTCTTCAATTTGAGGATGCTCCTTTCCGTCTCCTTTTGGCATCTAGCCTGTTTTGTTTTTGTTTTTGCCGTGTAGGTCCATGTTTGGCATCCATAAGTGGAAGTGAGAAGATTACAGATGTCCATTACTACATTATTCGAACGTGGAGAGGTCTCCCTACAAAACTTACTGAAGAGACCGGTGCTTTTTGAAGTCCCTTGCTGCAAACAGTGGAAATGTTAAAAAAGTATAATATTTTGGGGACTTTTTTTGTTTATTTATTAATTATCATAAAAATGAACCTCCAGGTCTTTTTTTATATCTGTTTAATACACTACATGTACACATATGTATAGTTTGCCTATGCGACTGTTTGTGTTCTGAATAAATAAAAAATAAAAAAATATAATTCTAGGGAAAAGAACAACTTTGAGCGAAAGGCGCTGGAATGTTAGCAATTACCCCACAAAATAAGACCATATCTTGAAAATTTACGAGCATACCCATGATATGTGGTTAATTGGCTTACTCCCGTATTCTGTTCCAGATTCGTGTCTCTCGGTGTCCGAGACGCAGGCATGCTCTGCGAGGCCGGTGGCGGTGGCGGGGGCGGGGTTGGGGCCGCGGGGGGGCGGGGCGCCGCACACGTGCGACGTGTGCCTGTGCACGTACAAGTCGGCGAGCATATTGAAGGAACACATGCGGAGCCACACGGGACACAGACCCTTCCCCTGCGAGCTGTGCGACAAGCGGTTCACGACGCTCGGCAACTTGAAGAGACACGAACACATACATACCGGGGAAAAATCGTTCTCGTGCTCCTCATGTACAAAGCAGTTCAGGCGACTGCACGCTTTGAGAGATCACGAGCGTACTCACACTGGAGAGAAACCATTTTCCTGTGGAATGTGCAGTAAGCAGTTCGCAGATTCCGGTAACTTGAGGAAACACGAGCGAATACACACTGGTGAGAAACCATATTCTTGTGCAGTATGCAAGAAGGGATTCACTGGCTGGGGCAACCTGAAGACCCACGAGAGAATTCACACAGGTGAGAAACCCTACGCGTGCGAAATATGCAAAAAGGAATTCACCGAATCTAGTCATTACAAGAGGCATGAGCGAATTCATACCGGTGAAAAACCATATTCTTGCGACATATGCGGCCAAAAGTTCACGCAGTCCAGCAGCTTAAAAGAACACACACGAATTCATACGGGAGAGAAACCTTTCGCGTGCGAAATGTGTAACAGAGTGTTTACAGCGTTGGGAACTTTGAAGAAGCATAAACAAATTCACGCCCGGGCAGCGAGCAATTTAGCGCGAGCGCTCGAGGGACGGGGGATCGACGTTCGCCTCGTGACTGTGGAGTTTGAAGGGGAGTGAATAATTCGAATTTCCCTTTAAAAAGCGGAAACTTTCGGGAATACTAACGGTGCGTCACTACTGGCAAGTGACTCGCTCGCGGATACACGTCAAACTTTGGCTAGTGTTTAGTGAGAGTTAATAAATTTGCTGCAAGTGTGAGTAGCAAATGACCACACTAATCTCTAACCTATGTGTAAGCAGGCCATTAGTGCACTGGTTCGCGGAACCGACGCTCGTTTTATGGAATAAAATATTGTAATATTGATCTGTTTCATTTAACAACCTTACTAGTGCAGCATTCAATGGGTCATTCTTCTTTTCGACCGACAATGAAACTACGTTTTCTGTTTTTTCGGAGACTGATTAACAAAGCCCGGTTTACGGGGAGCAATTGAGTACTGACGTTCCACTAGTGCGAAGACACATACAATTTGTGTTATTAATCGATGTCGATAAAACGTAGGAGTACCACCGTGTCATGTCCAGGCCTTGAAATAGCGCTATTTTCGCATATCATTATAATTCATAACGCTACTTTGTCAATAAAACGCTTTGCTAAACACGATATTTGGCGCGCATTTCTAGCGGTATCCATTATATCGTCAAAAATAAAAAGCAATATATATATATATATATAGATATTTTGTGAAGCGCTATAATAACGTTATAGGCTATCTCTGTCTCGCAAACAGTCTCGCTCTTACGTGCGCTGTTTACGTCAAACTCGAGCACGTCATTGTCGCCACTGCCACCATCTTAAAAGATATTATAACGTTTTTATAACATTATCATACAAGGTTATGATTTTCATTTCGTTATGATATGAAATATCGTTATGGGTAATATCGATTATGATTATAACGAAATTTTAAACACTAACGAAATATATCGTTATAATATCGATTATTTTCATAACGCATGTAAGTTGAATCCCATCAAAAACATAAATGTGAAAATGGCAGCCAAGTTCACCGACAAAAGAATTAAGATCTAAATGGGCGCCAAGTTCCGTAGATTATCTGAAATGGTGCCAAGTCCGGTACTACATTGTTTACAGTAAAATTAATTTACTGCAGCTTAATGCATTTTGAGCCTTTATTTGGCAGTTTTCTATGCAGTATGTTATAATACCATAAAAGCTGTTGGATATTTAAGAAAACTGCCAAGTTTATATAAAGCTCAAAATGCATTAAGCCGCAGTAAATTAATTTTGCACGCCTCTTCGTCGAAATGATGAAGTCAATCTCCTTTTTTGTTGCACCGTCGGGACTCATCCAGGTCCACTTCCTGTGCTCGCGTTTCTTGAAGAAGGAGTTCATCATGTAGAGTCCCTCCTGCTCCAAGAAACCAACCAGTAGTTGGCCCCGGTGGTTCCGACTTCCAACTCCAAATTAACCCACTCTCAGTTCTTCACCATCTCTTTGGCCCAGTTTCGCGTTGAAATCCCCCATAACAACGGTGAAGTAGGTTTTGGAACTATGCATGACTTTTGATATATCCTCATACATAGCCTCCACCTCGTCGTCGGAGTGTGCCGAGGTCGGCGCGTACACCTGTATGACCGTCAACGAGTACCTCTTGGATACTCTGAGTATAAGGTACGCCACCCTGGCCGATACACTCTCGATCTTCACCACGTTGTTCTCGAGGGATTTGTGGACGATAAACCCGACACCTATTTATTTATTTATTTAATTTATTCGTGTAAACAATTTCAAAACACATTACACTAAATGCGCCAAACTGCAGTAACCAGTTTGTTGGCGCGTCGCGCTCAAGTTACATCACTTAGGTATTGTTTACAAGTGTGAGTTATCTTATTATAGTGAACTTACTCAACTAGGGCATGCATAGTAACACTAAGATGTGGTTAATTATTTTCGACACTGTAAAATGCCAATAGTGTATTTTTTAGCTTACCTTTAAAGGCTGCTTTGTTAATAATATCGCTTTCACACAGAAAAGGTATGTTATTAAAGATTCGAGGAACCAAATAGTGCAACGTTCTCTCACCATAATAATTACTACTATTTGGCTCGACATATTGCGGTCTCCTATCAAGTCTAAGTGGCCTAGTGCTTAAATGCCTAGGTGTCTTATAATCGTTGCAGTCGTATTGACCCACGGCTATAAGATACCTAAACTTTTCTTGGACGGGGAGGACCCTGCACACCCCATATATCTGGTCGTAGTTATTTTTGTATTTAAGTTTAACTTTTTTACTTACAAGCTGTTTCAAAAATCTTATTTGTATTGACTTAATGTTACTGATATAGGAAGGAAAAGTCCTCCCATATACACTGAGACCGTAACCAATCAACGATTCCACTAACGCATGGTAAACTACAAACAATGTTTTTTTGTTGACTGTATTTTTAAGGTGGTAGAATTTTCCTAACATTATTCTAAGTTTATTACAAAGTTGGTTAATGTGAATTTTCCAGCTAAAATTAATATCTACTGTTAAGCCAAGATATTTATATTCGGTGACCGATTCCAGTTCAACACACGCACACACAGCCTTATCGTTATGCAGACAATTGTAGGTATGACCAATAACTGATATCTTAGACCCTTGATTGGGCATGTACGGTGAGCAAACGTGCATAACTTTCGTTTTGCTTACATTTAAAATAATGCCGTTATCATGGGACCACTTCAAAATATTTTCAAAATCAATTTGTATTTTTCTTTCTACTTCACACAGGTCCTTGCCTGCATACAGTAGGCATGTATCATCCGCGTACATGTATATTTTACAGTGTTGTATGACATTGCTCATGCTGTTAACATGCATAATGTATCCAACTGGGCCATAAACTGATCCAGTTGGTACACCGGACGTTACACATGCTTCCCCGCCGGACACGCCGTTAACTACTGTTCGCAAAGTCCTATCTTTAAGATAGTTTTTAAAGAAAGCATGTACTGGGCCTCTTATTCCACATTCCGACATTGATTGTAATAACAGATCATGGTCTAAGGTGTCAAATGCCTTTTTAAAGTCAATAAATAACATGCCAACATGCTTTCTTTCATTTAGGTACCCATTTACAACATCTGCAAATCGAGACAAAGCCGTCTCTGTGCTTCTGCCGCGCCGGAACCCATGCTGTGCATCCGCAATAATACCGTTGGTCTCTAAAAAATTACTAATTTGCTCAACTACTGTTTTCTCAACAATTTTATTGATTATGGACAGAATGGCTATAGGCCTGTAATTGGTATAATCTAGATGGGAACCTTGCTTATATATTGGCCTTATAATGGCTGTTTTTAACTTGGTTGGGTACTCTCCTGACAGTACGCACATATTCACGAACTTGGCTAGAACAGGACTGATTCGGTGTTTTAAAAATTTTAGATCTGCGATTCTTATTTTGTCCGTACCCGGCGATTTTCTTTCCCTCATTTGATCGATTACTTTCATTATTTTGCTACCTGTGATCTTTTGATAACGAAAGGATACGTCTGCATTTTTAACATACGATTTTCGGTCTAAGAATTTCCTATTACATTTATGTCTTATATTCTCAATTTCCTCTGTAAAGGTCCTAGCAAAGTTCGTGCATATGTCGTAAACAGAGTCTGTTCTACCAAGGTACTTCATTATAACACTGTCCAAACTTTCACTTGTTCGGCCCAGCCAACTATTTATATTACACCATATTTTCCTGAAATCGTTTTTACATAAATTTATACACTTCCTCCTATACCTATTTTTTGCTATATTTATACACTTGTTAGTCTTATTTCTGAATTTATTATATTCTGACCTCGAAGTCATGTTATTGGGTGTAGATTTCCACTTCCTAAACAATTCATCCCTCTGTCGTAACATGATTTTTAAGCTATTGGTCACCCACGGTTGGTCCACACGCTTTTGATGTTTAACGCTATAAAATGAACACTTTGAATAAATAGAACCGAAAATCTCACACAACCTGTCATACATTTCCAGCGGACAGTTCAAACACAGCACCTCATTCCAATCCACTTCACTTAGGTTTTGCTTTACAAGTTTATTATTAAGAACACATACCTGCTCTCTCTGTATGACAGCTATGTTAGGAGTTTCTCTGCGTGATCGCATCAGGAATGAGGCCATCTGCAGCAGAACCAAAGTGACCGATATAGCCCTCCGAATTGCTAAACTTAAGTGGCAGTGGGCGGGGCACATAGCACGTAGAACCGATGGCCGTTGGGGCGGAAAGGTTCTCGAGTGGCGACCACGTACCGGAAGGCGTAGGTGGACCGATGACCTGGTGAAGGTCGCGGGTGTCCGCTGGATGCGGGTGGCGCAGGACCGGTCATTGTGGAAGTCTTTGGGGGAGGCCTATGTCCAGCAGTGGACGTCTTTCGGCTGACATGATGATGATGATGATGAAATTAATTTTAACGTAAACAATGTAGTGCCAGACTTGGCACCATTTCAGATAATCAACGGAACTTGGCGCCCATTTAGATCTCAATTATTTTGTCGGTGAACTTGGCTGCCATTTTCACATTTATGTTTTTGATGGGTTATCATTACTTTTTGTCAAACTTCATCCAATGGTGCTTTCCTAGAGCAAATGCATGAGTTACTATACAAAATACCCAAACCGCTCTAGGTGCACCTAAACTATTTGAAGAGTTCCCTCGATTTCTCCAGGACCCTATGATCAGATTCTGACCCGATGACAATGGAACCACCCTGGAAATATACCGTTTCAAACAAAAAACTAATTTTCCAAATCGGTTAATAAATGACGGAGTTCTGAGGTAACTAGCATAAATAATAATAATAATGATAAAACTAATAATAAAATCACTGTTTTCTGTTTTTTTCTGGTGTATACACATAATTACCAAGCTGCATGCCAAATTTCAGCTTTCTAGGTCATCTGGAAGTAGGTTAGGTTTTTGGTTACTAGTCAGTCAGTCAGTGGCCTGTGGACCAGATACACGCAGAGGTCATACGGGGCTCTCCGGGTCCAATACAACAATGCTTTCAGGGTGCTGTTGGGACTGAGGAAGTGTTGCTCAGCATCAGGCATGTTTGCGGAGGCTCGAACGGATTGCTTTTATTCAATAATCCGTAAACGAGTCGCGTCCCTAATGCGCAGAGTGTGGGACAGTGGGGCGCTAGTCGGGTAACCTCCACGAGTGTCTGGGCTCTTCCAGTTCCCCTGGACCCTCGTGGGTCTGGGGGAAGGGGAAGGGTTCTGGCCGGTGCGCCCTGGAGGCAACGGTAAGTGATTCATCTTCGGAGGGATCGCTTACCGGTGCTACCAATAACCCGGAGACGGGGTCGCTCTGGGTGTTCCTCTGTTTAGCGGAGGACACTCCAGATGCGACCAATGGGGGGATGGAGGGTTCCGCATCAAGGAGTCGCATGACTCCCCAGGTGCCGCGAGAGGGACAGGCCATGCCGTATGCCTGTTTAAAGAATTACGGACCCGTAACCCTGACTTCGGCAGAGGGCCGCTATAGTCGGGAGCGGGGGCTGTCACCATCAGGCCGGGGCCGGGTGGTGGCTGCGAGGGAGAAAACCTCTATAAAAAGTTACAAGGGGACTTGAGGGAGTGAATCCGGGGTTTTTCACTCTCTCCTGGCGTGGAGGTCCTTTGGTCGGCAAGTGTGTGGTGTCGCCCTGCACGCTTGCCGTCGGGTGGGGGGCACAAGCCTCTACCGAGGGGACAGCTTCGGCTGTCGCAGCAGGCGGTGTTCGCGGCTGTGTGCCTTGGCCATCCCGTGTCACCGCCACTAATGCTGTGTGATGGGCATACCCTGGTGGTTTTAAACGGTAGTCCGGGCGATTCCCGGGAGTCCGTCATACCTGTCCTAGTTCCCCGGCTAGGCGGGATGCGTAAAGGCATTTCCCCAGGTAAAAAAAAAGGGTGTGGGACAGTACCAACAGCTTCCTGAAAGTGATTGCCGAACGGTGGGACAATCCCATTTTGGTTTTCTGGGTGAAAATTCACACGACATCTGGCTGCTTCAGTCCGAAAATTATGTTGTAATTATTTTTATTAGTTTTATTTTATTTATAATTAATGTTTACTAACAAATGCTAATGAGTAATGACATTCAATGTACCTACTAAAAAATTATGGATTGTAATATCTGAAATAAATAATATTCATTCATTCATTCAAAAATGCCATTTTTTGGAATATAATATCTCAATAACTATTAAACATTGAAACGGGGAGGTAACGTGTATGTCGTTACCGTTGGTGAGTGTTTCTTAAATCAAAACGGCACGGAGTTCATACACATTTTTTATTATTCTTGCGAACACTTTCACATACGAGCACGTACAAATAATAAACAAAGCACAGCACAAAAAAAAGGTTATTATTACGTTCTAAGTCTAGGAACAATCATCATCTAACCGCCGCGGACGCTTGCCTTCTCGGCGCGGGCGCGGGCGGGGGACGGGGTCACTACTTATTACGCCGTTAGGTGGCGTTGTCCGTTCGCCTCTAGACACTTCCCGCGTTACATCCTCCCCCTCCAAGCTACATGAACGTCCCGTATGTGGCTTGGCATCGGCAGTATTAACATTGTGAACTTTAGGCGGACGTCCTCGATTGCGTCGAGGTTGGACTGGCAGAGGAATTTGACCTTGCTTGGCGATAAAAGGGGTTAAATATGATGTGTGGAATTTCCCAACACGTGTACCATCACCCACATGTGACACTTGAAATGTAGTCGGAGATACTTGTTCAGAAATGCAATATGGCCCATCCCTTTTAGGCATGAACTTTTTAGTAGTGCCCTTACTGGCGTTGCTAAGCGCAGTGCAGTTCACTAGGACTAGATCGCCAACCTTATACTGAGGAGCTGGTCGGAATTTTCCGTCAGTGATGTCTTTAGATCGGTCCTGTGCGCTTTCTACCCTATCGCGAATATCGACCATCTTGTCAAGGAAATTTCTTAAATACGGGGTAAATTGAGGCAAATAATTTTCTTTATTCAAAATAGACCTTAAATCCGTTTGATTTTCAAAAGGTGTCCTCATTTCTCTACCAAACATTAAATACGCCGGCGTGCAGCCAGTCGACGCGCAAGTCGCGCTATTCATAGCAAACCTAATCTGAGGTAAGTAGTTAGGCCACGATGTATGCTCGTTCCTCACTAGAATCGATATCTGACTTTTAATGTCTCGATTTTTTCGTTCAACAGGGTTTCCCTTTGGATGATATAGAGGAGTAAGATTTTGTTTAATCCCAAGTACGAACATACATTGTTGCATAGCTGCTGCTACGAATTGAACACCGTTATCTGAAATAACACGACGAGGGAACCCATACCTCAAGAAATAATTGTTGATGAGACATGACGCACACACCTCCGCAGTCGCGTCCTGAAGCGGGTACAGCTCTACCCACCTAGTAGCGGTGTCTTCAACTACTAGAATCCATGTCTCTCCGTTGTCACCCTTTGGCAAAGGGCCAAATAAGTCAATAGAGATTACCTCACCTCTCTGCTGCAATACGGGAGTTTGCAAGAGTCCAGCCGGTTTCTGATTGGATATTTTGTATTTTTGACACTCGACACAGTTTTTGAGGTAATCAGTAACAATCTTCCGTAAACCTGTAAAATAGTACCTGTTTTGGATTCGGCATATCGTCCTTTCTACGCCTTGATGACCAGCAGTAGAGAGGTCGTGAAATTCCTCAAGAATCTTTGGTACCATGGACGCTGGGACTACAAGTTGAGGATCCTCCGAGTCGGAGTCAGGACCCAGGCGATAGAGGACTCCTTGCGACATGACATATCCACGTTCGAGCCATCGGTTAGCTGCTAAAAGGTCAGTATCCTCCAAATCTTTGATTACCTTTTCTGTTTCAGGGTCCTGCAGCTGAGCTTCCCGGAGTTCGGTCGGGCTGTATCGAGGTAAGTCGATTGTAATGGAACATATCTCACAGCTGTTATCCGAACAGGCATCGCAGTCAGGACGACTTAGCATATCCGCTAAAACATTAAGCTTACCTGGAGTGTACTCGTACTTGATATCATACGCTTGCAGTTTCATTGCCCAGCGAATAAGACGTCCTGTTGGAGATTTAAGAGTGAGAAGCCAGCGCAAAGGCTGGTGATCACTCTTGACTATAATGGTGTGACCTTCAACATAACCTCTGAACTTTTCAATTGCCCAGACCACCGCCAACGCCTCCCGTTCAGTGGTCGTGTAGTTCCTTTCAGCTGGAGTCAATAATCTGCTAGCGTATGTGATCGGTCGTTCGTCATACGAGTCTCCTTGTAGGAGCGCAGCACCTAAAGCATAATTACTTGCGTCTGTTCGGATCACAAACGGCTGTTTGTAATCAACTTGGATAAGTACAGGAGCAGTAGTCAATTTTTCTTTGAGGTTGTTGAACGAATCACGTTGATCATCAGTCCATGACCATGCTACATTTTTACGAGTGAGTCTGGTCAAGGGTTGGGCAATTTGAGCAAAATTTGGAATGAACTTACGGAACCAAGAACATGTCTGGATAAACGACTTCAAGCTCTTCAAGTTGGTGGGCTCCTTCTTCTGTAAGATGGCTTCCACCTTCGATGGATCCGTTTGGATACCATTTGGAGCGATCACGTGACCCAGGTAAGTAACGTTTTCCCGAGCAAATGAGCATTTTGCTCTATTAGCCCGTAGACCAAACAACCGAAGCCTTTCAAATACCTTCTGCAAATCCTGTAGATGTTTGTTGAACGATTCAGATATTATGCACAGGTCGTCTAGGTAGCAAAGTAAGGTTACATCTTTCAGCGTATTACCAGAGCGGAATCGGTCCATCAAACGCTGAAATGTCATTGGTGCGTTCTTTAAGCCAAAGGGCATGCGTACAAACCTGTATGTCCCAAAAGGCGTCACGAACCCAGTCTTATCTCGATCCTCTGGCGCGACCATTACCTGCCAATAGCCTGACTTCAGGTCTATAGTAGACATGTAGCAATTCTGTTTTGTCGTTTGCAACAACTCATCAATTGTAGGGATTGGGTATGAGTCATTCTTAGTTACCGCGTTTAATTTGCGATAGTCAACGCAAAATCTAACACCATTACCTTTTTTAGGAACCAAAATGGCGGGAGCAGTCCAGGCAGACTCGCATTCTTCAATTATTCCTTCCTTCAGCATCTCATCGAGCTCCTTCTTCATAATCTCCTTTTTAGCAGGAGTGAGACGATAAGGAGGAGAAGATATTGGCGGGTGGTTTCCTGTGTTTATGCGGTGTTCCGCAAATGTGGTGGGAGCTCCCCCTACATTGAAAATATCTTCGTTAGAGTGGAGAAGTCCTGCTAATTTATTGCGTTGTGACGGATGCAGCATAGTACCTTCGTCGTCGCGAAGCATGTCAGCTGACGAGCACGTGACAAGTTGACTCGGTGACTCAAACTCGATGGGATACAGTACCTTCTGTTCCTCCGAGAAATGCCACTTAGCGGTTGCGAAGTCCAGCGAAATACCAGCCTTAACTAGAAAATCGATACCTAGTAAAGTATCGTTACCTGCAGCGTCAGGCAATGCAACGAACTCCAGGGACACGGTCTTGTACTTGACAGCAACCTCCAATGTCGTAGTCAACACCGTCCTGTTCTGTACTGATCCATCTGCTAACTTAATGGACATAGCACATTCTCGAAATGTCTGATTATTTTTACTCAACAAATCAAATAAGCTGCACCCTATCACGGAACGTTTCGCACCCGTGTCTATTAAAGCTGTGCCGTGAATACCCGATATAGCTATGCCTAAGATAGGTCGCTGTTGTACCAGTGACAACGGTTGAGTTGAGCACAAATCTGCAGACGCAAAATCTGACGAAAGAGAAGCATCATCGGACCCAGGAATAGGATTCGAAGCAGGAACATTACCTACACTGGAAAATGTCAACCTAGCATTAGGCGAAACATGCGAATCCTCAATCCGATTTGCTTTAAAAACACTCCCCCTTGAGTCAGCGTCGTCATTAGAATTAATTGCCAAAGTGTCACATGTGGGCAATGTATACTCATCTAACGTAAAATTATTACTTTCCCTTTGTGGTACTACCGAGGCCATGCACATATCGAAAGGTTCAAGCCCTGTTGGCTTAACGTACACTTCATGTGGTTCTACCGGCTTAACGTATACTTCATGTGGCCCTACCGGCCTAACGCATATTTCGTGATAAGGTTGTGACACTGCCGGCTTCACGCACATTTCACGATAACGCAGTGGCACAACCGGCATCACGCACATTTCATAGAAAGCCGTAGGTAAAACAGTTTTAAATTGTTTAGGCAAAAACACACTAGTCGATCGTGCAACATCAAATTTGTAAACATCAAAAAACTCAGGCAACACAAACTTAAACATCGATAAATTATAATCGAACATTGTTTCGAAATCATTCTTAGTTTTACGATCATTATTACGATAAACGCGCACTTCGTTACGAAGTGCTGGCTTGACGCACATTTCACAAAAATCTGTAGGTAAAATATTTCTGAACTGTTTAGGTAGAAACAAAGTGTTTGGCCGAGCAACATGAGATTCGTGAGCGTTAAAAAACTCGGGAATTACACATTTAAACATAGACAGATTATAATCGAATCTCGTTTCGAGCCCCTTTTCGAGTTTACGATCATTGCTAATAGAATCTAACAGCTCGATGGATTTAGAAACGGATAAGATTCGACTATGTTTACTTTCGAGAGTAACATCGCGATCTACATGAAATTTTCGGTGTATAACTACAACTGATCCGGGTGCGGGGAGCGGGGTCATTGAACTTTGCTTTACGTCGCAAGTTTGCTCGAAATCTATTGCGGAAAATTGTGAATTACACTTTGAACAATTCGATCTAATTACACCCTTTTCTCCACACCCGTAACAGTGAATATTACTAATATTATTCTCATGAACAGTGTCAGTTGTACTATTATTATTTTTACTGCTGAGTTTAGGACAGCTATCTTTAAAGTGATTAGATTTTCTACAATAAGCACAAAACATACGTTTCTTTTTGTTTGAATCCGTCATGCTCGTACTTGTGCCAGCCGTGCTCTGCGGCGGCGAGGAAGAGGCACGTAGCGATGGCGGCGGCGGCCGGGGCGCGCGCGCTGTCGGCGGCGCGTTTGATGTCTGCGGCGGCGCGCGGCGCGTGACATCGCGCGGTTTCCACGACGAGTTTGTACCTGACACTCCTATTACCTTTAATGAGTCTTCGATCGAATGAGTTTTACTCAACAGCTCGTCAAAAGACTTAAACTCTTCACGACGTAGGCGCTCCCGAATGCGATGATGTAGTAAGCCGTACACCATATCTAGTCGCGCTCTCTCTGTGAGGTCTTCCATAGGTAGTCGGGCGAAAATGGCTCGAGCTCGGGCCACGAACTGGTCGGTATTCTCGTCGATATGTTGCTCGTTGTCGAATAAATCTCGATATAACCTATGTGGCGGCCGGCGGTCTCCGAAAGCTCGTCGAAGTCGATCCAGGGCATCCGTCCAAGTTGTTGTAGTGCTTTTGATTCCTTGCCACCAGGTAGCTGCGGAATGCGTAAGCAGTATTGAGAAGCCTCTAATGGCGTTCTCGTCGCTAACACTACAGCAATCCTTATAAGCCTCCACTGCGTCGATGAATCCTTCGAGGCTTTCTTCGACGCTACCGCTGTAAGTGGCGTGGCACTTAGAAAAGTTGCCGGTCACGACAGGGCCGGTGGGGGCGACGACGGTCACGTTGGCGGGCTCGGTGGCGGCCGGGGTCGATGCGCGAACTTCATGTAATAACCGCTGGAACATGTCGACGTTGGATTGCTGAATGCTTTGCAGCAATATGGACAGGTTATCCATTGACATCGTCACATGTCCATTGCGTACACTGTCTTCATCTGCACGGGGAAGGTCGGACGCGGCGTTCACTGTGTTTTCTATTTCGTCGTGTAGCGCGGCGTTGCCGTTGCCGGACGGCGATCCGTGAGGCGTCCGGAAAGCTTGGCCGGAGCGAGTCGACATTTTAATTTGTACGGCACCCGAAAAAGCGTAAAAATGTCTATAACAACAATAATATCACTAGTGCACAGTTCACTCGCACGTGGTTTTAACTTAAGACACACGGAATGGGCGCCATGAAACGGGGAGGTAACGTGTATGTCGTTACCGTTGGTGAGTGTTTCTTAAATCAAAACGGCACGGAGTTCATACACATTTTTTATTATTCTTGCGAACACTTTCACATACGAGCACGTACAAATAATAAACAAAGCACAGCACAAAAAAAAGGTTATTATTACGTTCTAAGTCTAGGAACAATCATCATCTAACCGCCGCGGACGCTTGCCTTCTCGGCGCGGGCGCGGGCGGGGGACGGGGTCACTACTTATTACGCCGTTAGGTGGCGTTGTCCGTTCGCCTCTAGACACTTCCCGCGTTACAACATATATTTATGAAATTTGAGGTTCTAGTTGTTCTAATGGATCTTAATACATGTACCAAATTTCATTTTTTATGTTAGATAGATTTGGAGTTATTGGGGGGTCAAAAGTGGCTCCAAACGGTTCGTGTAATATAACACATGGCTGCTGTCCGCCAGTTCCTGGGGTGAACTTGGCTGGATACGCTGCCGCGTGTCTAGATATCTCATTGCACCCCGTGACGGATACGTGCGTCGATGGCGTCGAACCGGCGGTGAGCTTATATACTAAATTACGCTTTTTAGGGTGCCGTACCCGAAGGGTAGAACGGGACCCTATTACTAAGACTCCGCTGTCCATCTGTCACCAGGCTGTATCTCATGAACCGTGATAGTTAGACAGTTGAAATTTTCACAGCTGATGTCTTTCTGTTACATCTTATGACAACAAATACTAAAATAGAATAAAATAAATATTTAAGTGGGGCTTCCATACAATAGACATGATTTTTTTACGCTTTTTAAAGATAATGGTACGGAACCCTTCGTGCGCGAGCCCGACTTTTTTTAAACGCAATTGGCCGATTTTTTAAAACAATAATTTAATATGCATGGCGATAAAGAGTCGATATTTAATTAGTCACTAGCGCAAGTGCATTTTTGCTCACATCAAACCGGGCTTTGCTGATCAAGCTCAATGCCCATTCCTGGACACTGATCCAGCACATGCCACTTTCAATCTAATCATAAAAAAAGTAACTGCGTACTGGTGGCTAACCTGGCATGTTCGATGAAAAATTATCGGCGGTTAAAGTGTCGACAATTATGGACGTTTACCTTTTAACACTTTCTTGAAGTGATTTTCGTGCGGCAAAATATCTTCCATCCCATTGATGAAAGGGTCTAGCAGGCCAAGCTAAGGAGAGTGGCCCCCGGTGACGGATTTGGTCATTCTTTCAGGTGGTATACTGGCAGGAACTAAGAACTACCATATCAGCCAAAGGACGTCCACTGCTGGACATAGGCCTTCCTCAATTTCATAGGGGGTACATGAATAATAATAATAATAATAAATATTGGGGGACAATCTTACACAAATCGACCTAGTCCCAAACTAAGCAAAGCTTGTACTATGTGTACTAGACGACGATATACATTCTTATATAGATAAATACATACTTAAATACATAGAAAACATCCAAACCCAAGAACAAATATCCGTGATAAATGCACAAATAAATGCCCTGGCCGGGATTCGAACCCAGGACCTCTAGCTTCGGAGGCAGAGTCGCTACCAACTAGGCTAAACAGGCCGTCTAACATATGCCATAATCACCACGCTTGGCATACAGATTGGCGATCGCAGTATCTCCACCGCACTCCAGGGATGCTGCTGTCCATCTCCCGATGGTCTTGTAGTTTTAGGACATACCCGGGTCCTACGAACACTCCATGCTTAATATCACAGTCCTCGATCTTCTTTTGTTTTCGAGTAATTTAGGATAATATAAAAAAACAGGGATCATTTAAAGTGTTATATTAGGTAGACTGTTGAAGTTAGAGTAACCAAACAAAATGATCATTAATAAAAATAGAATACACTACAAAACAATACAAATACACAAGTAATAGATACACCTAGACCCTTCACAACACTTATTTATTTATCCATTCGCAAATTCCCAGTTTGAGAATATTCCTTGACCCAGATGTTAACGACAGTATGACGCTGGGCCCGTGCATCTAGCACCTACCGCTTGTTCTTTTTATTTATATATCTATTCCTTATTAGCACTTACAGTCCAGCTACACGTGTTAACCAAACAGGATGTAGATGTACTACATAGCTATAGGTAATTTGGTAATTATAATAACTTAAATACTATTACTTATATTATGCTACATTTATCGAACTTGGTGCCGAGATAGATTCCAGGTACCGACTGGTTGATGTTAGAAGCTGGATTCGGTACTATGGAATATATCCAGTTTGCTGTCGCTGTTCAGTATGTCATTAAGCAGAGCTGACGCATGGTAAAGTGGAAAGTGTGATGGAGCGCTGGTCCGCGTTGCCGGGACAGCAAAGAGAACGCGGCTGCGAGGACGGAGCTGAATACCAAGAACGGGTGGTACACGTAATGGGATGAGGGTTAGTGATTTGAATACGAACTAAAAAAATATATTACCAGGTATGTGCCTTTAGACCTCAAGGGAGGTATAATTCACCATTCGCAGGATATACAGACTTGGATGTACTTACGTGTGGATAATACCCATGGGGTTCAAAACAACCGCATTCATCTCCAGTCGGCCCACCACATATGCATTATATAAAATACTAAGAGCATTTTGAGATGTGAAGCTTTTAGATTGGCGCATAACGAAGCAGGCACTTTCTTGTAACATTGCAAGTTTTGACGATGTGGTTATTAGGAGAGGTATTAGTCAAACCATGTGACATGTGTCATTAAACTTGCTGTAGATAGGTGTTTTTAAGCAAAGTCATAGCGTTTTCTGACGGGTCCAAGGGCTAGCACAATCAACTTTCAATCACATAACCCAGACCAGACGGCACCCTGCTATATAAGGCACCTATTCCTATACTGTCTACCTTTTGGACATCAGTAACTACCTAACGAAACTAACCTACCTACTATGTAAATATTTAAGTACCCTAACGCTGAGAGTATGAACCCTCCGGTAAAATTCATAAATAGGAAAAAGAAAGATAAGACCATACAAGTGTTGCAAATACATAAGTGCGGAAAAACGCAATTCTTATATTATATGGTGTATTAGATTTAGTATTTATGAAAAACATTAAAACCAGCTCGTCGCCTTAATCCCTTGCACACATTTATTACAATTTTTAAATATGTTATCTACTTCGGATATAGATTAGATTTATTTCATGGAATAAATTGTCGTACCATGTCGCTTATATGTCAAAATCGTAAGAATTTACATCACAATCATTGCATTGTAATATAAAATATTTCAAAAAGAATCAATTATTAACCAATTATCATCTCGTATCTCCCAGTAGTCGGGATAGTCAAATTGTAATTAAATTCAAAATAAACAATAATGATATTCTCAAATGTCAATAAAAATGTCAGTAAAAATATTAGTTAACATAGCTCGATAAGCTCTAGATACGAATATAACTAATAACAATACATTTATTATCACCTAAGATATACCTAAAATTGTAATAATTCATTATAAATTAATACATAAAAACACCAATACAAAAATAAGACTTAACAACCTGTTCTCGTATTCCACAAGCAGGTCGCCTCTTGTATGTATGAGCACAGAATAAGGAATAGTACAAGTACAGAAATTTCACTTCCTAACAAAAACGGCGTTTAGGCATAAGAAACGTGCCTACTCTCTGCATCTCTGTCTATCGCATAACTTGTATTCATTCACGCGTGGCACGTGTAGCCCTAGGGTTGTCACGCCAAAAATACTTCAATGATGCAAAAAAATGTTCTACCTCACCAGATGTCGCTTAAGTACAGTGAACCGATATTAATTAAGTACATGTTACTTTACAAGAATAATAAATCTCATATTTTTTTAACGAACCATCTAACGATACCCTACACGGTGGGTTTTGCAAGAAAAAAAATGCATCCCCATTTTACGTGTAGGGGAAGTACCTTCAAACTACATATATCGTGTTACATTTAAAATGAAAGTGCTCATTGTGTGCATCTTATATATATTTTTTGTCATTTTAAAATAATTATTTTAGAAATTATTTAAGATAATAGCCAAAAAATTACCATTCCCATCTTCATCTCCGAAACTACTGGGTCTAAAATATAAAAAAATACATTTCAAATCATCAACCAACAGGTTTTGTCGGACATACAAATCAACAACAAACACGTCACAACTGCATACAACAGGACAGGTCATCTTCTTATGTTTTTCAGCTATTTATACCTACACTTTGTCCGTGTTTCAAATGCTATGACCACATGGTATTTTAAACACCAACCAACACTAAATAAGTACCTACTTATTATTACATATACCAAACTAAAATAAAAAAAACTTACCGTTCAAAATTTATAGGCAACTGAAAAAAAGATACACCAACGTTCCTTCGGGTATTCAAACAACCATATACACAGAGCATGTGTGGCCGGTTATCGGTTTCATCGTGGGTTTTTCATCACACAAAAAATTACGTAGTAACGCGCGGTTCGTCGCGATCAAGTCGGCGGCGCGCGGCAGCGGATCACAAAACGACACGCACGTACAGTATGCCCGGACGGCGGCGGCCCTGACTGATAGCTAGAGTCAGGGTTTTCGAGCGTTAGGTTATTAAAGCGGCGCGCTCCACCCATTGCAAGCCCCTTGGTATGAGATTGTAATGCATAATTTGTGTGTTATTCGCATTCAGCTTCAATTTGTTCGCTGTAAAGTCTTAACCAAATTACGAACACTTTTAACATAGCGTGTTTTCGACTTAGTTATCTGAAGTGTCGTCAGCATATTCTAGTGTTCCAATTTAGATAGCGCACGGGAGATCATTTGTATAAAACATAAATAACATTGGACCCCAGGGGCACACCTCTCGACATTGGTTGGCTTTGTGATCTACATATTAGCGTTATTCACTTGCACAGTTTGAATCCTATCGTTTAAATATGTGCGAACTAATTTTAGGTCGAGATCTAACCGTTGTTATGGGGGATGCGAAACTGGGCAAGAGAAATGGTGAAGAGCTGAGAGCGGGGCAATTTGGAGTTGGAAATCGGAGCTAACTACTGGCTGGTTTTTTGGAGAAGAAGGGGCTCTACAATCTCTACATGATGAACGCCTGCTTCAAGAAACGCGAGCATAGGAAGTGAACCTGGATGAGTCCCGACGGTGCAAAAAAACGAGATTGACTTCATCATGTCGACTAGGAGGCATATAATATTTATATTCAATGACGTCTCTGTGATCAATACTGTTAAAACCGGTAGTGATCGCCATCTGGTAAGAGGCACATTGAACATATGCGTCAAGCTAGAGCGCTCGCGACTGATGAACTCTCCGTCCAGCTGCAGTCCAACTTCGAAACCTCGAGAGCTTTCAGCCGGAACTCCAAAACCGTAAAACCTTAAACAGCTAAAGAACAAGGCACCCAGTGAAGACGGAATTACAGCTGAACTTCTGAAGGTGAGTCGAAAACCTGTCCTTACGGCCCTTCAGAAGTTGTTCGACTCCGTCTTACTGGAAAAGAAAACTCCAAAGGTACGAGTATGGAACAGAGGTGTGGTGGTGCTGTTCTCCAAAAAGGGTGACAACGCCTTACTGAAGAACTACCGATCCATCTCATTTCTGAGCCATGTCTATAAGCTGTTTTCAAGAGTCATTACAAACCGTCTCACACGCAGGCTAGATGCCTTCCAGCCTCCCGAGCAAGCTGGTTTCCTAAGAAGCTTTAGCACCGTAGACCACATCCATACGCTACGCTCCGTCAGGTTATACAGAAGACTGAGGAGTATAACCTGCCCCTCTGTTTAGCGTTCGTGGACTACGAGAAAGCTTTTGACTCGGTTGAAACCCGGGCTGTACTATAATCTCTCCAGCGGTGCTAAGTGGACTACAGCTATATCGAAAAACTGAAGTGTTTGTACGAGAACGCCACTATGTCACTCCAGGAACAGAACTCGAAACCTATTCCGTTGTAGCGGGGAGTCAAGCAAGGGATGTTACTTCTCCTAAACTGTTCTCCGCTGCACTGGAGGATGTTTTCAGGACTCTGGACTGCAGAAGTATAGGCATCAACATAAACGGCGAGTACATCACTCACCGTCCAAACCAAATTGGAGATGGACAATAATGGAAATAAGAGATACAATCATGGAAACTACTTTCACTAGACAATAAATTAAATCGTTTGATATGATTTCTAGCAAGAACTGTGTTAACTAATGTAAATTATGTAATAGACGTGATACAATGAATATTAATTCTATTTAGGTCCCTGGTTTGGGCCATGCTTTTATGTGAGCTAGATTGCCCTTAACCCTGTACCCTGTGTGTTGTGTTAACATCAACGATTTTTTTAAGGCTGGCGAGGCTGTATTCCAGCAAATAAATAGTTGTACCTATTTAAGCGTTATTTTGCAAGGTACCTATTTCTACACATTTCACAGGAGTATGATTATCGCTCGCATGCATCCGTTTGTTTCTTATATTGTTGCCCATAAGTAATATAATAATAATAATAATATATAATAATATTAGGGGACAATCTTACACAAATCGACTTAGTCCCAAACTAAGCAAAGCTTGTACTATGGGTACTAAACGACAATATACATACTTATATAAATAAATACATACTTAAATACATAGAAAACACAGAAACATAGATAAGTGAACTTTTTTCGCACGTATTTCACAGGTATACGGCTTTTCACCTGTATGAAGTAGTTTATGTATTTTCAAATGACTACTTTCTATAAACTTCATGCATATTTTGCACTAAAAAGGTATTTCTCCCGTGTGATATCGTTTATGTTTGTGTAAATATTCCAAATGCCTGAAGTCTTTTTTACATATTTCACAAGAATATCATATTGTTTATTTGCATTGATCATACATCGTCATACACAATAAACATGTCAAATATATTAACTACAGACTATAAAAATTGACAATGAAATTAATATAGGTATTAACTAATACACAAGTTTTTTTTTTCATTTGCAATACGTACGTCAAACAGAGTACATTACTTATATAAATACTGATCCCTGTAAAAATAAGGTGAAGGTTTCAACTCCAAGTGAATTCTTTCGTGTGCCTTTAAAGTGCTTGATGCTGTGAACGCTTTTTTGCATGTTGTGCAGGAAAACGGTTTTTCCCCCGTATGAATAACTTGATGTGATTTTAGATGATGCGAGCGCTTGAACTTTTTCTTACATGTTCTGCAAGAGAAAGGTTTTGACCCCGTGTGGATTCCTCTATGTCTCTTCAAATCCCCATTTTGACTAAATTTCTTGTTACATATTTCACACGAGTACGGCTTGTCTCCTGTGTGGTATCGTGTATGGATCTTTAATGAAGTCATATTACTGAACTTCTTTTTACATATTTCGCAGGAATGTTTTTTTTCTATTTTCTCCCCCGTGTGAGATCGACTATGTGCCTTTAATTGATTTGGAAACATAAACTTCTTTTGACACACCATACAGCAGAATGGTTTATCTCCCGAGTCCGTGTGCCTTCGTTTATGCGTCTTCAATTGACACAACAGCTTAAACGCTTTCTTACATAATTCACACGAGTAAGGTCTTTCATCATTATGTGATACACTATGCCTCTTTAAAGCGAAAGAATCAGCAAATCTTTTATTACAGATATCGCAGGGAAAAGGCTTTTCCCCGGTATGAGTTAGTTTATGTCTGTTTAAACTACTCCACTGAGTGAACTTATTGTTACATATATCGCAGCAGTAAGGCTTCTCGCCGGTGTGGGTTCTCCTGTGCACTTGTAGAGTCGTCAACTTCGCAAACTCCCAGTCACACAAGTCGCAGGAATGTGGCCGGAGTCCTGTATGAATAATTTCATGTTTTTTTAGATTACCCGAATCCGCGAACTGTCTTTTACATGTTAGGCAAGAAAATGGCCGCTCGCCCGTGTGAGTTCTTTTGTGAGTTTTCAAATGTCCGGGCCGCTTAAACGCCATTTCACATATTTCGCAGGAATATGGCCGTAGGCCGTCACATTTCTCCATACGTTTTGTTGGATTACGCGAATCCGCAAATTCTGTTTTATCTATTTCGCATGAATATGACTTCTTCGTGAGTTGGTAGTAGTTAATAAACTTGACCTTTTTTGGTATCGTTTCAGACTTGTCCCGCAGGTGCACCGTCATGTGCCGTATTATAGCAAGTTTGTGTTGGTACGTTTTGCCGCAAGTGTCGCAGACGTAAGTATTGGGGCGTGTGGCGTGTGTGTCGGTGCGAGGCGGGGCGGGGTGGCGGGGGGCGCGGGGTGTGGCGGGGGCGGGGGCGGGGGCGCGACACGCGGCCGCGTCGGCGCGCGACACCAGCACCCGGCACTCGCGCACCAGCAGCCGAGCTCCTGCCAAAGACAATAATTAGTAACGTGACCTGTGAAGTCGATATTCCTATACGAATATGTTTAAACAGGGACTCTTCCTTTTCTCACCTATTTTCACTTCGCTTAACAACTATTAGCGAAGCCCCGCGTGTGTGGAGGGACAATGCGAACCTAAGTGTATAGCTTATCTCTTTAAGGATCATTTCAAAGTTGAATCTCCATTGAAGAAGATGCCAGAGACCTCCCGCGCTGAGGCTGTTATGGGAGCGGGTGGTACATGGTATTTTTATTTCAAATTAAATCTATAATTAATTTACTTATCGGTAGTAGTATAGATTTTTTTAAATTTGTCACAATTATCATAATCATATACTCTATAATGTAGCTGCCTGGTAAAATAAAAAAAAATCCAATAAACCCACACACACAGACACACACACACACACCACACACACACACACACACACACACAAACAAACACACACACGCACGCTCACACACGCTAACACACACTTGCACATACATACAGGTACATACTCTAAAGTTCGAGTGATTTTTTTTATTTTGGATATTTATTACATTTTTTTTTTGTGTTATTCATTTTATATTTTATTTTTATTGGTCAAGGTTTTTATTACCAAGTATTCTGCAACTGTATAAGTGATTAATGTATTAATTTACTACATACTGTATGTACTACATGTTATATCAGGACCGAGCACAGACTCACTAGCTCCGCGAATATTTTGTTTAGTTTTTGTGACCGACCGAGGTCCAGAAAGGGACCAGTCTGCAAACCAGCGCCGGGCCGCTTTGCCCAGCACATGCTGAGACTGGGACCCATTGCCCACTATAGTTCCTCAAGTTAGTTTTTATTATTATTATTATTGTACAATTTGTTCGTATTTTTTATTTTAATCTTTTTTATTACGGTTCTTTGTTATTTGATGATTTCTGTGTACATTTAAGGTTCTTTTTTTGTGGCAATAAATAGTTTTCTGATTCTGATTCTGATAATAAATTGCCTCAACTAATCAAAGAAACCCCAAATGTCAATTTGCTCGTCATATACAATTGAATGAAGCGCAATTCGGTTTTAGACATTCTACCGAGACAGCAAGCATTCGGTTCAGTACTACGAGTCACGTAAAACGCCGTGTACGCATATTTTTGGACTTGTCGAAGGGTCTTCTTTTGTACAATATACTATGGGATAAGCTCTTGAGGGAGACCTCTAAGGAACTGGTCCATATTATAAAATATTGGTATGAGAATTAAGCAATTTGTTTTTGGGGACCATAAGGAGATATCCATTTTTTTTAAGTAATGGAAGGCACACCATTTTAAAGTTTGTAAAATTTTAAGTCGAAATGCGATTTTTTGTGGTAAGGGTCGCGGTTGTCCGCTGGATGCGGGTGGCGCGGGACCGCTCATGGTGGAAGTCTTTGGGGGAGGCCTTAGTAGAAATTTTGTCGCGTTGGGCGATGGCGGAAGGAAGCGGCTGGGATTATACCGAACAATTCCTCGGAGCACTCCCCGTAATACATGCGGTAGAAAATGCAGAGCGAGGCTACATTTCTACGCAGCGCCAAGGAGTCAAGCCGGTCCGAAACCCGCTGGCAGCCGACAATTCGAGTCGCTCTCCGTTGGATGGGGTCCAGAGGGAGAAGCTGGTACTGTGGTGCCCCTGCCCACAGATGAGAACAGTATTCCATACTAGAAAATACAATGTGCAAAGAATAAAACTACGAAATGCCAATAACTTAATTCTTCAATCGCCGCGAACAAGTTATGGAAAAAGAAGTATACTCTATGAAGGTGCTCAATTATTCAATAAACTTCCCAAAATAATTAGAGAAGCTAAATCAATGCCCATTTTTAAAGCCTTACTTAAAAAACACATTTGTAATACATTTTAATTCAATCAATCAATCTTTGTGTTTTATGGCCCCATCGATATTGTCGATGATTCCGCCAACGTCAAGGTTTAAAAAGGCACGTATTTATTAAGAATTTGACCGATGACTGAAGATTGCCAGGTTCACTTAGAAGAGTATCTAAAACAAACATTTATTGTTAACCTAACTACTATAAAAACAAGTTGTTAGTTTTAATAAATTTACATAAGACATACACAAAGGGGGAGTGCACCAGGATTAAAAGGAATTTAATGTTGATGGGCCGGGGAATTTCTGGGGGTAGGATATCATACAAAGGAGTAACGATCCGGTTGCAGTTAAAAAAAAGGTGTTCAAGCGTACCTCCGCCAGACCACATTCGCACAGAGAGTGGTCCCGAACACGTATCTTTGCCAAAAATACAGGCGTACAAATGTGGCCTAGCCGTAAACGAATAATCGCGAGTTAGCTACGCACCTCACACACAGCACCACCGCACGGCTACGTCATCGGTATACCGTCAGCATACGTCACCGCGCAACGTCATCAGCACCACGTCGTGGCTACGTATGCGCCTACGTCACTCCATTACATTGTCCGCGCCGACCGCGCCGCAGCGCATCATCAATATTGGGCAATCACTCTGATCGCCTTAATAAAACGGAAGCACACGTTCCCCGCGCGCCTTTTAGATACCTAACATCGGGTCTTAGGACACACGAAATCGTTCGTGTTAGATTAAGTTAATTATTGTAACTTTTATATTAATTAAAACTTCATTTATTCGCTATCTGAATATAATTTATCTCCTCCCCTGCTGCCTCCCTATATAATTCGCGGATGTAATGTTTTTCGGAATTCCTTTCCTAGTCAAAAACCACGGCCTAGAGGGCAGATCTGGTTGGATTTTGCCATAATTTTTGCCAACATTTATACGGGTAGTTTTCCAACGGGAGTTCCAGGCATCTCGCATGTTCGGGAGAGCAAGCGCTTTGAGGTCACGGGTAAAACATCGGTCATGATCATTGTTGCCCTGCGTAATAGCTTCCTTTGCGCAAAGGTCAGCCGTCTCGTTACCTTTTATTCCACTGATGTGGATCCCAGGTCACGGATCCAAGCCAGAACCACATCAATGTTATCCATGTGACACCTGTAGAGGAGCTCGTTAATTTGTAGGGTTACAGGGAAGTTCTCTTTAGCATGGAATGGACGTTTAACTATATCCTGCAGGCAACTCAGGGAATCGGTTAAAATAAGGGACTTATTAAGATGGTGAGATTGCACGTAAGAAACCGCTTCAAGCAACGCAATAGCTTCTCCCGAAAACACAGAGTTACCGGGAGGGAGTTTAAAATTTAATATAATTTTGTACCTGGGGATCCACACCGCTGAACCTACAGGGCCATTTTCGCTCAACTTGGAGGCATCCGTGTAGATAGCAAAATAGTCCGGCCACTTTTCATCCATAACTTTATTAAATATATTATCTACACCTATTTGATTCTTTGACACACCCAGATTAAAAATAACCGTAGGCTGGAAAATTAGACTGTCGTAGTTAGTTTCAAAAAGAGAGGATTTTTGTAATTTTGAAACACTTTTACAGATAGCTCTAAGAACTTTTTATAGCTATTTACTAAGAGGGGAGATACTTGGTGAGTCCAATATGGAGAAGAGGCCATAAGTTGTTGGAGAGATTCAAGGATTGGGAGTAACGGATGTGAAGCTACTTGAAGTAACTTGAAAAAGAACCGATCAGCCAAGAATTGTCTGCGCAAAGAATAAGGTGGGTCCATGCACTCGACTTGGAGGGCGTTCGTTGGGGAAGATTTCATAGCTCCTGTAATGATTCTTAAACACCTTGCCTGAATTCTGTCAAGTTTTGCCAACGCTAGCTTGCTGCATGGTTCCAGAACAAAACTACCATAGTCAAAATGACTTCTGACAATGGCGTTGTATAGGAGTTTCTGGCTGTATGGGTGTTAGCCCCACCTAACACCTGATAAAGCACGAATGATATTTATATTTTTTTCCGCCTTTTGACACACATAGTTCAAGTGATTGACCCCGGACAGCTTAGAATCTAAAATAATGCCCAGAAACTTAACATTATCCTTAACAATTACAGGTTGGTCGTCGATGTGGATGTATAGGTCAGGAACATGCCTTTTCCTGGAGAAGATGACTGCACTACTTTTTTCTGAAGACAAGGACAAGCCATGGTCGGATAACCATGAGTTGAGGTAGTACAGGGCAGAATTAAGGGCATACAAAGCGATGTCATCAGCATACTGTAAAATCTTGCAGAAGCAATTTACGGAGGTATCGAGATCCGATGTGTATAGACTGTAAAGAAGAGGGCTCAAAACAGATCCTTAGGGGAGGCCCTTCCAAGCAAGACTGGGTGGGGACAATTTACCATTTAATCGGATCAGAATGGACCGGCCCATGTACATGTTGCACACGATATTGATAATCCTCACGGGTATACTCAGATTGAGCATTTTTGCCTGAGTATAGGGAGATCAACGTTATCGTAGGCCGCTGTGACGTCAAGGAAGACACCCACCACGTGTTCACCGCGAGTGAGAGATAGCCGGATATCAGAGGTCAGGATGCTCAGACTATCCATTGTACCCATACCCTTTCTGAAACCGAACTGAGTTTTAGGGATGATATTTTTATTTACTAGAATCCACTCTAGTCTATTTTTTAATAGGTGCTCCATAATTTTGCCTAGAACTGACGACAAGGCAATGGGTCTGTAAGAATTAGGGCTCAGTGGATCCTTGCCAGGTTTTAAAATCGGTACTATAATCTGAGTTTTCCAGCTATCAGGTACGTGTCCAGTTAAAAATATATTGTTTAAAATTTGTAGGAAAGTCAATTTAGTTAATTTAGAGCTTTGGGTAATAAAGGAATATGGTATGCCGTCACAACCCGGTGTTGAGTCCCTCAAATGATCAAGTGCACAACACAGCTCGTCAAAACTAAAGGCTTCGTTCATTCTTTCAGAGGAGGGTGAACAATAAGCGCCAATGCCTTATGCGGTACGATTGGAGGAGCAAGTTTTGCTGTAAACCCCTCAAGCCACGGAGAGGCATTGCTAGAGACATTGTTGTCTGTTTGAGAACAACGAAAAGCTTTTATTTTTTTCGACAGTAATGTACTAGGAGTCGTAGGGGACAGGAATTCGCAAAAGGAACGCCAGCCCTGAAATTTCTTTTTGCTGAGAAACCTTTTACAGTGGGCACTCACATGTAGAAAATTGAAATAGTTTTCTAAAGAAAGATCGGCAGCGAAAAGAGACTCCGCCCGGTTACGCTCTTTAATAACTGATGAGCACTCAGCGTCCCACCACGCCGGGGAGGGTATTTTATCGCGTGCTGTATTTTTTAAGGAATCGAGCTATCGGCCGCAGAGTAAATAGCCGCAATGAACCAGTTGTACGATTCTGACACATTCGGTTGTGTGATAGTGGGCATATTTCCCATAGCAAGTTCTAGATTGGATCTAAATTTGCTCCAGTCCGCCTGGCTTGTTCTATATTTGAGGAGTGGAGCTTGTATGGGTAATGGGGAAAAGGAAAAATCTAACAAGGTAGTAATAATAGGCAGATGATCACTCCCGAGAGAGTTCGAAGAAACTGTCCATGACAGAGAGCGAACCAAGTTTGGGGATGCCAGCGAAGGTCAGGGACACTAGCGTTTTGAGTGGGTGGAACTCTGCGCGTTGGGGTTCCGTCATTTAGAATACATAAATTTACCTCATCCATCAGATCTAGAAGGAAGTAGGACGTCGCATCACAGCAGTGGGAACCCCATAGCGTGTGCCGACAATTAAAGTCTCCTTGAACGATGAGTGGGGCTGGAAAGGCCAGTAAAATTAATTTGAGCTCCTGTATCAGGTCATGATTTGGATGGGGAATATAAACAGAAATAAAGGAGATGTTGAGGCATCGAACCGCGAGAACATTTAAACCCCCGGTTTAAAGTGGGGAGGTATGGGAAGTTGAGAAAAAGTAAAACTTCTTTTTACAAGGATAGCACAACCAGCCCAGCCATCATCCCTATCATCCCGGACGCAGGAGTAACCTCTGACCCTAAATAGGGACTGAGGCCTCAGCCATGTCTCCGAGATGGCAAGAATGACCGGACTGAATAAATGGATTAGTTGGAATATCTCTTGTTTTTTATTTTTAATATTTCTAGTATTCCATTGTATCAGATTGTGATTGCCCATCTTGGATTACTTTATTAATAGCAGCACAAATATTGCCCTTAAGGCTTTCTAGAACAGTGTACGGTATGATGTCTGAAAATTTCGAGAGGAGATTTACTATAACCTGGTAGATAATGTCGCCCAGGTTATCGTTTGGTGTAACTGAGATAGGTTGTTCTAGTGCACAACCATTAGGCAGAGTAGAACGGGGAGTAGCTGTTATCAGTCTGTGTGCTTCTACATCATAGGACTTCCCAAGCACTGGCTTGGGTCTCCGCTCAATGAAGACGGTTTTCCTGTATGATTGTGACTGCTGGTGCGATTGAGAATGGGATGGGCTTGAAGGTGGTGAAGGGGCAGGCGAATTGCCCGGATTGGACTGGTTGGCAAAAACAGTCTTTGACTTATCCGCATATAAAGTGTGAACAGGGCGGAACCTTCTTGCGGCTTCAATATACCCAACATTTTCCTCAGACATGACCAGTGTTGCCAGAAGTTTCAACATTTTTCGTAACTTTTGATCCCTTCGCGTAACATGTAAGTAATTTTTATACTTAAGGCAATTTTCGTAACTTTTCAGAACAACGAGATTTGTCATACTAGATTTCTATTGCAAACAGTTTACAAACGCATCCAAACTGACGCATACTTAAAACTGGCACGTCTTTCACTCCATATCACACTCAGAGATTACTCTCAATGGAACGCGCTATGACAAAATGAAACTTATCCTGGGCACATTAAACTCCATTTTGCTTGACCGTATGCGCGCTCGTTTCCTACTTCGCGAGTTCGCGGTTTCTTATCTACTTATCTATAACAAAATAGAAAATAAACATGGCTCATTGTGATTAATTTTCGTTGTTATTGTTTGTTGTCGTACATCTGAGAAAAGTGCGCTACATGACAATATTAAAAAAAACCAATGCCAGGTTGGTGGTTTGATGTTTTTTTGTATAATTTGCTAAATTTAACAATATTTTTAGTTTTTTGTCGCAAATTGAAAACCTGTCAAATTTTTAATATTGTGTGATTGTGAACAAAAATGTATGAAGACTTGTAAGAGGGAGATTCACTAGTACCTAATGTAATACACAGCAAAGAGAGATAACAAATTATCGTGGATAGTGTAAGTCTTTATCGTTTTTTTTTTTTCATTTCTCATGCTCCAATAGTGTGACGATTTACCAAGCGATTTGACATTTTGGTGTGCTTTTAGATAGAAACAACGTACTATCTGCCCCGTTCTAACTATACTTGGTTAACTATACGAATGCAAGGAGACAACTGTATGAAAAATTATCTTGCTTAACGCAACGGATCTGTTGGGATTATTAATCTAATTAATGGGAAGGTTGGTTGGTATAAAAAACTCAGTTTTTTTAATGAGTGAAAAAGTTAGTGTATTGTAATTGGTGGATCCGCCACGGTGAAGTGCTTTGACCGGTCAAACTAAAATATCTTGTTAATTAATTTAATGATTTTCCCCAGGGTTCAATGCACCACCCTAGCCCCGCCCGACAAAACCAATATGAGTCATTAGTTCATGATACACTTTTCGAGAATCAGAAGAGAAAAAGTAAATAAGTTTGACTTTTTTGTACTTTTATTCGAGAAAGTTTTGGTGTTACACTAAATAGTAACAACAGTGAATATAGCGCTGTGTACAAATCAAACCGAGTCCGTTTTTATCATAAGATTACTTCATAGATTCCTTTATATCCGCGATTTCGCTGACATCAACGGGGCCTTTTACATGGTGATTATTATCATGCGATACACTCATATCACGATCCGTATCACGAGGATATTGAAGCAAATTCCATATTTTGAAAACCGCGATAGTATTGACCAACCCGTATTATGATAATATTAATCGAGTAAAGGGCCCTAATTTGCCTCCGACCTCCGACCCCTAAAACACGTAAATTAAAAAAACACCATAATGTAACTTTTGCAGCAAAAATGTAACATTTTAGGAAACGAAACGTAACTTACGACTCAAGTGCCCTGGCAACACTGGACATGACTAGCTTGATGGACTTTTGTCTGGAGAATTCAGGGCACTTTGGGTCGGTTGCAGCATGTGGACCGGAACAAAAAAGACAAGATATTTCTGTATCGGGGACTGAACACTCAGAGGCCTCATGATTTTGGGCGCACCGGGCACACCTGGGGTTGGAACGGCACTGTTCCTTTATATGTCCAAATCTGCAGCATCTGTGACATTGAATGATAGGTAGCCTATAAGAGGACACTGGGATTGACATATTAAAACAGCAGATTTTTTCTGGCAATATTTGGCCGAGGAATGTCAGTACTACAGTACCTGTTGGCTCCCATACTTTTCTACCTTCAATTTCTTTCTTTTTGTTAAGTCTGCGCGCTTTTATTTCTGGTCCAGACCCAGAGGGGCACTGAATTCCATTTGAGAACTCTTCCAATGTCCAGTCCAGCGGGACCTGACCTACTACACCTATGCAAGAAACCTGGAACCTTGGTATCATGGCTGCTAGTTTATGGGTAGCCAGAATAGAGTGTGTCAAAAATAAATTGGCTTCAGAAGCAGATGCAAAGTAAATACACAATTTATTTTTGCCTATACTTTTAATCTCTTTTATACCTGCTACTTTTCCCTTATAAATGACTTGTGCCATTTTTAGAGCCCTCATGCGACTTGAGGCGCTTGGCTGATCTGTGGTGTCTTCCCGGGACACATGCACGACAAAAGGTCCTGAATCTGTTTCGGAGTATTTAAAATCGGAACTACTTTCATACCCTGGCCGTACGTACGTATGTTGGACGGATGCATTTGGAGAGATAGATTTTTTACCATGTAGCTCTATTCCGTCGTTTTCAATGTCATTTGAACGTTTTTTTGCAGGGTTTTGAGTTCCCCCTTTGTCAGGGGGTTCAGTATTTCCCGTTTCCATCCTCACAAGACAAACACACACAAAACACTTACCTCCCCGTTGTTATTATCCCTTCACCCACAAAAATATCCTAATCTAAGTGAAGATTGGCTAACAAAAACCACTGAAAGACGTAATTCAAACCGGAGCATGTGCGTTATCAAACACAGAGACAAGCAGAATCCTACATTTTAATTACAAGTAAATAATATTCACAAAAAACTATTGCTATTACTTTCTACACTACTATATGCAACATACGAACGTGGACGAATTCAACGACGGGTTTGTGGAAGCTGTCCATAGCATTGGGTCTAAATTCTTTAAGGCCCAACGAACTCCAAGAGCCAAAAGGCTTTCTATCTCCACTCAGAGGCTCATCGAGGAAAGGAATGAGATGATTCTGCAGTCTTCAGCCGATGCGAAATTATACAGGCAGCTCAATAAACAGATCTCTAAGTCCATTACCCGCGATCTGCGCCAATTCAATACAAATCGTATTGAAGAGGCCATCGAGCAGAATAAGGGCTCTTAAGGTTTCTCAAGAGATCTGTCTATTGGGCAGAGCCAGCTCGCCAGATTAAAAACTGAAGATGGTAGAATCGTTTCGTCCAAACCTGAGCTTCTGAGTGAGATAGAGTGCTTTTATGGACAGCTATACACGTCAACTAGCAGACCCGAAGTTAGTCTGGCGGTAGACCCTAGAGCTAGATTAACCCGGCACTATACCGAAGATATCCCGGACATCAGTCTGTACGAGATTAGAATGGCTCTTAAGCAGCTGAGGAACAACAGGGCACCCGGTGAAGACGGAATTACAGCGGAACTCCTGAAGGCGGGTGGAAAACCGGTCCTTAGGGCCCTTCAGAAGTTGTTCGACTCCGTCTTACTGGAAGGGAAAACTCCAAAGGCATGGAACAGAGGTGTGGTGGTGCTGTTCTTCAAAAAGGGTGACAACTCCTTACTGAAGAACTACCGACCCATCTCACTTCTGAGCCATGTCTATAAGCTGTTTTCAAGAGTCATTACGAACCGTCTCGCACGCAGGCTAGATGACTTCCAGCCTCCCGAACAAGCCGGTTTCCGAAGAGGCTTTAGCACCGTAGACCACATCCATACGCTCCGTCAGGTTATACAGAAGACTGAAGAGTATAACCTGCGCCTCTGTTTAGCGTTCGTGGACTACGAGAAAGCCTTTGATTCGATTGAAACGTGGGCTGTACTACAATCTCTCCAACGGTGCCAAGTGGACTACCGCTATATCGAAGTGCTGAAGTGTTTGTACGAGAATGCCACTATGTCAGTCCGACTCCAGGACCAGAACTCAAAACCTATTCCGTTGCAGCGGGGAGTCAGGCAAGGAGATGTTATTTCTCCTAAACTGTTCTCCGCTGCATTGGAGGATGTTTTCAAGACTCTGGACTGGAGAAGGATGGGCATCAACATAAACGGCGACTACCTCACTCACCTTCGGTTTGCTGACGATATAGTTGTCTTGGCTGAGACCATGGAGGATTTAAGTACAATGCTCAATGACCTCAGTAAAGCCTCCGAGCGAGTTGGTCTAAGGATGAACATGGACAAGACGAAGATCATGTCAAATGTCCATGTCGCACCAACTCCTTTAACAATCGGACACTTTACGCTCGAAGTTGTAGACGATTACATATACCTAGGACAGACTGTCCAGTTGGGTAGGTCCAACTTCGAGAAAGAGGTTAATCGTCGAATCCGACTCGCGTTCGCGGGGCGCGTTCGGGAAGCTACGGCACATCTTTTCGTCCAATATTCCGCAGTGTCTCAAGACAAAACTTTTTGACCAGTGTGTGTTGCCAGTGATGACATATGGCACTGAAACGTGGTCGCTTACTATGGGCCTCATAAGAAGGCTCAAAGTCACCCAAAGGGCAATGGAGAGAGCTATGTTGGGAGTTTCTCTGCGTGATCGCATCAGGAATGAGGCCATCCGCAGCAGAACCAAAGTGACCGATATAGCCCTCCGAATCGCTAAACTTAAGTGGCAGTGGGCGGGGCACATAGCACGTAGAACCGATGGCCGTTGGGGCGGAAAGGTTCTCGAGTGGCGGCCACGTACCGGAAGGCGTAGCGTGGGCAGGCCCCCCACACGGTGGACTGATGACCTGGTGAAGGTCGCGGGTGTCCGCTGGATGCGGGTGGCGCAGGATCGGTCATTGTGGAAGTCTTTAGGGGAGGCCTATGTCCAGCAGTGGACGTCTTTCGGCTGACATGATGATGATGATGATGATATGCAACATAAAACCCTTTACCTACACGGAATATAAAATACGATATCGTGTTCCGATAATAATAATATGCCTTTGTAAAAAATAATATTAACCTATTTTACATAGTAATAAAAAAATACATAAGTAAACAATTAAATATGTTATAGTAGTACGCACTCATTACCCAAAACCATTTACCCATACCAAAAATACTATTGCAGTGTAAAATATTTTTCAGTAATAATCATAATACACATATCAAAAATAACTGCACTAGCAAATATATATACACTCATAAACTAAAATAACTAAGAAATTTTAACTATTATGTAACGATAAAATTGCCGAAATTCGGGAGAGCCCGTGTTCATACGCACCTGACATAACCAGACTGATTTGTTGTAGGAGTACCCTCATTTCCCAATACACTACATGCCTTCCCCTCGAGATAGTCCATTAACCGTAACACATAAGTTCACTAATCACTAAACACTGATTGTTCACTAACACTATATCGTAGCAACGTCCTTACCTAAGTACTTATTCTAAAAACTTTAACTATCATCTACAACGATACATCAGAGCTTCCGTTATCTTCCTCCTCAGACTCTGATAGGTCCTCATGGCATTCTAGAGCCATTCTCTTAGGTTCCATGTGTTGTGGCGAGGAAGGCGATCTCAAGCGTTTATTAGTTGGCGGTATGTGTTCTTGGCTCTTGTTAAAAGTATAACCCTCTGGGCCGGACACTCCGATGATATCAGCCCACTGAGAGGCTGGGGGAGTAGGATTCACAAGTGCATCATTTTCATCATCGTCGCTTTCTTCATGTGGCATACTTCTTTCTGTGTATACAACTTCACGTTGCATCCTTTGACTATCATTTTTATTCACATCTGCCTCTCCCCCGTGATTTTGTATCTGATTTATATGCCTTTTGAACAGTTTTCCATTCCACTGTATTATATACCTACAAATACCTAGTCTCTTTTCTATGACGCCTTTTAACCAGCGTGGCCCTGAACTATAATTCCTGAACATAACTGTTTGTCCAGTTTGGAACGAGCGTACTCGGGTATTTTCATTCTCATCATACGCATCACTTCTCCCCTGGTCCTTAGACGTGAGAGGATTCAAGTGATCGAACTTTGTTCTGAATCGTCTATTATTTAAAAGTTCTGCAGGTGATTTGTCATTAGTACTGTTAGGCGTTGTACGCAACCCATACAATATTGTTGGTAGTTTTATATGCCATGGGAGTGTGGAATGCTTCTTCAACTTATTTTTGACAGTCTGGACCGTTCGCTCTGCCTGCCCATTAGACGCCGGGTGATAAGGAGGTATTAAGACTTGTTTAATTCCATTTTTAGATAGAAACATTCTGAAAGAAAGAAAGAAAGAAAATACATTTATTAACGTCTTTACACAACATATTACAAAACATTCATGAATACACAACAGACGACGCTAAAAAGGGCCCCACTCAGCATAATGCCACGGCACACCGCGACGCTGGTTTTCAGTGGGGTCCTGCCTTAAATCTATCGAATGACGACACAGACGCAAACAACATAAATTATATAAAATATAGAGAAAAATAAATCATTTGACGTAACTGCTGTGAGTGTGATATTAGGGCTTAAATTTAAGAGCACGTACGTAAAAAAAAAACATATACAAAGAAATGCCACTATTATGAGGTAAGAAATTGAGTAAAATAACAATTGTGAAATGAGTTCAGCCACCATAGCCAAACATTATAATAAATATAAAAATAAAAATAAAATCATAAAAAGGGTCGCAAATCCAAAACTAACAATCCAATTGATTTTTTAAAAGTAGTGTCCGACATTTTAATTTAAAAGTAGTGACTGATTTTAGCGCACGAATAGGCGGAGGTAAGTTGTTCCAGCATTTCGTGGCAGCGTATCTAAAACTGCCACGAAATGCGGCTGATTGGTGACCAGGACAGACAAGCTGCAGAAATCTAAGGGACCTGACTTCTTTAGACCTGGAGTTATGTGCCCAGGTCAGCTTATCGTAGAGGTATGAAGGCAACTGGCGGTTTACAACACCGAACATAAGTGAGGCTAGATGTAGTTTTTGTCTAGTGCACATTTTTAAAATATTATTTTGGTTTATGTACGGCGTCACATGTGTGCGAGGGGGAATATGGAAGCAGTAACGAGCGCAAGCATTCTGAATTCGTTGTATCAATCTCTGCGTTCGTGATAGCAGCCGCGGCCCGTACACAGTGTCACAGTAGTTCAGCCTGGAGAGTACAAGTGCGTCACATAACCTTATTCGAAGCCTGGTGCTAATGAAGTCACGAATTTTATATAATAATTTGAGCCTATAAAAACAGTTGCGGATCATGTTGGATAAATGCGTTTCAAAACGTAATTCTCCATCCATGAGGAGACCCAAGTTCATGGCTTCATTCACCTTTTCTATAGTATTACCATATATATGTACGTTAAGATTCCTTTTTGATGCCTTATCAATTTGCTTTTTTGTGCCTAGGATTAAGTATTTAGACTTTGACGGATTTAAGGAAAGCGAATTATCAAGTGACCATCTAGCAATGCGCTCAAGATCTTCATTAAGCATATTGACCTCGGCCACTGCACTATGTTCTAAACTAAACGGGAAATACAATTGCAGATCGTCTGCGTACATGTGATACTTACAATGTTTTATAACTCGTGTCATATCGCTACTATATAAAATAAACAATACCGGGCCCAAGATTGAGCCCTGTGGCACTCCTCTGGAAACTGGAAGTATTTCAGAAACCACGCTCTCATCATTAGGTTTCTGCAGTTGTACAAGTTGGTTACGGTCGCTAAGATAGCTTGCAAACCACGCAACAGAATTTCTGTCAAACCCATAGTAGGAGAGCTTTGATAATAATAGGGGGATATTAATGGTGTCGAAGGCTCTTGAGAAGTCCAGCAGTGTTAGTACAGTGGCCTTTCCATTATCTTGTGTGGCTAAAATATTGTCCGTTACATCAAGTAGAGCAGTGGCTGTACTACGGTGCTTACGAAAGCCTGATTGATGTACAGGTAGTATGTTACTTTGTTCCAAGTACTCGGTAACCTGTTGACACACAATTTTCTCGAGAACCTTGGACAGGCAAGGGAGTATACTTATAGGCCTGAGATCTTTAGTTTGTTCCGGATTGGAGACTTTAGGGATGGGACGTATCAATGCCGTCTTCCAACCATCGGGGAACGAATTTGTGGCTATTGATGCATTTATGATGGACGTTATAACTACTAAGGTGTGAGGGAGGGTAAGAAAGATCATATCTGCTGTCATTCCGTCAATACCTTGAGCATTTGACTTGAGACTCTTAATAGTTTTGAGAACTTGAGCTTGCGTGACCGGTTTTATAGAAAATGTTGATGTGCTAAATCGATGAAATTCGAAAAATGTCAGGGCACTAATCGTCATTTCATTTTCGGCGGGTAGTTTGAGGAAATGTTGGTTAAGAGTATCAGGATTGTTGAAGTGATTAGGCAGTTGCTTTGCATCACGACCGTCAGAAAAAATATCTCTTTTTAAATTGTGCCATAAAGCTTTAGAATTGCTCACATTTGCCATAATTTTTTGCTCAAAGTAAGCGCGCTTTTCATTAAATAAGGCACAGGTGACTACATGTTTGAGGTCTTTATAGTACTTCTTGTGCACTTCCAACTTTGTGTCCCTGTACCTTGCATAAGCACTATTCCGTAGGCAAATCATTTTACGCACGGTGTGAGTAATCCATGGACAATTCTGAGGCTTAATAATAATCGTCTTGAGAGGAGCGTGTATGTCAAATAAATAACTGATGTTAACGTTGAAGACTTCTACCATTTCACTTACATTAGGTAACCGGCCAATGTTATCCCACTGAATACTTGTTAGATCTCGTTCAAATTCGCTGATATTAATATTTTTCAGGGGTCTGTGCGTAAAACATGTAGGTGGTGGTTTTTCTAATCTAATGTCCAGTTGACTAGTTACAAATGCATGCGCGCTTAGATCCGGAATATAATCTACGCGTGTGAGGCACACAGGGGCGTCAGTACACACCAGGTCCAAAAGAGTATTACTGTGTTCAGTGAAGTGCGTCGGTTCTGTAACGTACTGTTTTAAGTCAAAACATCGCAAGAAACTCGAAAGTTTTTGTACACTTGTATCAGTAGTGTTCAGCATATTAATATTAAAGTCTCCCAATAGAATTATGAAATCATGTTTCGCAAATGAACTCACAGAAGCTGTTAATGTATCTATAAATGTGTCTACGCATAACCATGGGGGGCGATATGCTGTACCAACAGCAACCCTCGCACCCTTGATGTTGAGAGTTAGCCACATTTGTTCCACGGGCGGGGTAACAGGATGCTGTCGGCAGACGCGCGCATTAATTCCGCGTTTAACATAAAACCCCACCCCTCCGCATCGCGAGCGCACGTCCAGCGGCCTAGGTACATGCTTTAGTATGTAGCCCGGCACGCTGGGCGCGCGTCCGCTTTCGTTCTGTCTAAGCCAGGTCTCGTTTATTGCAGTAATGTCGGCAGAATGAGCCTGCATTGCCACAATGAACTCTTCGTGTTTAGTTCCTAATGAGCACGGATTCAGTAAACCAACTAATAACTTGCTATTTTTTCCCATCATTAAGACAAAGTAAAGTAGAACGCTCTAAAAATGTTAAGTATAGATTTTTAACATTAGTATGGTGGCTGCACAAATACGAGTATGAATACGAACAGTGAGGTGAGTAAAAGTAACACATTATTATAAAGGCAGTGGGCAAGGTAAACAACTTAATTTTACATATAGAACGTTGAGTGAGCGATGGTATAGGTATGTACATAAACAATGTTTGAAGTTGCTCGAATTGTAAAATATAGGCACTATTACTATTATAGGAATAAATATACACAAATATTGAAATTTGAATCGTTTGTAACAAGCTTAAATAGGTATCAATCTCAAAATTAGTTTGTGTACAATTGAACATAATCTTCAAATAGTAACAGTTCCAAAAACCTGTAGCACGTCTGTTTCTGAGCGTATCCTAAGTGCTCTGGAGTCTTTGAGTTGACGAACATATACACGACCATCCTTCGTCCAGCAGAATCGCCAGTTCAACCGCTTGCACTCTTCCCGTGCACGGTAAAAGAGGGACCTGTAGTTTCTTGTCAATCGCTCGTTTATATAAAATTTGCTCGCACTGCCTGGCAAGTCAAAGTCTGACGTGTCAGCACCACGGCGTACGCGCGCAGCTCGCAGCAGCTCGGCGCGGGGCCCGCGGCGCGCCAGCCGTACTACCAGCGGACGCGGCCGCCCTCCAGTCCCGGCAGCGACCGCAGCAGCCGCTTCCACCGCAGACGCAGCGCTCGACCCCGGCGCCGGCGCACGGCGGGCCCCCACCCGCTCCGCAAACACGATGTCGCGAGCGTCCAGCTCGACACCAAGTTTATTGGCGACTAGGGTCATAAGATGAGTCGGATTCTCGTTGGGGAACTCGGGTATTCCTGTTATCTCAAGATCATTGAGGAGGAGATCCTGGTCTCGGTCGCAGAGTTCCAGCTTCAGCGTAGCAACTGTCTCAACCAGCTCATTGTATGCGGCCTCTGCCGGCCTCTCCTGCATACGATCCTCCAGACGTTGTACCCTCTCCTCTACAAGCTCGAAACGTGACTGGAACCCCCCCACGAGCTGATGCAGCTCCGCCACCTCTCGCCGAAGGCCTACGACTTCCTCCCGCACGGCTCCAAACTCCGCTCGAAGCAGACGCAGCAGCACGGTCGCGTCCTCCTGAAGATTTGGGGATGAAGGCGTACCACTCCCCATGTCTCCCATCTCACTATTTTTGATGGGAGTCTCGCTGTTGTTTTGCCGTGGTGTTTTTGCCTTGCATGCTGGGCATGCCCAAGAGGCAGGAACGCGAGAAGTGTGCGCTATGTTAACGCAAGCCTTATGGTATATGCCAACACATTCAGTGCATCTAGCGACACCTGTCTGTGCCAGGGTCTTTCCGCAAGCCGAACAGCTAGCCATAGTGTTCAATTAGCGCGTTAGGTCGTGGACAAGGGTTATTATATTAACACAGAGCGTATGCGCCAGATGGCGCTGTGGTCAATGTGTGGATTATTAAAATAAATGAATCAATTAAGTAGATTTAATCGTTGCGAGTGCTATATCACTGGGAAAAGTTATGCTAAACGTGTCACAGTTCACTTTGTTAAAAGTTTGCACAAATTTCTGTCACCATATGTTTCACTATATAATTATTTGTAGTGGTGGGTACATATTACACGAACACAAACGTTTACAATAACAAATTTACTAAACCACTTATCAGAATGAGTTTTTCACTTGGATAACACTGGACGATGCTAATGATAATATAAGTATTGGATACAGATAATAAACTGAGTCTCAAAATAGGGGTTTATATTATTTATCGTGGAATAACTCAGCAGCACAACGTCAGTTGTTAACGTTCGTGACGTCACTCCGAACTGTTCCGCAACGAAACTCCTACCATTATCACTGACCAACGTGTCTGGCAACCCCTGTTCTGTAAAAATATTTCTTAGTGTGTTTATGAGTGTTTCAGCGCTCATATCAGGAACAATCTTGACCTCTGACCATTTCGAATAAGCGTCAATTAATATGAGGAATATTTTGCCTTGGAATGGTCCCGCATAATCTATATGTAATCTGGACCATGCTTTCTCAGGCCTTATCCATTTATGGCTTACTTGTGACGGCATATTCCTGTTTTCAGCACAAGTCTCACAGCTTTTCACTAAATTCTCAATTTCTTTGTCTATAGCCGGCCACCAAAAATAACTTCTAGCCATGGCTTTGGTTATTACAATACCATCATGGTTATTATGTAGTTCTTGTAGAATATATGGTCTCATTATATCTGGTATAACTACTCGATTACCCCACAAAATACAATTTTTATACTCTGATAATTCATTACGTTTCTGCCAGTATACTTTAAAACCCGCGTCTATCTTGCTAGGCCATCCGTTTCGAATCCAGTATAATATCTTGCTCAGGGTATTATCTTTAATTGTCAGTCTAGCCACTTCCTTGGCTGACAATTCCAAGTCTATTGGTGTTTCTTCTATGAGCAGGACTCCTAAGTATTCCTCTTCCGTCGACTGGTCCCGGGTTGGCCATCTGCTTAACGCGTCAGCATTTCCTAGCTTCTTGCCTTCCACATATTGTATGGTGTAATCATACGAGTTCAATAGCAAGGCCCAACGGAGCATTCTTGGCGAAATCATATTAGGTATAGGCTTTTTCGGTTCAAATAACCCTAATAATGGCTTATGGTCCGTCCTAATTATTATTTTCCTGCCGCTGATGAACTGGTGGAATTTCTTAAGGCCAAACATTATAGCTGCTGCCTCTTTGTCTATTTGAGCATAATTTCTTTCGTGCCTATTCATGGTTCGTGAAGCAAACATTATGGGCCTCACCGAACCATCATCCATTACGTGTTCTAACACTGCTCCCAAGCCGTATTGTGACGCATCACACGACATTGTGATTTTTCTCTTCACATCGTAGTGCACTAGAGTATCTGTACTTGATAGCATACCGCGTAACTTTTCAAACGCCTCCTGATGCTGCTTAGTCCACTGCCATTTCATATCTTTATTTAACAGCTTGTACAGTGATTCAGCAGTATTAGCCTTGTGTGGTAAGAACCGGTCGTAAAAATTCAGTAATCCTAAGAAAGCTTGGAGCTCTTTTACGTTACTTGGAGCAGGCGTGTTCTCAATTGCATGAATCTTATTTTTACACGGGTGGATACCATATTCATCAATGAGAAATCCAAAAAATTTCACATTTCTCACAGCAAAATTACATTTTTCTTTGTTCAACCGTAAGCCGGCTTCTTGTAATTTTTTCAGCACCATCTCTAATCTTGAGTTATGCTCGGCTAGATTAACTCCACTCACAACAATGTCATCTAAAAGTACGGCTATGCCTTTAATTCCCATAAGCAGAGAAGACATTAATCTCTGAAATATGCCTGGGCATGCATTTACCCCGAAAGCTAAACGTTTCATATTAAATAGTCCTTTTGGCGTATTAATTGTCAACAGCTGTGCTGTTGGTTCATCGACACTAACTTGAGTGTATGCTCTTTCCAAATCAATTTTACTAAAAATTGTACCCCCTTGTAAAGCTGTGAAAACTTCATCAAGAGTAGGCAAGGGATATGTATCAGTATCTGTTACCATGTTGACTGTAGACCTGTAGTCTCCACAAAGCCTTACAGTGCCATTCGGTTTCAGTACTGGTACTATGGGTGTCGCCCACTCAGAATGTGCCGTTGGTACCAGTACTCCTTCATCCACAAGCCTGTCTATTTCTTTGATCACTCTTTCCCTCAAAGCGAAAGGAATAGGTCTGCTTTTTAAAAACTTGGGTACTGTTCCTTCTTTAGGTGTAATATTGACCATGGGTCCTTTATATTTCCCTAAACCTTCCGGGAAAACATCACCCATTAATTTCACTACTATTTATTTTCATGTGATACACTCCTTGCAATTGTATTTGCAATGGTTTAAACCAATTACGCCCTACAAGGCTGGGTCCATTGCCACTGGCAATATAAATCATCAGATTATCATGTAATCCTTTAGAAGAGACTTGCACCTTAATTTTCCCTAATATCTTCAAATGATTCTCTGTCCATGTAGTTAATGTGACATCACCTTTCTCCAATATGGGTATTTTCCCATTCCAAATGAGTCTGGCTGTCGCTTCAGAAATTAGTGTAAATGCACATCCGGAGCCACCTCCATTTCAATTACCGAACCCTCAATTGACACTTTAATCATATAAGCATCAACTTTACGTTCTCTCACATTGTTTATAGTTGCCTCATATAAACCATTACAATTTGACTTAACTGTACCATCCTGTTTACTTTTGACCAGGCATACTGACTCAATGTGTCCAATTTTCCCGCAATAATTACATTTACTCCAACGAAATCTGCACCACATCTGAAACATAAATCATGTTTATCATACCTCTTATTGGTGATTTTATTCACTTCCATGGGTTCATCCTCCTCCAACATTGGTTTAGAATGGCCCGGTACTAGAATGATATTGGAATCGAATGTAGCAGTCTCATGCGAAAATGCTATCTCAGCTGCTTGAGTAAAAGTTAATTTCTCACACTGCAGCAGTTTCTTTTGAACTTCTTTACTTTTGATACCACATACTAACCGATCTCGCATAGTCCTGTCCAAGTCTTTAAAATTACAATGTATGCTTAATTTTCTTAAATTTGCCACATAATCCCGGGCCTTCTCCCCCTCTTCTTGATTCCTTGAATGAAATTTAAAAGATTCCACTATTTCATTAGGTGTGGGGTGGAAATGACAGTTTAAATGATGCAAAATACCCTCATAGGTTACCTCACCTATACTAGTGGGAGATGACAAAGAAACAATTAAATCAAATAATTGGGAGCCACATACTGCCAATAAATTCGCCTTTTTCTTGTCCTCGTCCTCTATATCATTCGCTTTTAAGCAAAACTCAAGACTTGTGATGTAATTCTCCCAACAACCATGTGTCATGTCAAATTCACCAAACTTAATACCCATTTCCACGTTTCACCCTTCACGATTTCACTAATTATTTACTAAATAAGACCGATTGCACGCTTTATTACCGATTTATACGCGTCGCCACTATTATGTAACGATAAAATTGCCGAAATTCGGGAGAGCCCGTGTTCATACGCACCTGACATAACCAGACTGATTTGTTGTAGGAGTACCCTCATTTCCCAATACGCTCTGTGTATGCGTGCCGTATATAGTTGTAAGGATGCTGTGTATTACTTGTTTTGCTTAGAATTGTGATGATGTTTATTTGTACTACCCTCTTTTTTATGTACTAATTAAGTGTTTTTGTGCGCTCATAACAAGTAAGTTAATTATTTATGTGTATCTCATGCAAGTGAATTGTATATTTCTTTATGAGATTAAATGATCTCAACCTTAAACCTATATAATATAACTTTGTCAAGAACATGTTATAATTGGAATGTCTATTGTAATATATAAAGGGATTCACAATATGTTAGTTTATTAGAGCATTGTGTGGTGTTTCTCTTTTGTATTACCATCTCTTATCTTGTTCTTGAGCGCAATAGGCCGCGGTGTGGAAACCAGCGGGCCCCACTGCCTGCAATACAGCGGGTTCAATTTATGGACGCCCTCTCGCCGCTGGCTTCCAAATCACGGCCTTAGATATGAGTGTGCAGCGCTACTCACCGCGGTGGGCGCCCGCGGGCTCCTCCGCGCGCGCCGCGGCCCGCGACATGCCGGCGCGAGCTCTACTGTTGTGTTGTACTCCCGCACTGCGGTACCAAGGACATTCAATGTTTGCTCATAAGTTCAGTCTAATACATATATCTACATAAGGTAACACTTCATATTATTTCTTGATTAATAACGTGAAACACATAGACGAAAGTGTAAACAACATAACCCCACCACGACATGAGACATGACATTGGGGATCACAGACTACTAAGAAGATACTACTACTAAGAATTGTGGAATAGCACTTGTTAAATCCGCTGTCTAAAATATGATTAAAAATTAGACATTTTAATTTTAGGCTATTTAGGCGATGTGCTCGTAGAATCGCGTCCATTGTGGAATAGCACTTGTTAAATCCGCTGTCTAAAATATGATTAAAAATTAGACATTTTAATTTTAGGCTATTTAGGCGATGTGCTCGTAGAATCGCGTCCACTATTGGGGATTTACGCGAACCGAAAACGAAGTATCTCCCTCTCAGTTGGGCGAATGCGCTAGTGAGACAGAGAGGCAGATATTTCGTTTTGGGTTCGCGGTAGCGCCCCTGTTGGTTAGAGTAACGTGGAGTAACGCCACAATCACATTATGTGAAAAGTACGGGTGGCGCCTCCGACACCGATATTTAAGATTTCTGCTGTTTGAGGCTGTTCGCATTGTCCGTTAATATCGATCCGATACAGCCATTTTGTTGCCAGCCCGGCTAGTATGATAGCTTATACCGTCACGTTTTATGTGACGTTTCAGTACATTTTGGCCATATAATTTGACGGTATAAGCTATCATATTAGCCGGGCAGTTGTGGTCATAATGCCGGCGCGTAACAGAAAAGTTTATCTATTATATTTAAGAAGAAAATACAATCATTCGAGAAAATATTGGGTTTATCACGGGCTCACTCAATATTTCTCTGCCACAGACTAAAAGGATGTATGACTCCTATTTTATATTGAAATTAATTTCAATGGGGCCTTTTACATAGTTATTATTATCACACGATACAATCATACTCTCATCTCAACCACATCAAAGAAGATATATACTAACGTAACAAGAAGCGACACCGAAGCATGTGTGCTGTAAACCCGTCTCGCGGCTATGTGTGCGTGTCCGGACGTGAACGGGGGTGCGCGAGGGGCGCGCGGTGTGTGGACAGCTAGCCGCGGCAAGATGAATCGCAGGGGTGCCGCTCGCTTCAACATTCGCTCGCGTGACGTGCGCTCACACAACAGAGATCGATCGGCCGGTAGCAGGCGTGTAGTTTTACTTGAAATTCGTTAGAATTTATCATTTGTAATTCAATGTAATCAACTATGGCTGGAGCTTTTTATTGCTGTGTCTACGGTTGTGACAGTAATACCAAAAGCCACAAAGGGAAAAGCTACTTTAGGTTACCTACCGATCCAGATAAGTTAGTTATAAAATTTTATATGTTGTGTCCTTCCCTACATTTAGAATTAAGACTTCACCTAAAATCCGTTTTTTAATTCGAAAGACTAAAGAAAGACGAAAGTTGGGTATGAGTATGGATGCATTTTGACTTGCAATACATTAAGAAGTACCTACATCTTCGGAATAAATTAAACAAAAAAAAATTAAATGGCGAAATAGATGAAATGTCAATTGAGTCTTTCAAATCATACTTAACGCGGGTGTCGCGGTCGCAGTGAATGACTTCATTTCATGTCACAATTTCTATGGATTGAGGTCTAAAAAAATATTTTTTATATTATTGTTATTATTTTAGCATACAATTATATTCATGTGAAGCTTAGATTTACACAAGAAAAGTAAGCTTCCATATTATGAGAAGTTTTGTAGGTACCTATTTTACGAGCTTTTAGTAAGTTTTCTCCTGACTCAGTGCATCTGTCTGTCTGTTTGTAATCAAAACTTACAGATTAAATTTGACTAGCTTCCCGGTGTTTAATTGATGAATATCATGATCATTGAATAAACATTATTTCCTCTTGCCAAGGCAGCTACATTGCCAACCCTATGCAACAGACGTGACGTTACAAGGTCACCGGCGCTCGACTCACACCGATAGGCCGTGTCGCCCCCCTGACCAC